>ML685783.1:17378635-17516438 GCA_007922175.1 Pelusios castaneus
CTCTCTCTCTCTCTCTCTCTCTCTCTCTCTCTCTCTCTCTTTGTATTTGTTTTTAACTCTTTAAACTTTAACATGACCATAATTTTTCTTTCTGTATTTGTAAAATAGGAAAAAAAAGTTCCCAGGCTAAGACAGGGTCTCTGTAGGAAGTGTCACTTATTGATCCACAGTTACATGCTCTTTGGTGCTTGGCATAATTTTATTAGTTAAGTTTAATAGTTCTATTGGGTAAAGCTTTTTGTCTCAAGTCACAGCTGTTATGGGCGCATCATGAATACCTTCTGGATATAAGTAATGCGTTAACTTGTCGTGTTTAACTGCCAGCTTTTTTCTCCAGAGGCATCATGTTTGTCAGCTCATTTTTCAACTACCTCTCACTGCTGCAGGTGTAGTAGAAATTATATTCTGCCTGCATCAATTTCTTAATATATAGTAAAGGCATTTAGTGGCTCCATATTATTTTTTATTTATTATTACTTTAAAAAGAGGTCTTTGTGAAATCTTCCTTGTGCCAGGTCTTTGTTATTAGTACAATGAATTCTGCTCTCAGTTATATTGGTGTAATCCTGCAATCACTGAACCCGTTGGGAGTTAATACAGATCTACTCTGAATCTGGTGGATGGATAGTTTGTATAATTTCTCTTTTTATAAATAAGCTCTCTCTAGTTCCAGTCAAAGGTGATTTGTGGTTTCAGATGATGCACTGACAGGTACTGGAACCATGGGGACAGTTCATTAGTTGTCTCAGATGGGACCATGACATCACTATATGTCAGATCTGCTACTGGAAGTCATGTTAAATTATGTGATTCCATGGGGAAAATCTGAGGCATTGCCAACTGGCCAATATCTTTCAAGTTCAGTACATCTACTTTAGGTTGAAGCTTGTGCTGTTGAGTATCAGGACCTGGGACTGATCCCCGAATTTTCCTACCTCTGAACTGAAACATAAATGAACAAACAAACAAACTCAAAATGCTGACATTCAAGGTGATAAAGCACAGTGAAGAAAATGGCATGCTGTGGCGCGTTCCCTTGGCAATAATAGACAAAGCCCAAGGAAATTGTACCCAACTGGAAAATATTGTCCCCTTCTTCTCAGTTCCTGTCTCTTCATCTATGTAAAGTTTTTTAAAGCATCTATTACTTCAGTATATATATGGCATGGATTTCCCATTAAAAGCAGTTAAAATAAAACATCTCCATAGAATAAATGACAGACTACAACCTTATCCAGTGTGAATTCATTTGGGAAATTATATATAACCAGCACCACAAAACTTCTAACGTATAAGCTCAATTGTCAATATTAGCACTCAACAGTATAACACACAATTTGGAAACCTTCTGGGAAACTTTATATCCACAAAAACTTGGCATTTTGAGATAACTATAATCCCACTCATATTTTTTTTATAAATAAAAAGAAATCATACCAATTTTCCATATACGAGTATGAACTTTATAATGTATAAACTCAAAGAAGAGTGCATGTGAAAGTGTATGGCATCCACTCTGAATACTGAAGATTTGTGGGATAAGGAAAGTAAGAGGCTTTTATTTTGATTTAAAAATTCAATTAATTAATTAATTAAAATAAAATATTTGATTAAATACTCCTGAATGAATTCTGAAATCTATCTTGGAACTTGGTAAGAATGCTCAGTGACAGTGGGATTTTCAACAAGATGAGGAATGCAGGTTTTGATGCAATGTTGAGGAAAAATATCTTCTTTAATTGTAATCTCTAATGTGCAAGAAGTTGGCATGTGTGTGAGAGAGAGAGTTCATGGCATGCTGCATATTTACTATTGAACCAAGTGGTAAATTTCACTGAAAGTAAAATTCAGCTGGAATAAATGCTGCACTGTCCCACCCTTATCTGTCTAAGATTTAAAGGAGTTGTGGTTCATTGGTTCAACATTTTTATGAAATAGCTCATCATCTCTTGCATGTGGACTGTTCAAAAGATATACGCAATTACCTTAAATGGATTGGGCAAAGAACAGAAACCTTCCCTTCCATACCCCAAAAACTCTTGGAATAGCTTCCACACTGTGTTGTGATTTCAGATATTCCCTTTTTGTTATGACCTCTCCTTTCAAAGGCTGTTGCCCATAATGTAGAACTCTTGTGTGGTTTGAGATTAATACAGTGTATGTTCCTTATAGTTCTCTTGGCTGAAATTTAGGTTTAGCAGATTCTTGTGGCCACTAGATAGATTTCTGTATGGTTTCTGGTACTCATTTTTATATAGAAGCATAAAATGTTCTTTCGGGTTATCGGTAGAGCCCTGAAAATCCATGGCTATCCACATTATATCCTCAGAGTGGATCTTTGCAGACCATTTCTTGTGGATGCAGATTGGATGTGACAGGGCTCTAGTTTTCAGTCCCACTTAGGTAGTATAGAGTGCTCAGCACTCTAGTATCAAGGTGCCAATAGGACATCAACTCCATACAGTTTATGAAAGTTCTTGTGGAACCTGAGTGCAGGTACCATAAAGTGGAAACATATTCTTTCTGTCTTTCTTTGAAGCTAGTTGTCATTTAAAGGTTCACTGAGCTGCAACTTATATCAAGGTCCATAGTTCTGTGTATTCTTTCAAAATTCCATTTTTCTTTTGTGTTAATTTTTGTCTTAAACAAATTATTTCCCCAATTATTCCTCCTCAGCTCAGATGACCAAAATCTTGCTCTACAAATCAAACTAGAGTCTTTAAAACATTCTCATTCACAGTAGGCAGGGTGTGACAGAAATTGTATCCCCTATACCAGTGTGGTCTGTAGTTATCCTTAGGGATTCATCCCCAGAGAAGGCCAGGGAGTGTTTCGCCAATGTGTTACCCTGAAATTTAGGGTTTGGGGTGCCTATAGATTAGAATAACCTGTCTAAATCCCAATCACCCCCTTACTCTTCTCTTCCTGGGATATGGGTCTCCAGGGTAGTTAAGGAAACACTTGAAGGATATAGATATAACCTTCCAATAGAGGCAGTATTCTTTCCAAAACAAAGTATCTTTTTTATTAATGCAACTAATAATCCCTACTACAATGTAATCTAAAAATAAAATTTAGACACAAATCCTTTACTGCAAGTTAAAAAGCTCTAACAATGGCATACATTTAAATGATTCTAAGCAATGCATTCTATTGTAGATGGCATTCTGCAATAGATCGCTGGCAACAGTTCTTAAATTTACTTTGTTTTGCATAAGTAAAATACAATTATAGTATACTCTATGGTAAACTTAGAGTGAAAACTAACAAGCTTGAGCCATTATTGACTCCGCTGCCTTGTTATAATTGTAGCCTCTGCTTGCTCCTGCTACTGTAACTCTTTAGTCAGCACACTTTCAGTCTCCGCCATTCCTCCAGACTTGGTTGGCTCACTCTGGGTAGTGTGTTTTGCTCTGCTACTGTTGCAGCTTTGCCTCCCTCCTCCCTTTCCAGGAACAGCTCTTCCAACTCCTTTCCTGCAGCTCTTCATTCTGGCTTCTAACTGACTGTCTGCGCAGGCACTCAGGAAACTGACCTTTTATACTCTCTAGCTCTCCCTTCCCTATACAGCATCTGTTTGCACATGCTCAATAAGATAACTTCATCTGATCTTCAGAACAAGTTGTGACTGGTATGAACAGGTTGTGGCCGGCTGTTTCCCACACCTTATGCTGTACGTTCTCATTGCCAAGAATTGTCTCAGAGCCACGAGTCCATTATTTTACGCTACATTCTACTGGGTAGGCTCAGTCCTGGAATTGTTCACCTCCATCATGTGACCTACATCTTCCAATGGTAAGAGACCTACAGCTTTCCGCTGGTGAAGTGACACCTGCTATTTTAAGAGAGAAACCAGAGACACAAAATGGAGATTAGGACTACAAAATGGAGTTTGAAGTTTCCTTTGTGTCAAGGGGACCGTATCTGTGATATGTGGCCAGAACTAGATAGAAACTCCACTGGTAGAAGTTGCCATGGGGACACACCAAATCAGTGCATCTCCCACGTTTACTGGCAAGACCCTTCCTTTATTCATCACCTTGCACTTTGTTTGCAGCTTCCATTTTCCACTGGTTTCCTTGGGACAGAGTCTGGGCATGAGAGGCATGTCAGGGACCATTCAATCAGGTTTAGGGCAGCATTAGCAGCCTACCTCAAATCATTCCCCTAGATACAATCTGCCAGCCAGCCAAGTGGCATATTCTCCATATATTTATCAAGCATTATATCTACAGCACAGCATCACAGTGAATCAGGATAGGATTTGGGTTCTGAGTGGTATATATCCACAGTGGCTCTAAACTTCTCCTGACTACTGTACTCCTTTCCAGAGTTTGATTTGTCTTGCGTACCCCATTTCACCTCACTTAAAAACTACTTGCTTACAAAATCAGATGTAAAAATACAAGCATCACAACACACTATTACTGAAAAAAAATTGCTTACTCTCTCATTTTTACATATTATAATAAAATAAATAAATTGGAACATAAATATTGTAGTTACATTTCCGTGTATAGTATATAGAGCAGAATAAACATGTCATTGTCTGTATAAAATTTTATTTTGTATTGACTTTGTAACCTTTTATAAAACTAGGCAAATATCTAGATAAGTTGATGTACCCCCCAGAAGACCTCTGTGTAGGCCTTTCCTCCAGGTGAGAACCACTCTCCTAGGCTATGTGTACACTTGGTAATTTAAGTCGACTTAACTAAGTCGACTTAGTGTGTCCACACTTAAAAATAAAGTCGACTTAAAGGGGAACTTAAAAAGTCGACCTAGAGCATCCACACTGGATGCCTAGGTCGACTTCTAGGGGCTTAGGGGGACCTAGGGGAGGTCCATGGGGGTAGGGGGGTCACCCCTTGCCCAATGCCAGGGGGCTCAGCCTTTGCCCCATTGTGCCTAGGTACAATGGGGCAAACGGGGACAGGGACCCTGGCAGGGCATAGGGGCAGGGTGGGCAGGGCTCTGCCCTCCCAAGTGGGAATTTTCATTAAGTCGACTTTATTTTCCTTAAGTCGACTTAGGCAGCTTGCTTAAGTCGACTTAAGGAAACTGTAGTGTAGATGCAGGGTAAATTAAGTCGACTTAAGCAAGCTTAAGTCGACTTAATTTACCAGTGTAGACGCAGCCCTAGATAACTGCTTCACTTCCACTTCCAACATGTCACTCAAATAAACAGCACCACATTCTGGTTCCTGGCTCTCTGTGCAGAATACAGCAGGTATGGGGTTATCATTATATACCATTCAAGAAAACTGAAAATTAAAGACTGGAAACCAGCTGTAGTTTTATCACTAGTACAAAAGCAAAGGGTGTTTTTTTGTTTTGTTTGGGGTTTTTTTTTGTTTGTTTGTTTGTTTTGTTTTTTAACACTTCCTCTATTTCCTATCATGAAGTATGCATACATACATAGGGAAATTCCAAAGGGGTAGCCGTGTTAGTCTATTGCAGAAAGACAACAGAGTCCTGTGGCACTTTTAAAGACTAACAGATTTATTTATCGCATGAGCTTTCGTGGGAGAAAATCCCACCACGAAAGCTCATGCGAAAATAAATCTGTTAGTCTTTAAAAGTGCCACAGGACTCTGTTGTCTTCATACATAGGGAAAAGTACTTTGGTGAACTGTGTACACTTCAATTTATTCTTGTGATGAGCTCTGAATCTGAAAAGGTGACAGAATATAGCTCTCTCAATGAGCTGTTTGCAGTCTCATACTAGAACCAAAACCTTGAGCATCTATAAAACATGTTCCACACTTTAAGCAAGTAAAATAATGCATTTTCTATTCCTAAACAAACTTTACTATTTTTCATCTGGAGTTAGTTTTCTACTGTCAGCTAAAAATCCATGCATGTGGTTGTGTATTTATGAGTGAGTTTTATCTCTAAACAGATTTGTAACTAAAAACAGAAATATCTTTTTATGGGAGACAGCTGGTTTGGAGATTAAAGAAACACAGCAAGGGAGGGGAGTTCAAATTAACAAACATTCCTAGACAAAGAATGCCTTTAGGCATTAGCAAGCTCTAGCTTACGACCTAAAAACGTATCTAATCTTATCCACTGGTCTGTACTGATAGTTTTCACTTTATTTTGATGATAAAAAGAAAATTTTGAAAAGTCTAGTATGGAGCCATAACTCTTTTTCATCTCAAGGTATCAGAAAGTGCCTATAAATACTCCGGCAGAGTAAAAATTTCCAATTACACCATGGGTTGGGACTCAAACAATGATAAAAACTTAAATCAGACAATGTGTGTACTGCTGAAGTTCTGCTTGGGACAAATGGTGCTGACTCTTGAGTGGCATCACAAATAGCTTCCAGTCCATTTTGAAGTGGCTTCCATCAATAGCAGTTCCTTTGCCCTGAGGTGTGCAGACACTGCTTGATGAATAACTCTAAAGGGGACAGGGCGGAGACAGGTCCTGCTTACTTCTTCCACATTAGTCTCGAAGCAATGTCAGTGCACCATGGGAAGAAATCTGTGCCAGCCCAAAACTTGTCCTTCTTGCACATGAAGAAGAACCTGTGCCTGTGTGAGACACAATTTCCCCAGTGTGTCTGCTGTGGTCGTGTAGCTCTACCTTCTCCTATATGTGGCTAAAAAGCCATCATGTAGTCTTTAGGAACTGTAGGATTCTGTAGGAACTGCTGAGCACTGACCTCTGACCACTTTTGAATAACTGCCCCTTATTTAAGTGCCTAAATGGAGGCTGAGCACTTTTGAAAATCTGGCCTTGGTTATTGTTGCTAGACACTTGAAAATCTGGCCTTGAGTTATTTGAAAAATCTGGCCCAACTTCTTCTACAGCCTTTTAAAATGCTGGAGTATGGCAATGTATAATATTTTCCAATTTTTGTTTAAATATTGTTATAAGGGGGGTGCTGCCAATTTCCAGGAGAGCTACTACTTAAGTGAGAAAAGTTACATTTGGAATTGTTATCCTCAATTTTTCCTAAGCTTTTAAAAAGTCATGTTCATATGTAGCCAAATGCTTTGCTGGAGTAAATTGGTGCAGTTTTATAGAAGTCAGTTTACACCAGGAGATGATTTGGTCCATATAAAGTGGAACTCAGTTTTCAGGAACTTTCCAGAAAAAAATGGACTAAGTAGGATACCATCTTTCTTAAAATGAATCACTTTGTAACCAGGGCTTTCTGCCAAGTTCCTTCCAACACAAGACCATATTTTAGTGTTTGCATTTCTTAACCCCTCACTACAAAATGGTAAAATATCCCAGTGTAGGAATGTAAAATCCAGTCCTTTCATGTGGTTAGTTAATACCATGTGCCTGGTGTCCACATGTTCAACACATCTGCTTTACTTGTTAAGAAGGGGTATGCTCATTCTGAGAAAACAAGAAGAAAGAATAATAAAAAATGTTTCAGCTAAAGACAGCTCTTTATTCATTCAGTTGGTTAATAACTGTTGCATTAGGCAGGGATGAGAGAGATCAGTGTGCCTGTCTCTGTGTTGCAAGTAGGAGCATGAGAAAAGCATTGTACATAGTTTGTCTGTTAGTATTCATAAGCCTAGGCACATGCTTTTGAGATGAAACATGGTGCATAACTGTTGTGTTCTAAGGCTGGCTCCACCAGACTGGGCAGTCCACAGGCACTCCACAAATCTAGCCATTCAGGGCAAGGTGATTCGGAAGGTATTATTTGGAATTGACAGTGCTGGCCCACTGAAGCCAATTGTTAGGTGTGATTTATCCCTGCCCTACAGTAGCTGAGCAGACTTTTTCAGAATACAGGTGCAAATTAATACTGCAAAAATCTATGGCCTTTTCAGAGGGGTGGAGGTCAGAATGTAGAGCTATGTAGTAGACAGTTATTGCACTTACATTAAATGCCTATATTTAGTCATTGGAGGTGTGCAAAATCAGGTAACTTGTGTGCTAGAACAGGTTTTTCATGTAGCAGTGTTCTATAGCTCAGAATCTAATCCAGCTTGTAGTGGAACAATGTGAAATATTGGCCTGGACTGTTTTGTATTTGAACTCATCTACATTCAAGAGGAACTCATGTTTAAGTACAATCAGTAAATATTAGGCTACATGGCAGGCCTATGATGGTCATCCTGCACTAGTTATCTTCACTGAATCCCTAAAATGCAGCCTAGCTAATCAACTCATCCTATGCCCTGTTTCAGTGTACCCTTGTGGTCAGTTTTTTACTAATTATTATTTTATTAATTTTACAATAGCTTTGGGGAACTTTTCATAATTTATCTTAATGTGGTGTTTAATCATAGAATCATAGAAACTGGAAGGAACCATGAGAAGCCATTGAATCAAGTCCCCTACATTCCTGGCAGGACCAGCTACCTTCTTAAACCATCCCTGACAGGTGCTTGTCTAACTTGCTCTTAAAAACTTCCAATGATGGAGACTTCACAACCTCCTAGGCAACTTATTTCAGTGGTTAATCACCCTAATGGTTAAGGATTTTTTCATAATATCCAACCTAAACCTCCCTTGCCGTAATTTAAGCCCATTACTTCTTGTCCTATAATCGGTGGTTAAGGAGAACAATTTTTCTCCCTCCTCGTCCTAACAACCTTTTAGGTACTTGAAAACTGTTATCATGTCTCCTCTCAGTCTCTTCTTTTCCAGACTGAACAAACTGCCATAGTGAGGGCTGAGTCACTCAAAAACCATCTGTCTATAGTGATCTTCTTTCAAAACAAGTCAAGTTAATTTAAAAAGGTATTTACATCTTCTAAACTGTAGCCACCTAACTGACTCTATAGACTGGTCCCCAATTACTGGTAGTTTTCAGTGAACCTCACTATATTTTCTGTTTCCACCATCTGCTGTGGAATAATATGTGAATAATGAATCAGAACTGTTTAATAACCTTGTTTTTAAAATGTATTATAATGTATCTGTTCTTTATCAAAATATCCTTGGGGTTGTATGCACTGTTAGATTCAGACAGAAGAAACCTGGGCTGCAGAAATAAAAGCTCACTCAGTAGGGGATTACAATAGCACAAGTTACTCTCATTTCTCACTTCAATAGAAGGAAGTGGAATGGTTGAACTTGGCCAATATGGCCTCAGATGTGAGCATTGATTCAGAGCTAGGCAGCCTTTGCCGTCAGAGCTCCTATGAAGGCCCAGCCATATTTTAAAATTGCCCTCCCCAATCTCTGTGGGGAATCACTACCAACTAGTGCAGGGTAGGGGAAAATCAAATTCTTAGTTGTTTTAAAATACAAGAGTAAATATGTGACTTGAAGAGAATCTAGTAGATAGTATTACTCTGTATATGTATAGTATAAACAACTGAGAGCTAAACATGTTTAAATAAATACAAAATTGGCAAAACACTGGCACTTTGAGTTCCATGTGTGAATAGTCAATAACTTGAAGATATGTATTATAGCTGTTTTGTTTCCAAATTTAGTGTAACTCTGATCTGAAAAAAAACATGTGTTCATGTTGATAATATCAAGTTGAGTGTTCCTTTAGTCTATGAAAAGGCTGTGCTGAGCAAATAACATACTCCAAATTATTTACTCAATGAATTTTGCCTCTTCGCTGCTTGTAGAATGTTTGTGAGAAGATGGCAATTCTCTTGGATTTATTCATTCATCAAATTTATGGAAACATCATTTACACTTTTAGAAAGCTCTATTGCAAACTGTTTCCTGCTAATGTTCAATTGCATTAGATATATGAGCTTTTTATGATTAGCCAAAATAAGTTACATTAAAATACTACTTATTAAGTTTTGTAGTAGCACTAGCACCCCTTTTCCAAACTCCCAACACAATATGTATAATATATTCACAAACAATAGTAGTAAGAGCAGGGAGTTTGATAAAGGGATGTGTGTGGAAAGCCAGAGTTCAGGGGGCATAATTAAGGTTGTAGAGTGTGGTTTGTGGTGTATTGCAATTGTAATAGTAAGGTGTGTGCTTGCCAAGTAGACAATGTGAACTTGTAAAAGTATCTTAATTTTCATTTCCTTGGTTTTGATTCTTACAGTTTAACTGATAGCTTTTGAAGGTCAACAGAGATCATTGTCATATTGTTTTATTTCTTGTATATCACAAACCACTCAGTTTCACCCAGTTCGTTCTGCACTGAGCTCAATAACTTGTGTTCGATTACAGCATGGCATGTGTTTTGGATAACACATGACTTTCAGAAAAGAATCTTGTCTTAACGGAAGACATGAAGAATCCATCACTTCCCTTGGTAGTTTGTTACAACAATCAATCACCTATGGTAGGGATTTTGTTGTTGTTTTTTTAAGTGTTTCATTTTTTGTTTGAATGTGTCTCACTTTAACTTTCCAACTTCTTTTGTGTGTAGCAACTTTTAACTTCTGCCATTTTACATCTCATCCCATACAAAATATGTAATATGCACTGTATTTTCCACCCTACAATTTTCTGTTATAATCGTGACATCAAGGCAAGCTAAGTTTTGTTGTGTGTGTTGTCCTAATTGCCTATGGTGGTGGTAGAGCCATGAAACTACTTCTCTGACTAATGATTATGGGGAACTGCCACCTTTCTCTTCCCAGTAGAGTCTCAGGGCTTGTCTACATTTAAAATACTGCAGAAGTGCTGCTGTAGCAATTCAGTGGGTCACCACCTATGCCAACAGGAGGGTTTCTCCCATCAGTATAGATACTTCACCACCCCAAAAGACAGTAGCTGGGTCAATGCTTGTATTTTTAATATATAAAAGCCTTGGAGGTGCTAAAATTGAGAGATTTCATGGCCTCAAATATAAAGACTGTAAATGTTGAGACTGGCTTAACAAAAAGCCTTGAGTTCCTTTTGTTATCGACGGTTTACTTGTGATTTGTGGGCCATGTGTTATTTCTGCTTGTAGTCCTCCATCGACTTAGTGCTGTTTACACTGGAAGTTAGCTCAGTTTAAGTACATCACTTAGAGGTATGGATTTTTCACAACCATGAAAAATATAGTTATGCTGACCATATTTCCTTATGTAAACCAGGCCTCACTCTCTGTAGAAATATACCACTTCCAAGGTGAAAAATGAGGTATTGCTTTTCTAGACTATTTGTGGGAGTGACCTTCAAATATTTTCTCATTCATTGAGAAGGGGTGGGAACACAGTAAAAGCACATTCATTAAAAAAACAAACAAAAAAAAAAACTGGTTCTGTTTTATAGTGTTTAACACTTTTAAAAAAAATGTGTAGTATTTGCCCAGTTCTATTTATGAATATTAGCTCTGTCGTCAAGCCAATCAGAACTGAGGTTACCTAATTGTGCTGAGAGTATAATGGGAGATCCAGAATTACAACACAGCATAGGAGTAAAATTAATATGCAGTTTCTTCCCAAGGCTAGAGTGTCTCCACATTGTTGCCAGGGATACGATATAGTTATTATACTAATTCATTGCAGTTATTTGGCATCTTCCTTCTGATAGACTCAAAGAAGTTTAAAAACATTGATTAAGCGTCACAACACCTTTGTAAGATAGGCAATACAAGACTTTTCCAACAGATAGGCAAACTGAACCACAGAGCAGCTGTGATTTGTCCAGTGCCAAGTAATGAGTCACAGGCAGAACCGGGAAATGAAGCCAGGAGAACTGACTCTCAGTCACATTTTATTTTAAGAAATTAATAAAAATAATGAGTACAGGTGCAGTAACAATAGTCAACGGCATACAATAGAAAATTAATTCCTAACTCGTTGGAAGCATAAAGAATGTCATGTCTAAAAAGCAAAAGAAAATGACATTAACACAAAAGGCAAGGGAACTATATACCAAATTACTGATTTAATTTTACTGCTATTCGGTGTGTTATTTAAATAGTTATTGGAATGTTAAATAAAAGTAATTGTAAGGTAGTAAGCAAAGGAGGCCCGGGTGTGAAAGGACCAGAGGAAGAGAGAGAAAAATATAGGGAAAGCAGAATCATCTGCTCTATTTTATTCAAAGAATAAAAAATACTTTTCAAAGAGGACCACGTGTCTTGGCAAAATAAAATATCCATTGTGAAATCCCCCAGTTCATCTGTGCCGTTGGAAGCAATAGGACCTATAGCAGTAATGTAATGGTGATGTACTTGGCATTTTAACTATTATTTTGTCTAGATGTCCATTAAAAGGACTGGACAACAATGATACAATTCTAGCAGCCCATCAACTCTGCTAGGCCACTTTGCATAACACTGGCAGTGGAAACAGAGGAAGGTTTTAATAAAAAGTATTAGAGTAGCCACAAGTTCCAGAGGGGTAGCCGTGTTAGTCTGTGTACAGCAAAAAATGAGAGTCCTGTGGCACCTTAAAGACTAACTAATTTATTTGGGCATAAGCTTTCGTGGGCTCTAGCCCACTTCGTCAGATGCATGAAATGGAAGCAACAGTTTCCATAGAACGTTTCCCTTGATCTTTTGTTATGTTCCTGGTGCTTGTATATGTAATATATAAAACCTTTGAAAATTTAAGATTGCATGGTCTCAAATAGAAAGATTGCAAATGTTGAGACTGATCTGACAAAAAGCCCCGAGTTTGTTTTGTTATAGATGGTTTACTTATGACTTGTGGGACATGTGTTATCTATGCATGTACTCATAAGAAATAATTTGTACTAGGTAAGACATAGCGGCAGTGTATTTTTCTTGGTCATTCTGTGCTAAAGGCAGATGTAAGCCTGGGTTAAGTGAGCTAACTCTATGTAACACATTAAAGGCCTAATCTTTATTTAGTGGATAATTGATTAGCAATGTATAAGTAGTTTGGAACATCATGTATGCAATAAATATTACCCAAATGGGAAAGAAAGATTTGTGATAGTAAGTGAAAATTAAGTAATGTTAATAAAAATAATGTGGAATACTGTATATAAAAGATTATATTGAGCCTAAAAGTCTCTGGTTTTTGTGTTTCTGAAAAATAGTCAGTTCATTGAACTACTATTCCATTTGATCACTGGGATTTAGTAGTCTCTACCCAAATAAAATCTGGTCTTTGAATATAAAGAATTCAGGGAACAAGTCCCAGGGGGACAGCTGTGTTAGTCTAGTTCAGCAAAACAAACAAGGACTCCTGTGACACTTTTAAAGACTAACAAATTTATTTATCGCATCACTTTTCGTGGGATAAATCCTACCTCATCAGATACTTGAAAATGGAACACTTATAGTATGGGAAGGAAAAATAAATCCAGTGAAGTGTGAGTGACAGGATCAGGTCAGGCTATTTCAGCAAATCAAGCAAGTGGTTTAGATTCAAACAGTGTGGAACAACTTATAAGAAGTTGAGTAGGTTGAGAGAGGTGAAAAATCATGTTTTGTAAAGAGAAAGCCAAGTTAATGATGTCAAATGTGCATATGAATTCTAACTCTGTAGTTTCTCTTTGAAGCTTTGATTTTGAATTAACCTACTGTAACAGAAATGTCTATTAGATCGTGAGTGGGGAGATTGAAGTGTTCCCCTATTTGTTTTTGAGTGTTGCCATTTTTTATCTCAGATTTGTGTCCATTTATTCTTTTGTGCAGAGACAATCCAGTTTGTCCAATATATAAGGCAGAGGAGCATTGTTGGCACATGATGGCATATATCACATTGGTGGATGAACAGGTGAATGAGCCCTTGATGGAGTAGCTGGTTTGATTAGGTCCTCTAAGAGTGTCATTTGGTGTTGATATGTGGGCAGAGTTGGCAACTGGGTTTGTTACAGGGATATGTGCCTGCCTTAGTGTTTCTGCTGCATGGTCTGTAGTTGCTGGTGAGTATTTGTTTAAGGGTGGGGGAGAGCTGCCTGTAAGCGAGGAGAGGTCTACCTCCCAAGACTTGAGAGAATGAGGGATCATCTTGTAGGCTAGGCTATAGATCCTTGATGGTGTGCTGCAGAGGTTTGACTTGGGAGTGGTAGAAGATGTTCAGATCAGTGCTATTCTGTTGTTTTCCTTCTTGGGTTTGTCCTGTAGTAGTGAATTTATGGGTACCCATCTGGCTCTGTCAGTCTGTTTTCTCACTTTCCCCAGTCGGTATTGTAGTTTTAAGAATATTTGATAGAGATCCTGAAGGTGTCTGTCTCTGTCTGAGGGATGAGAGCAAATGCACTTATATCTTAGGGCTTGGCCATATAAGCAGTGTTTCTGTCTGCTTCAGCAGTAGTCTGTCTGCTTTCCTTGGATTTGTGAGGTAACCTGTGGGCTTATTTGAACTGCTCCTGAACAACAGTAACACTGCAGTGTACAAGTAACACATTATGGCCCTATTTCGGAAGTGAGAGAATAATCATGCCTGATCTTTCTGGACTGTGAAATCTGTACCTCTGAAAAGGAAAGAGGAAATTGCAGTAGGTGATATAGTGAGTAACTTAGGATTCAGGTAAGGACAAATTCAGGTAATGTTCTCAGGACAGGAAGATTTACTTGAAGGGAGAAGTAGATGGGAAAAGTAAGTCAGTTCTGTATGATTCCTAGTATGACTCCAAATTTTTTGCTTTAAAGAACCAAAATAAAGGTCAGAATTAAGAAGGTAATAACAGAGGTGGAATCAGGACAAAGAATGTTTTATTCAGTCTGGAACATTCACCGATAGGAAATAAAGGTCAGATTTCCTAAATTTAAAAATAATAAGGTAACAAAATACACTTGATCTTCTGTTGATGAAACTAATTCTCCATTTGATTTAGGATTGCCTACCCTAGATCACATACTCTAATCCTCTTGGTCCTTTTGGGATATCTCACTTTAAACATTTGCTAAACAGACAGTCCTCCACATTTAGGCAATCAGTGGAGGAAAGTTCAACCCCGGCACCGAAATGTCAGGTGGCTTGTGTGAAAATGTCCTAAAAGTTGTACACATTTCAGACATTCAAACACCAGAGGGATGAGTGCATTTTAAATGCCTAGATAGGTGGATAGATTGTTTCCATAAGATTCTTCTATGAGTGGACAGTAATATTGAATCTTGCTGGTGTGTTCTTCGGCTGTATCTGATAGGTGGTTTTAGCTGCTGAATCATGGCTGTGAACCTATGGGGAGGCTTGCTCTGCTGTACTTCTTTCACTGGAACCCACACATTTGGGTATTTCCTTTTCATAATTTCTATTCACTATAATGGCAGCTATACGCATTATAGACATTAAGAAGAAAATATACTTCAATAAACCTCAGAGTTATTTGAAAATGAACAGCTGTAATGACATATGCAAAACTATATAACAAATTTTATAGAGAATAAGCTCTGAGACTCTTAAAACATACTATTTATTTCTATGGGATTGTGCTAAATGATATGAACAATCCTGTTAACCTGCTTATTAAAACATTGCCACAAAGATTTATGTAATAATTAATGACAATTAGTTACTAAAAAGCGTGCGCCTAGTTTGACTTTTAGAGTTTAAGATCTATTCAGAATTATTCGTCCTCCTCTACCCTTCACTTTTTAAGTATATGCAGTACTGGAACTTCCAAAGTAACAACTAGTAACTTTGCTTGGAAAATTTAAGTTTTTTTTTTTTTTAAATCCTGTGACAATTAACAGCTTTCTTATTTTCACTTTCTTTTCTAATCTCTCTCTGTCTCTCTCTCTCTCTCTCTCACTCCCCCCCCCCCAACTTTTTATGTCGTCTTGTAATTATAACACTTAGCGTTGTATGTTGCTTTTGATGTCTTACCACAGGTTTCTCTTATCTGATTATTTTCATAGTCCACTTAAATGGTACTTCACCCTGGGTTCTTTAAGTAGTTTTACACTTTGAACAAAACCAAACATATATAATTTCCTTTCATGCTTTCAGCTTTGAATTCACTCATTTTAGATTGTTTTATTGTACCTCCTAGTCAGCTTTTTGTGTTGCTTTGACTTTTTGTGGGAGCAACCCTTTAAGGTTTCGTTTATAACTACTATATTCATCTTTTTGTTCTAACGTGTACCTCAAAGTATGCATTGTAGATGGGAGCAAAAAGCAGGAGAAGAAATATGGAATACTGCTCACCTCCATGAAGCCAATTTGTCCCCAACAAAAACATAAGCAAATGCGTGGGTGACAGGGAAAAGAAGCAACATCAAGAGGGAAACTTCAGCCTAAATCTCTGGGTCCATCCAAATGAAGAGCCATGGATAGTGAATTCTGCTTGAGGCAGCATTAACTCCCATTAGGGACTTGGTTACTTCCCTTTGCATCTACAGAGCTTGTTGAGCCAGTGGTAACAGTCCATCCTTGCAGCCAAAGCGGGATGGGAGCTGCAGGTGCTTGCAGAGTGGACTCACTCAGTGTAGCTGCCTGATATCTGCAGAGATGGAAATTAGGATATCCATGACCTGACTGCTGCCTTTTGGGGCTGTTTGCTACCACCTATTCCACACTGGTCCTGTCAAGTGGGGTTGGGGAATGTGTAATCTGAGCACTTATTTATTTTCTCAGTGTAGTTGGTGTCAGGGAGAGTGTTTTGCTATTCATGGCCATTATTACTAGAATCTTTAGTCTGTTGGCATGGATATTATATGAAGCACTAACATTCTTGCCTAACAAAATGCTATAAAGCTCATTATAGGCCAGATTGCAGTATATGTAGGCTTATATTGTCGTCTTGTAAAGCTGTTCTGCTCTGGGGAAACTCCTGATGAGATTGTACCTCGTGAGACAGAACTCTACCTCAATCTTTCTAAAGCACAGGAGTGGGACGTGGTGTACCAGTCCACTAGATGATGCAGCATACTCCATGCTGTACCCCACTAGCTCTGGAGGTCAGTGGAAGGAGTTTGAATAGCCTTGGGTCTGTCTCCTCTCCATTCCCTGTTCTCAGAGAGTGTGCTCTTTGACTCATTATCCAGGATAAGAGATGAGGGTATTTTTCCTGGTGCATCAGAAGTGGCAAAAGCAGATACAAAAATAACAAAATAAAGGAACTGCTCTAGAGCTTGTCTATTACCATAAATAAAATATCCATCAGGTTAATCTTTACTGTGTGATAGCCTTTTCGGCATTTCTGATGCTAAGTTTTTGTGAAAATTTGCATATACCTTGAGTGTTGTGAAGGCAATATAAACCCAGCATTCCTTTGAGGGAATTTACATGAAAATGAAGCTACGCCCCCATAGTGCAAGTAATACACTAATGAGCAGAGCTTTATACACTTTGAGCTTTTGCAGACTTTTCTAAAATGTTTTACAATGCAATATACTTAATTCAAATAAAATGTTGCTTGATTAAAAAAAAAAACAAGGCGTCCCCAGTGGAACTGTGTGATCATTACTTTTCTAGAATTATCTGACACTAGAAATAATGGACCTGATCTTCTCCTGGTGTAAATTGGCACAAAGTCATTGACTTCAGCAGAAATTTGTAAATTTACATCAGAAGAGAACATCTGGCCCACTGGGTTTAAAAGAAGATTATCCAAACAGCCTAACATAGGTTGCAGACTTCAAATAAACGAAGAGTGGACATCACCTTTGAAGGCAATGGGATTGCATAGGAATTGCACTGAGGGAAAACAATTACTCTCCAATTCTTCCCCTGTTGGAACAAATAACTCCTGTTAAAGTTAATGGGAGTTCTTCTTTAAGTGATTGCACATGTCCATTCCACTTCAGGTATCTGCACATCCGATGCACCAGAGTTAGAGATTTTTTCCCTAAGCCATACTTGTCAGGACACATAGGTACCCTCAGTAGTCTCATGCTCCTACATGATGGTATAGAGGGGAAGCTAAGGCAGCATAGACCTTTGTTTCTTCTTACTGCTGATGGTTGGTAGTTGACTTTTTCTATAAGTTTTCTTCAACAGCTGAAGGATTATCTCCCTTCTGTAAATAGTTAGCAATACATTTAATAGTGTAAATTAGTATAGCTTTTCATTATTCCCTATTTTGACTTTGGACATTGGTTCCCTCTTTTATACAATGGGTATCATCGCATGCCTCAGTCTGGGGGCTTTAAGCCTTCTGCTGACTGCAAAGGTTTCTAAAGTGCCTCAGTGAAGGATGTGTTTAAGACCATTGCCAGATCTGCAGGGAGTGTAAACCTTGGACAAAAGAGGATGGAGAAGTAAGACTGTGACACATTCTCATGGTGGGCTGCCCTGTATCCACCCTCCAGGCAAGCACTGAGTACTTCTACCTCAGGCCTTGTACGCACGATCACTTTATCACGCATTAACAATCATTACCGCGCAATACCAACAACAGCGTACACACGTGCAATAGGGCTGTTGCGCATTAACTGCCTTGTTGTAGTGCAATACAAAAACCACCTCGATGAGGGTGGTAGCAGTTAACGCGGAACAGCTGTTGCGCCTTTCCACTTGTGTGTACGCTTACCGCGCAATGATTGGCCTCCGGAAGTGTCCCAGCATTCCAAAGTCGTCCTCTCTGGTCTTCCCCCCACCCGCTCTGTGGCCGTGACGAAACAGTCCCTGCCGTGATCAGATTCCCCGGATTTTCGAATTTCTCGTCTGTTTCACTTCCTGTTCTCTTCCTCGTGGAGTGGAGTGCAGCTCCGATCATCAGTAGCAATGGCGGCCTGTCGTGGAAGACGCGCACCCCTTTGGAGCACGGCAGAAGTGCTGGACCTGATCAGCATCTGGGGAGAGTCCGCTGTGCTACGTGGCAGCAGGCGAAATTATGATACATTTGGCATAATTTCTCGGGCCATGTCAGAGAGAGGTTATGATAGAGACACTGGGTAGTGCAGATCAAAGGTGAAGGAGCTAAGAATAACCTATCACCGAGCGAAGGAGGCAAACTACCGTTCGGGATCTAAAGCATTTTGTTATATGACAAGGATGATAATACTATGTATTATGATGATAATATTACAAACAAGAAGTCTTGTGGCACTTTTAAAGACTAACAGATTTATTTATCGCATGAGCTTTCGGGGGAGAAAATTGCACTTTGTCAGACGCATGAAGATTTTGCTCCCATTCTATAAATTCCCCATCTTCAAGTGTCTGACGAAGTGGGATTTTCTTCCACGAAAACTCATGTGAGAAATAAATTTGTTAGTCTTTAAAAGTGCCACAGGACTTCTTCTTGTTTGTTTTGCTGAACTAGGCTAACACGGCTCCCCCTTTGAAATTGAAGATAATATTATGAGCTTCTTTGGCATTTTCATTCCAGGATTTCAAAGCACATGACAAACCGAATGAATAACAACACCCTTGTGAAGTAGGCAAATGGCTGTGTTACTGAGACAATTATTTACTATTTAGTTTTAGTAGAATTCAAATATTTTGATTGTTAAGAAAACAATTTATAAACTCTAAATTGATTGCTTCTTCTAGCCCACATATGATGCATATAATATTTCACTTTACATTTGTTCAATGATTTATTTATGGCTCTCCTTCCCCATTTTTTTTTCTCAGTCTGGATCTTCTTTCTTCAGATTAGTGTTGTGGTTAATGGTGTGAATGAAGCTGCTATTACTTCACTCTTTTTTCTTCTTTTCTACTTGACGTTGTTCCATGGGTATTTGAGTCTTTCCTCTGAAAAGTATTGTGGAATTTAACTTACGCTTTCTGTGATTATGGATCTTTCCTCATTATTGTCTTCTCCTTATGAAGAAACTTGATTTTAATTATATTATAAACTGAAATGGACTTATTTAGTGGCCTTTTGTGTTTTGTATAATAGTTTCTTCTTTTTATTCCCTGTCAACATTATTTTTGACAGTTGGATCAGTTTAGTCTTTTTGAGTATATTGTTGTGTATACAGAAATTACAAAACAATTTAATAATCTTGTTTTCTGTTACTGTATTGCATTCTGTAATTATTCTATATCTAAATGGCATTTGGTAATCACATTTTCCTTGATTATTTTTTTAAACCTGGGTATTTTCTAAAATTCTCTCATTATATAACAATTTCTAGCAATTAATTTTCTGATTCTTACCTCACTCTCATTTAAGATGGAATATTTTTAATATTTGCTTTCAAGGCCTTTGATTGCTGATGCAGTATTTTGCTGGTCAATGAGGCTTACCTGCTTCTTCATGCAGAAAATGCATAATGGTGTGGTAACCTTGTTATCTTGAACATCACTCTGGTTCTAATAGAGCTTCCCTTAAGCATCCCCATAAATCTCCACATGTCATGTATTGTGTGCCATGAATAAGTTGCAATTTGTGCTCATATTTGATTGCATCTTATAAATATTGGTTTTGCAAATTTTACACATTGCCTTTTCATGTTTCATTCTCTTTCACATGATTAATATGTGCAGAGACTTTAATAAATGGTTTGTTTTCCAGAGAAATGTAAAGTTTAAAGAGATTTTTGTATTTCACTATATTAAGAAACCAGTCCACAAAAATCTCCAGAATGACTTAAAATTGCAAAAGCAAAGTATAATGACCCACTGAACTTTATCATTTGAAAGTTCAGCCAAATACCTTTCAGTTCACCATTATCTTATTAATTGATTAAACATGTGATGACTCCTTGAAAAGTAAAATCTGCTTACATTTTTTTTTATTTGGTTATGGAGAGTTGTAGAAAAGATGAAGATTTGGAGGACTTGGAGTCAAGAAACTTGCAGTAAGTCTTTTGCAGAAAGTCAAATAGTAAACTACATTTAATAAACCTAAGGTGATGGTGCAAACTAGCCTGTATGCAATGGTGCCCCACTGATTTCAAACGTATGTCTAAGTGCTTTTATAAAAAGGGATATTCCTCAGCATATGTTTGAAGTTAAGCATACCATGAAGTGCTTTGTTGAATTGCAGTTTAACTGAATAAAGGTGTATACAAATTTAGGATAGCAATATTTTCCTTTCTTGTATTCATGAATCTTCTAGTGAGGTTTATGGAAATTCTGTATGAATGTCTAGGAACAAATCTTTCAGTACCTTGTGGGGACAAACAAGTCTGAAAAAAGAGTTGTAAAGCCATGTATCAGCTGTGCTGGTGGAGATTCACATTTAGCAAAGACTCCATCCAGAGAGGTTCAGAATCCCATGTATGCCATGGAGAGCTCTGCAAGATGGGGAGGAATACTATCCATAGACCAAGGATTTAGCTTCAAATTAAACTGACTGAAAATTCAGTGAACAGTAGATTCACTTTTAATTCAATTGATGATTCATGAATAACATACAGGGCATGCTTTGGTAACAGTACATATTCTGTTATGCCTTTGATATAATTAATCAAGCAAAAATGGGTATTATATTTCCTTTGCCTGTAGAATAAAGTGATCCTAGAATTTTAATACTCTATAGGGTCTTCTACATCAAACTCTACAACTTCTCATTCTAATTTTGAGCCTTAATTGCTCTAGGCAATTGTAATAAACCATTATAATTTATATATATATATATATATATATATATATATATAGTTGGTTTTCTATAATTATACACAACAGAGTCTAAGAGCATTACTGCAGTACATAATCCAAATAATGAAAACTCTTCTGAAACTGAAACAAAGCCATTTTATAGCTGTTTTCCAAATTTAAACCCAGTAGGATTTGAGAATACCTTTTGGAATAGCTTTCAGAAGATTAGCAGAAATCCTAAAATACAGACCATAAAACAATATGTATTATTTTACAAATACCATAACATGTTTTAGAATATTTTTGGTTATTTAGAATTTCTGCGGGTATCGTCAAGGCCCATTATGGTTAACTCAACTCTATGACAGAGAAGGATAAAATTTTAAGGCCTGATTTTTCCAAAGGTATAGCTTCTGAAATTTGCATACACAACTGTGGAAAGTGTGCCTAGAAAAAACAGCTATATGTATAAATGGCCAATTATATGCATAATTACTGTCATTCCATACACAGTCACAGTAAATGCAGGCACAAAATACTTCTGCATGTATACTTATTTGCTCCACTTTTGAAATTCTGACCTTTCATCTCTCCATCAAAACTTTTCATTCATAGTTCATCACCAATACAATTGATTTTATGTTAATCACTTTTTTAGGATTCTCATTTATTCCAGAATATGTAAAATCTATTCCTATTACTTTAGGGCTATCAGGAAGATGGATTTTGTGTGTTCTTAGGCTGAATGAGAAATTAATGTGAATGAAATGGAAATCATCCTCTTTCTCAAGAATTACAGATTGGGTTGTTGAACTTGTCATGTTGATGACTTTTGAGAGGGTATCCTTTAAGATGTGTGGTCTAACAGCTGAGTCCTGTAGTTTGCTCTCAGGCAAAACTCACATTAAATCCCATGGGAATAGCACTTGAATATCACGTGTGAATATTCACATTGTCTTAGCATTTAAAATGTTCTAAAGGAGCATACCCTTACTGTATAACGTTGTGCTCTCAATAGTCAAACTTGGAAAAACTGAATGCCCAGAATTCTCTAAATCTGAATGTCCAACATCTGAGGACTCAAAGTAAAATTCCTTGGGTACCCGAATACCTGTTTTCACACCTGAAAGTTAAACATGGTTAAGAATTTTGCTAAATTGGTGCCTAAAAGAGAAAACCAGAAACTTACCTATAATTTCATATCAATCTAGTTAAAAATATCAGTTCTTATAAAAATCCTTGGAGTTCCCTCTGGAACAGAGTATATTTTTCTTATTTGTAGGTTCACTCATTTTGTTTCACTCTTCAATGATGTTCAGTTGGTCTGTCAACTCTGAGATCTTTAAAACTGGTCCTTTAGCCTGCTGCAAATGCTCTTATCAACAGCTGCATTTGAAATTTATCCAACTCTCCAACAGTTGTGCAAATTGCAAATCTTAAAGACTCAAAATCCTTGGATCTCCTGGGATATTGCTGATTAAGATCATGTTTAATCTCCTTCTAATATCCTCTCAGTGGTTAGATCCTGATCTCAGTGATATACATTCACATGACTCCATTAAAGTCAATGCAAAACATAAGTCGAATACTTTAGATTTAGTGTGAGAACAGAGACCTAGGTTTTTATATTTTAACTCATTGCAATACTAAGTGTAAAAGCATCTGAATCACAGACCTGCTTCTTCATCCACAATATTTGGTAACCAAAATATTATTAAATTTTTTCTGGCCTAATTTGAACTTGATAGCAAGAGTAATTGTAGAAATAATTCAGCAAATATGTATTTTATCTTCTACTACTGTATCTGTTTGCCTCCTTAAATTTTCACTCTGGCTCAGATTTAATTTGTCCAGAGAGTTTGGGGGAAATTTTGTTATTACAGGTAAAAGACCAGGAATTATTTTTTGCCAGAAACACTGGGGAAAAAAATCTCTCCAGTCCCTATATTTTCTTGAATCCCAACCAACTCAATTTGAATTTGTTTTCTAGGAATACATTTATACAGAGATAAAAGACAGAGAGCTCAGCTGTGGCTGGCTTGAATCTGCTGAATCAAGCTTGTGGGGGTTGGGTTCTGGAACTAAAAATCATACTTTAGACATTTGGGTTTAGGCTGGCCCCTGAGCTCTGAGACTCTCCTCCTCCTTCATGGCCCTCCAGCTCAAGCCTGCAGTGATTTTTCAGCATCTGAGTTCAAACCCCAGTCATCTGACCCAGACTAGATGCAGGTGTTTTATCCCAGGGTAGACATACCCTAGATTATTGGTTTGGAGCGTCGACACAAGATTCAATAGCCTTTAGTATTCTCAGCTAAAATGGTATCATGTCTGTCAACCAAAACCAATATCGGATCTATTCTTCCTTGAATACACGTGTAGCTTTCATTGGTATGTGGGAAATACTTGTGCAGAACAACACAGTTTCAATTCTCTTAGCCTCTAGCATTCTAATTACATATTCAAATAGTGATGTCTCCAGCATGGCTGGCCCTTGTAAATAAAGCAGGTCCAGCTTCCTAATGCTAGGTGGCCAATTAAGGGGGTGGAGTGACACCTCTGGCTATGAAGAATCTGGGAGAATCTGAGGAGAGAGATCTGATTGCTCTATATAAATACATCAGAGGGATAAATACCAGGGAGAGAGAGGAATTCAGTTCAGCACCAATGTGAACACAAGAACTAATGGATATAAACTGGCCATCAGGAAGTTTAAACTTGAAATTAGATGCAGGTTTCTATCTATCAGAGGAGTGAAATTCTGGAATAGCCTTCCAAGGGGAGCTGTGGGGGCAAAAAAACCCAGCTGGTTTCAAAACTGAACTTGATAAATGTATGGAGAGGATGGTATGATGGGACAGCCTCGTTTGGTGATTGACTGATCTTTGGCCACTGGTGGTAACTATGCCAGTGGCCTGTGATGGAACAATTGCGGTGAGTTCTGAGTTATTACAAAGAATTCTTTCTTGTATGTCTGGCTGATGAATCTGGTCCACATGCTCAGGGTTTAACTGATTATTTATGTATTTATGTTTGGGATCAGGAAGGGATTTTCCACAGCGCAGATTGGCAAAGAAAGACTCTGGGGGGGGGGGGGGTTCATCTTCCTCTGTGGCATTGGGCATGACTTATTTGCTGTTGGAGTCTCTGTATGTTAAAGTCTTAAACCATGATTTGAGGACTTTAATAATTCAGTCATGGGTTAGAGTTTTACTACAGGAGTGGATGGTTGAGGTTCTGTGGCCTGCATTGTGCTGGCGGTGAGACTAGATGATTATATTGGTTCCTTCTGACATTAGAGTCCATGGTGAGGTAGAACTCCCTGACTGAGACTCAGAAAAGGGCAGATGAAAGCAGGGGGACTGTGAAAGTTTCTGTAAGGACACTGTAGCTGGTTTCTGTGGGAAGGCCAAAGGTACCAAAAGTATTAAAAGAGTTTTGCTTACTGACTTCCCCAAACCAGAGAACCAGGGTTGGAGAGAGCTGAAAGTCAGAGAGCAGTAGACACATCTAAGAAAGATCAAGTGACAAATAATTATCTCAGATCCCACTTAGCATCAACCTGGGTTTGATTTACCACAAAGGCAATGCAACCTTCTGAACTGGTTTCATACTGGACATAAAATTTGTACTGCAGGGGAATTTTGATGGTATTTTAGAGACTATCCATTATGTCAATACGGGCAGTCACAAACTATGACACATATCATATGGTTGAGGACTGCAAAATGACAACTTTCTGGAGGTCATTGTGCCTTGAATACTGTTGATAAGAATGCTGGGGCTTGGCTTAATCGGATTGCATACACCAAATAAATAAATTCTAATCAAGAGATCTGGAGCCAAGGACCAGAGAGAGCTGAAGGCGGGGGAGCTGTGCAGGAGCTTTCATGTTGACATCTCCAGGGCTGGAGAGCTGGATCCAAGAGAATAGTGAAAGGGACCCAGAGAAGTAAGGGGTGCATTCCTGATGGTGATGCTACCAGCAAAGGGGATTTGGGGAAGAGTGGATTCAACTTCAGTTGCTCATATGGCCGTCCTGGCAGAGAGAGAGAGAAGATGACCAAATTGGAACCTGACTGTGGCAAATTATGCTGTAATGTGATATGTGTTACGTCAATAAATGAGATATTTTAGAATTTTAAGGACTGTTTGTGCTAGGTAAATGGCCTATGTTTGGGGGACTTATGTTTTGCACAATGTTTTTATAATAAACTAGCCTAAACCGGGGGTATTATTGAGGTAAGAAAGCCTGTGCATAGTTACTGGGAAAACTGAGGTGGGCACACTGGTTGTGCCATAACCTGTATCAGGAAGGCACTCTCGGTGGAGCTGCCATAAGACTGGTGCTAGTGTAGACTTCTGAAAAGTGGTAAGAAAATGTATGTACAGTCAAAGTTCCCACTGCTGTGAGATGTTCTAGGCACAATATTAAGAATCACTGCTGTAACTCCATGGGTATAATCCTGTATATTTTTGTATTGGTTTATTTTAGAAGAGATCATTGACAGGGAGCAAACAACTGTTGGGGAACATTGTGGACATTGATTTTCCCTAAGTTTAGAAAGTGAGCTCTAAGAAAAGAGAAATGGAGATCTTTGTATTCCATGTAAATTTTAAGTAGAGTGAAAGTAACCTGGAGAGGACCTAATATGAAGCCCATTGAAGAAGTAATATTTCAGACCCCCAACTTACTTAGGGCACAAATATCTAACTATAAATATTGTAGAATGCAAGGGACGGCCTAATTTACCTGTTTGCCTTATATATGTGTTCTCGGTGTGTGCGTATGTGTGTTTTCTATTCTTGTGTGATGTAAAGAAATCTTTCATTTCTATGTTGCCATGAAAGGGGGGGAAAAACCAGAGCAGATATTCCTCTGTTCCCTGACCAAATAAAACAAAACAAATTGGTGGTGGCAATATGTAAACCCATTAAGAAACTCCCTAAACAGAATGTGTTATGGACAGATCCAGTCTTTTAATTGCAGGAAAAACTCCACTGAAGTGTTACTCACTAGGGCTAGGAGAAACCTGTCATTTGGTTGGGCTTTCAGTGCATTGCATCTTTTCAATTCCTCTGAACATTTCAGATTGTCATAGAGACAATCTGGCATACTTTATACTGACTCTGGAGTAGCCAGAAATGGAATAAGTACTTTCTTGCTGTTCCTGTGAAAAGAAGGGAGCTGACAGGCCTCTCATCCCCAAACAAGACTCACTTAGGTATAACAATTGCTCCCCTAAAATAAGAGATAAGGGAACAAGCTACTCACCCTGCCCTCTTTAAAGCAACAAAGTGGGAGGGGGTTGCACTCCAGCAGTTCCATGGTGATGCATGCAGTATGGCTGCCTCGGTAAGATTAGAGAGGTCTACTTCCCTACCCCTAAAATAATACAAAAGCAAGAGAAGGATCCTGAGCTTTCTTGTGAGTGGCATTCTCATGAAAATGAAAGGTCTTCTCACAGAAATGAAGGGCCATAGAAGCAATTTAGGGATAGCAGAAATCTCCTCCGAGGGGAGGTCTACATTACCCACCATTTTTGGTGGCAGTCGAAGGGAGATACTTTGATTTCCCTTCTCCGGGCACACCCACTGTGCTGAGTTGAAGGGAGGAAACTTCTTTTGACACAATGCTACTCCAGTTACAGAGGTCGTCTTCTGGGATGAACTTCCTGATCAACTGAGCAGGTCTTCACAGACACAATCAGTCAATCGGGAAGGTCAGTCTAATGGCAGTGAATTTGCTGCTGTCAGTGAACACAAGCCCAAGGCTCCCAGGAATCTGCTACTCAGGTTCATGAACCTGGCTAAATTATTTGTATGAACCATACTGGATTTATTTTTGTTATGGAAACTGAATGAGATTAGGCTCAACAAAAAAAATATTAAATTGCTTGAGGAGTTTTTAAATGATACAGTATATGGAAATTTTTAGGTGGAACTGATGTTCATCTCTGATGTGACATTGTAGAGTAGTCTGAGAATACTTTCCACCATTTCCCAACTCTCATCATATCCTTGCTTAAAATGTCTGACATTGTTTGAAGTTTTAAACTTTTACATTATTTTAATTTCTCATTTTGAGAAATGGAAGGCAAGGGATCACAGGTCTTAGATATTAAATCATCAGAAGATACAGCTTTGTTTTTCTTGTCTTGTACTATGTTTTTCTTCTCAGTAACAAATGTTACCAAATAAATAAAACAAATAACCAAAAGCATCAGCTTGCTAAAACACCAGAAGAACAACTACTAAAAAATTGTTTTAAAAGCTGTATGTTTTCTTCACATGCTTATATAAATGCCTGGAAAACAGCAGCATCCTTATTTACTGAATGATGAAGCATGGATAAATTCAGCTCTATTTGGTTAGTCTTTTTTTTTCCCCTAACATGAACATTCCATACAATAACAAATCACTAACTTCAGTTATGTTAGTTGCTTAACTTTCCATGTTAGTTCATCTCAAGTTTATTTTTAGGATTAAATATTCTCCCTATTCACAATATCTGAGTAGTCTTTTCACCTGGGTGCTTCATAAAAGACAAAATCTTCCCAGACCAGGCCAAAAAGTAGCAGAAACTCTCCTCCATGGCTGCTACTGTGATCTTAGAGCTGACGGGGTATTTGATGATGGTTTAGTTTGACACACATATGCCTGGATTAAGGTGTTTGGCTGTGGAGTCAGCTAATTGAAAATCCAATGGCCATTCTATGTCTTGACACAAACACTCTATGAGTAATACAATAAAAGAACTCATATGGGTTACTATTCCATGGTGTACAGGGATTGAGGACACCATGGGACTACACCAAAGGTCACTCAAGTTGGTGGAAAGACTTCCATTGATTTCAATGAGAACTGAATCACACCCTCTGTGAACTTCCTATATATTGTACCTCCAGACACTGGCACCTTACTGCTTGTGCTGATTTTTGAATAATGTAATTGCAGAGGGTGACTTATCCCTTAAAAGTCAGAGATTGAAAAAATATTTCATCCACCAATTAAGAATAAATCAAACCTTGCCTTTCTTGAAGTAAAATCTGTCATTTTAAACCAACCTTCTCACTTGCAGGGAGTCACTTATACCCCTTGACTAACCAATACATGACAATTATAAAACAAAACAAACAAAAAAAACCCCAACATGGTTTAAACAAACAAACAAACAAACAAAAAGATACAAAAAAGAACAACCTGCTACAAAATGCTGAATAAATTCCAGTCTTTTAAAATAAATATCCATGATCAAGCTATCTTGTACTGCATTCAGTGATCAATGAACTTTCAAAACTAAATAAAATATTTTTTTATTTTTACTAAAGCAACATACATTGTTTCATTTTTCTGTTTCATAACTGACTGTTTTTCTGTTTTATGATTGATTAGTATATGAATAATCTAATGTTTTAGTTATGACTCTCTGACTTAAATTATTATGTCTAGTAATATTATCCAGTGATAAAATCAGTATTGAAGAAGTATAGCCCTATGGACTTTAAAGAGTGAAACAAACTTATTTCTGTGTATATATTTTATTCACTTGAGCTTATAAAATGGAAATGACTGTGGATTGTTTTAAACTTCAAACAGATGTTAATGCAGTCTTGGTAGTTCAGTTTGTTCACCTTTACTTATGCTTTAAAGTAAAATTCACAACTAATGCTATATCATGTTATCATCATTATTTTGTTTGGTTGTGCACAAATGGCTCCATTTATAATTGTTTACCTGACAGCTACAACTGTGATAGTGATTGAGCACTGAGCATATGTGCAATATGGTCATTCATATACCAGTATAACAGTGCCTCTGATTATGGCCTTGTATAGGCAGATAAGTAGCTATTGACTCATAATAGCAGAAATAACATAGGGACATACACAAAAATCACAAATAAATATCTGAAATACTTGAAGCACATGCTGGGCAAGATTGACTATCTCAAGCTGTGGGCATTAAATGAAGAAAGATCTTTGTGCTAGATAAGTATGACTGCCTGGTGTTCATCAGTATAGAAGGGTTAGCAGCTAAGATTACAGGAACATCATTCTCCCTTAAATCTACTTGGCCACATTTTTGACTATTTGAAAACTGAAGTTACATACTCTCAATATAAATTGGAAAAAAAAATAACTTGAGAATCATAACATGAATTGGACTAAGCAAAGCTATTAATTATACAGCACATACTGTACAAAAGAAGTGACAATCATAACTGGAATTAGAACACAAACGTTGGTACTTAGTATTAAGCTATGCCATATCAAGTGGTCTATGTTCAAAGTCTGTATGGTCTCTCATAAGTTAAAATTAGTCTTTTGACAATTGTTTTCATGTAAAATGAATTACATAAATTACTTCCTCCTAGTACCCAAGTTATTTAAAAACCTCAAAAACTATCAGGAATTTCAGTTAAGGTCTAATCCGGCTTGCCCACTCAATTGTGGTGCCATTGAAAGGTAAATTCTTTTATACAATGGTGATAAATATTTTTTCAAGGTGCAGTGTCAGGAATAAATGGGCTTCAAATTGCTAACTGTAAATCATACTTTGTCTAAATAAGAAATCTAGCTTTCTGACCTGTATCTCTCAAAGCCCATTAGTAAACGGCATAGATGGATTTAAAAGTTTGAGGTCCATCTGGAATACTATTTAGTTTTCTTATAATTCTTCTGAGCTATGTGGATATTAGGCTATATGAATATATGTATTAAGACAATAGTTACAGTGAAGTGCATAGATAACCTCTGCATGCAGTTCTTTAATATACATATTCTTTAATATGCACAGAGATCAAGACCTTGACAACAGGAGCTAAATTGATTCACACCATCTGGGAATCTGTTTAAGCGTTTGCTGAGTACAGTTGAATATTGGCCTTTCCAGATTCATGATCTCTGAGCCCATCCTGTACTTATTCAATCCCCAGTATAGTTTAAGGATGATCAGAATAAGGCTAGCTGGCTATGGCCCCAAAGGGCTCATATGCTAGGTAGGGATTGCTGGGATGCAACTGCACTTTGACCATACCATCTTTCTGTCAGCTCTACTCTCAACATGTCCCCCATGTGGAGGGATAGCTGGGATTGACATAGTCAGCTCATATGCCACTCAAATTCCCTCCTGCCAGGAGAATCCACAGGCAGACAACTAAACCAGTTTTATGCTTTGAAGAGCTCAACATTGTTGATGCACCCAAGGATCTGGCCCAGAAAAACTAATTAAACAGGGTTATTGGTCCCTACAGATAGGAGGCAAATATATCTACAGAGAATGCTATTCTAAAGTAAGTGAATTTGTGTATATTAAAATACTGCAAGTAGAGGATATATTATGCACTTCACTGTAGCTATGTTCTTACTGTATCTATTCATAACCTATTATCCATATAGCACTGAAGAATGATAAGAAACCTAAGTGGCATGTCAGATGGACCTCAAACTTTTAAATTCGTCTATGCCTTTTGCTAATGGGCTTTTAGAGATACAGCTCAGAAAGGTAGATTTCTTATTTGGACAAGGTATGAGTTAGGGTTAGCAACTTTGAGACCTATTTATTATTGGGGGGAAAAAAGAGAGAGAGAGAGAGAAAATCACCATTGCACAAAGAGAATCTACCTTCCAATGACACTTTTGATGACCTTCAATTAAATAGGCATTTGACAAAATGATTTGAACCCTTCCCCCCATTTTAATGTCAACAAATTTGGGCCTCAGTTCTGTCATTTGATCTTGCTGATAGGCCCTTATGCCTGCATGGAGCCCCAGTGAAGCCTTCCCCACTGGTCTGATCACATAGATCATATTTCAGGTTCTGGGCTTTTGATTCCCATATGTGGGAGCAGGGGGGAAGAGGGAGAGGGAGAGGGGAGAAGAAGGGCTGGACACTGACACCACAGTTGCTCTGAGTCTGGCCGGGGAGGAGCAGGGTGAAGGTGGGGACTGGGTATCACCGCCATGGCACCCTAGGGCCAGCAGTGTGGAGCAGGACTGGGAACTGTCGCCACAGACAACCCAAGGGCAGTGAGTGAAGGGGGGCAATAACTTATTCAGGGTGCTCAATTTTTTAAAAGATTACCTGCCTGATGACATTCAGATAAAATTACCTATTGAGATGATGTCAGTTCCAAAGTGTCTTCTTTTTGTGGTATTCTCTATGAAGAGTCACTGTCCACTGGCAACTTTTCACTAGCACGATACACTGAGGAGCCAGAAAACAAACTTTTCCATTCACTGATATACCAGAATGAAAACATAGGGGAGCCATTTACTCTTAGATGCCGTTTGGGAGTGAGGTGGAAACAGTGGTTAAAGTATAATTTGACAGGCCCCGGAACCCTCCTAATCTCCAGGCCCCCTTCCTGTATTTTCTGGGCCCCCTTCATGGATGTGCAGGCCCCAGCCCAGGTAGGCATTTGCAACCACTTCTCAGTACCACATACATCGGTTATCGCTCCATAAAAATACTTATAATTTTATATGACGTTTATGTCTATAGCAATTATTGTCACAAACTAGCAAACACTGCATCACACAATAAGTATTGTGATTAACAACGGTGGCGCATAGGACCTGCCAGCAGCCAGGAATGCGTTCCACCAGATTTTTCTATTTTTAGGGGCCCCGGAACTGTGTTCCGGTGCGTTCCCCCTTACTTTAACCACTGGGTGGAAAGCACTTTCTGGAGTTCCCGATATTGGTCAGTGTTCATCCTTACAATTTTCACATTTACAAGAAGACACTAGTGTGCTATTCAACTGGTAAATCACAAGGGAAAGGATAATAATATACAGATTGGAAATCTGGTATTTGTTTCTTCTCCTTACCCTAATCCTTACCCCCCAAACCCTTAAGCCTTTGTCTTTTCTCTTCTTGTTTTAAGACCCTCATGTTCAAGCTTTCACACCATAGCCATCACTTTTATGGCCATGCAGAAATCCTAAGATTTGAAAGGGGTTTTTGTTGTTGTTGTTGTTGTAGCTTCTATATTAGTTATTTTTAATTAGATGATTTTTTTTATCTGATGATATCTACCCTACATTTGTTTTATCTTTCTCAAAATGAATATAGTTAAAATTTACTATTCCTGAAATAAGATAATTGTGGCTGCAAGGATGGCTGCAGATATTGGATGCTCTCTGAGGGCTGCCAATTTTCAGTTGTTCAATAAATGAATTAAGTCCTAATCTTTTGTCCCTCCCACCAAGATGCATACTTTTACTAAAATACACTATCCCTCTAGGCTCTCCTCACTGTGCTGCTGCAGCTGTTGCTATTTCTTTCCTTCCTCTTGGCTCATGAGAATACTTCTTTTCTGTCTTCTCTAATCCCAGCTGCTCTTTGGTTTCTCGCACTGAACCAAATTCTGCTTTGTTTCAGTGAAACCCTATTGAATTGAAGTCGTAGGTGTAGCTTTGATCAATAGTATCCTCTGTTAGCTGTCCTAACTCCTCATTCATCTTCTTCTTGACACCTTCTCTCTCACCCCTTCCTTATCTTCCTCCATTTTGAACTCTTCCGAACTGCTGTTATTGGCAATGTGGAAACCCAGTATCATGTGGTTCTTGTAACTCTAATACTTTTCAGCAGAAAGAGTGGAGGGAATTGCAAGATTGTTATATGTAACTAAAAATGAAAAGAGGGCTTTTGGAAGTCATAGGGAAGAAGTGGAGCCTTGGGGATTAGAGAAGGGGAGAGGGGAAAAGAGAAAAGGATGCAAATCTTTCATATTAATGTAGCAAAGTATCCAAATGGATAAGGTATAGGGATAACCTTCTGAACTCTGGAGTAGTTATCTGAACTGAATCTTTTGACATTCACCAGTCAATAATTTCCATCAAAGTTTTTCAAACAGGCGGTGATATTTGTCCGGTTTTAATGTTTTTTTTTTCCTTTAAGGAGCAAAACATAAGTTTTAGCTCCGTCAAAAAGATCCATCTGCAATATGTTTTTGTGAATGTGTGGGTGAAGTTTCATGAACTGAAGTACAGTACTCACTTTCCCAGAACAATTATGAAATTAGCAAAGCTGCATGTAAGTCTTCAGATTCTTGGAAAACAAATCAGCTAACCTATTTTCAAATGATAAATTGTGTTAATTTACTGTGTGGCCAATTCAGTTTTAACTAGCTCCAGATTTTGTAGTTTTAAATCCACAATAGAAAAAGTCATTCTCTCTTAAATTTTGTAGCTCTGTTATCACAGATGTTCCTAACTGAAATATACACAGTCACAAATAAATAATGATTAATAATGTTTAAAATATGCATCAACTTCCTTTATTTTTGTCTGACACTGCCTGCATTTTGACAGTAGCTTTCTAGCAGATGCAAGTGGTAACTATGGGCTATATTGTCCTCCCTTTGAGACTTTATCATTGACTTCAATGGGTGCAGGATCAACCCCAATGTCCATGGGAGAGATGTTACTACTTTTTCACTCCTAACTTTTGCATGGGAAAGTCATCTCTTGATAGATCTTTTTCTAGTTAAGAGAGAGACATTTAATAAGCACTGATCAGGTTGCACAAATCTTAGTATCCAGAGCCAGTTTTCATGGTGAGGAGGGAAGTTCTCTAAGCAGCAGAACTGGTCCATAGAGAGGCATTGTGTGGCACAGATCCCTATATGTGGCAGGGTTAGGAGGCCTTGGTTCGGGTAATCCTTGAGGATCTTCCTGTCCAAGGAGGGGAGGCCATATAAGAACCATTAAGATAGTGTACTGTTGTTCTGTGGCCTTCTTCTATCACCTCCTGCATATCTCCCTGTAGTATCTGGACTAGGCTAAGAGTCTGGATTCTGGAGCTATGTGCCAGATCTTGGGGTCCATAAAGAGGAAAAATGCCCAGTGACTTCAGTGGGAGTTTTGCCTGAGTAAGGATGTCAAGATATGGCCCTCCAAAATAAATCTGCTGCAATGACGACATAGTAATTAGAGACTGTTCATTTATTTATATACCATGTAGTGGCTAAAACTAAGATGCTAGATTCTGCTGTCATACCCATGCAATCCACTGACTTCTGTTTCTCACCATGACCTAACATGTCTTGTTTTCTGGTTTGCCTACTGACTCCTGATGCAATTGAATGTATGCAAAGAACAGCACTGAGTTTGGGACTCTATTGATTTGAATGGAAATGTTGCCTTATTTTTTTCCTGCTCCAACTACAACTATTATAGACTGAGGATCTGACAAGACAGATGTTGTAACATGATCTGATTAGTTTTAATCTTTGAGATTTCATTTCAAAAAGCTGGGGCAAACTCAAGCCAATCACCAGATCTAAAGTTTCCATACTCATTTGTTACAATGCCCATTGAATGGAATTAATGCAACCTTTCATTATAGATTATTAACTCTTTGACTACAGAGTATTAGGGGTACCTTTTGTGTATGCTTGATTAAATTGAAATTGCTTTCACATTTCCTTTATATCCAGGAAAAATCTGATCTCAGCAGTTCAAAAAGAAACTCACAAAACTAGTTACTAGAACTAGAAACTAGAACTAGTAACGGAAAAGAGAAGAAACATGTTCCATCTAACTCTCCAGCTCTGGTCTTTGCCAAATAGAAATTCAGCTGTTACTATAGCCAACAACAGAACCACATTAAGTACTAGCCACCACAGTACGTATTCAAAGGAAAACAATTGCTTATTCCCATGTCATAATTCCAGAGGATTTAAGGCCTAATTCACCTTGCATGAAAAAGGTGGAAAGACTCCCATTTATTTAAGAGGAATCTGGATTAGGAATTTAGTGAAAAAGAGTAAATTGTGTGTTCTACTCTGCATATGGGACTAGACTTCATATGACATCTCTAACTTGCTTGGGGAAAAATCTCACAAGAAGCAACTTGCTGCCCTTCCTCAAAACGATGCTCAAAACCCCCTACTTCTTCACAGCTTCCCTCTTCCAAGGCAACTTTCCCACACAAAGCACATCCAAATTACATTCCTATCAAACTTCCTCTCTTAAACTCTTTTCCCCCAAAACTCCTCAAAACACTTTCCACTCACTTTATTCCCCACGTCAACATTGCACCAGTAAAATGCCCCACCAAACCACTTCTTCAGAAAAACAAATTTCCATCTCACCAAATATCTTCCACCTGAAAATCATATTCCCAATCAATCATCATCATCATAAATCTTTAAATAAATATTTTATTAGCATGTTTTACTCCTTTCAACTCATCCCCACCCTCTTTATTTATGACTTTCACTTGTTGTGTCTTGTTTGACCTAGATTGTAAACCCCATATGGCGGGGACTGTTTTCCCTTTTATTTGTCTATAAAGTGTCCTGAAAATGGAACCCTGAGGTTCTCAGGTGCTATCATGATGCCAGATGATCTTAGTCCACATGTGCTTCAAATATTCCACCCTCTAAAAACTATTTCCCCAGAGATGCAAACACTGCCTCTGTGGGATTGTGCATTGAATTCCCAACTCCCATGTCTCTTTGAATTAGATTTTTCCTTTAATTCTACCAGGACAGAGTGCCTGAAGCTCCCGGCTCTTTCCCTGAGGCCAGTAGTACTAAGAAGGGAGCAGCTTTAATATGCTAGACTCATGAGCCTTGAGTCCCTCCATGCCCAGGGTGCTTGAGTTCATCTGGTTACCAGACTGTCCTCTTCCAAATTTCATTCCTTGTCCAGTGACAGTGCCCAGGACACTATAGTGCTATAGTATTATATTTTTAGCACTATAGTGCTATATTTTTTCTCTCAGAGTTGTTGGCAATGCAAAATTAACCACAAAGTGCAAAAGTAATCCTCTTAGGGGGCTGGCTGTAACTTCACAGAACAAAGTGGGTGTACCTGGGGACTGAAGGAGGAATGGGCAAATTATGTCCACCTGATGCAGGCCCCCATAGATGGACGCAGTCCAGATGTTAAAGTAAACTGGAATTAGATCACTCTAACTGCCTCTAATGTGCTTAAGGGGGGTAGCTGGAGATTAGGTGGCCTGAGCTGATTGGCTTCTGCTGGATCATGATGCCAAGGAAAGGGGATGGACTGCATTCTCTGGGAATACAGTGAGCAGACCCTTGCCTACCACTAACCCCTACTGGTTCCAAGGCTGATGAGAAGGTGAATTGGGCCTTGGACTGCTGTCACGGTTCGTGAGGGGAGAGGAGGCCGAGGGACACGTATAAGGCATCTGCCCCTGCCATTCGTTTTTGAAGGCTGAGCCTGACCCCCTATTTTCTCTGGGTGTTCATGAAGTGAGAAGACTCAGCCACTGTTACTGTTTTCTAAGGAGGCTGGGATGGGGACCATGGCTCTTTCCTTTGGTTGTGGGGAAGTTACCGCCGCTAGTTCTCAGGCAACCAGAGACAGGGGCAGCAGCAGTCTCATCTTCTGGGTCAGAAAGGTCTGGAAGAGGTGTGGTTTCTTCCTCCACCTCACCTGCTAGAATAGGGAGTCCTGTGGGAGGCCCTGCAAACATCCCTAGCCTGGGATCCTGCATAGGGTGGTGGTGGTGGGGGGGGGCTGCAAACTCATCCCTAGCCCAGGGTGACAGAGCCACTCTCCACAGCCACCCCTGCCAACCAGGACTGGCCAGGGCACTACAGCTGGCAAAAAGTTGCGGAAACTTTCCGTGGACATTTGTAACTTTGAGAAAAAGCAAGGGCTGGGGTCTGCACCAGCCCTGGAGGCGCACAGCTCTACTAACAGCCCCAGCTGGGGTGCGGCAGGAGGGGTCCCCCACAGGACCTCTGCTGGAGAGGGGCTCCTCCACCCCCACAGCCAGAAGGCCCCTGCTGAAGTGCCCCCCTCCTCCTGGGTGGGCTCCACCGCATGAGAGGGAGCAGTGGGCCACTGTGTGGGCGGCCCTCGCCCCAACTCCCATGTGGGGGTGGGTGGAGCCCAGAGCCCTCCCCGGCGGGGTGCGCCCCAGCTCGCTGTGCTGCAGCTGGGCAGAGGGACAGGGCGCCGGGCTCCTCCTCATTCACCCCCGCTTTGGCCCCCAGACGGCGGCTGGCCCCGCCCGGTCTGGGGGCGCCCAGGGAGGGGGGAGAAGAGCCAGGCAAGAAGCAAAGCGCCTCCAGCCTGTTCCTGCCTCTAACCCTGCTTCCCCCCCCCCCCTTGCTTTCCTCCCTCCTCCCTCCTGCTTCTAATTCCTGCCACTAGCTCGGAGCCTCATTCAGCCGCCGCCAGTGGAGTGGAATAGGCGGAGGGTGCTGCGGCGTCTGCTCGGCGTCTACTTGTGAATGGGACTCGCCTCCTCCGGAGCTGGCCACGGGCAGCCGCCAGCCCAGCTGGAGCCCCAGGTAAGGCGCGGGGGTCGCCGCGGAGGACGGGGATTGCGGGGCTGGAGCGGGAGGCTGCGGCAGGGGAAAGAGCTGCTGCCTAGGGCTCCCCTGGCCGGGGACCGAGCGGGGAAGATGCCTCGGTGCGCGCTGGAAACTTGACAGCCGCGGGAGGCTGAAATGGGGGCGATCTGGGCTGGGGGGGTCCGGAGACGCCAGCAAAGAGCCTCTCCGATTTGAGGGCTTGAGTGTTGGGAAAGCGTGCGGGAGGCATCGTAGGCACATCTGGCAACTCGCTCCCGGCTCCGGAGCAAGTCTGGCTAGGTTTCGGTGCAACCGGGGTGGGTTGGGTGCCGAAGGGGGCAGAAAGCTCCTTGCGAGGCAGGATTTTGCCGTCTGACTTGGCGTGGGGTCCACCCCGTTCCTTCGGGTAGGCAGACAGGGAGCGAAGATCTTTTCCTCCTTGCCCCTGTCGCTCCCGATCGTGGCAATGGGTATGCCGAATGAGAGCCTGAAATGAAAGCCACCTTCTCCAGAATAGGGAGGAAGGGGGGAGAGCCAGATTTTGGTTTTCTGCTTGGCTTCAAATTCCGGCAGCCTGTCTGCAGCCTGCGAGAGTCCAAAAATCGCCCTGCCTTCGGTGGGCGAGATGAAATCACAATCTCCCATAAATACCATTAACTTTTAGACTAAAAATCGCTTCCCGTGTAATCCTCCGGGCGCACATATTGCAGCCTGACATCACAGGACAAACGACTTTACCTTTCCCAGATAGGCTCTTGTATTAGCTCCTCTTTTAAAAATATTAATTTGGCCAGCATAGGTCTGAAATAAGCCAGTTGGCGTGTAGTGGGGAATCCTCTTTGTACCGTTACCCAGACCGTGTAATCCGGTATTTACCTACTGAAGTATCTACCACAAAGGAGTCTCTTTAGCAGCAGGAGTCACTAATTCAGAAAATGGCCTTTAATTTGGGGGACGCTTATTTGTTTTTCACGTTCCAATGGCTTGTAACTCATTGGAAAGGACTTTCTTCCTGTTGATTTGTGTTGATGATATGCTAAGTTCACAGGCTATCAAATCTCTATTAAGACATCATATATTTATTTGATGATAAAACTGTTAAATGAAAAAAAAACCAACAAATAATTCTAAAGCTGAGATACTCAGACATGGTGAACAGGAAATAGACGTAAAGCTTGCCTCTGTGATACCACCTAAATCTGGGAATACTGAGGCAAGCTTTACATCTATTTCCTGTTCACCATGTCTCTAGTCCAGTTAAAATATCAATGAGTAAGTTTTGTGTTTAATTACGGGTTTCTGCAATAATGATTGTGAAGCGTGCATAAATCAATGACTTTTCCATTGGGATTTCAAACACAGGTCGATGATTTTCTGGGTCTTTGGATTTTTTTTTTTCTATGGGATGGAAATGCAGATGTTTCTTATGAGCAACAATTTTATAGAACTACATCAGCACAATTTGTGATATCGGGAGTTAAGCAATAAAGAACAGGGGAGAGAATAATGCAAGCAAAGAGCAAAGGAGCCAAGATTCATATTTCTCATCCAAGAAGCCTCCTCCCCTTCCCCCCCTTTACATTTCTCTGCCTATGAAACCGTAGAAAACAGAAGTTTCTGATTGCATTTCCAAAGCAGTTTCTCTTGCTATTGCAAGAGAACAAAGAAATAAAGTTGCAAACAAAGGACTATAGATCTTACAAAGGAATGTAGACCTCTAAAGAAAAAAAAAAACAAAGAAAATATTTTGTGATTAGGATTTTCTGGTTGTGGGGCATAAAATTTTGAATTTGTATTTAAACCTGAATCTCCATACTCTAATATGGAGAAATAAGTGTGACTGGAATATGCTATTTATAGACTTCTCAAAGCAGCTTAAACTTTGCTGAAATACACATATAGGTGTTTTCTCTGTAAAAATCATGATGATGTGGGCTAAAATCATTATTACAGAAGCTATTACAGTATATTATGTTAATAGATGGGATAAGTAATTGCAATTTATGATTGGCAATTGCTGAATGAAGACCTTTATAGAAAAAGGTCAATTGAGAGACTGGCTAATAAAATGAAATTATTTCTGTTGCATAACACATGTGGCGCAATTATAATGGTTAGAAAGTTTCTTGTGATTTTTCTGATAAAATACATCATTTGTGTGTCTGATGCGAGTTCATGGGCAATTAATGTACCATTTTAATAAAGTCTAAAGTATTGCCTTTCATTCAGTTCAGGATATATGTACAAACTTTGGAGCTGCAATAATTTAGGAGGCTACATTTTCTACTAACCATCTGAACAAATAATGAGACTAAGCAGAACATGTTTTTATGTTGATAATGCTAGCAAGAGGCAATCATTTCCTTCTTTGACTACTACAGCTTTCTTAAAAGGATGTACTTTACCATTTAGATATTGAGCAGGTTTTTATAGAAATAGAATGCAATTTCAAACTTCTTTAAATAATTAGGGTTTTTTGCTTAATGCGTCTCTATTAAAAATATCTGAATTTATTTTGTGAATCAGATGTTTTACCAAATCGCTTTTAGTGTGTGAGAAGTAATTCATCTTGATTTGATTCACCTGGAAATGTTAAGCAACCTACCTACAAAACCTGACTGTTGGTGGCAAAGTGTTGGTATTCCATATTTAAAGTTGAAAATGTATCCAATTTCTAATAATATTACCATTGTTTTCAAAAGAATGACACTTCAGTTTTTACTGTTCCTTTTTGGGGCCCAATTCAAAGGTCACTGAAGTAATTGGAAGGGTTCCCACTGACTTCAGTGGGCTGTGGATCTGGCCTTGATGAAAATGATTTAAGAGGGCTTCATTTTGTAGTTAAGTACTGCAATCTCATTTCCCTGTCTAATTTATTTTCTGCATTCCTTTTTTCTCAATAGTATTAGTAATGAGCTGAACGATAGCAAATGTTTCAAGTGCATTTGTTAAAATTCTCCCAGTGACAGTGGGGGGCAGAAACTGTGTTGACTGTAAGTGTATATTTGAGTTTATTGTTCAAGATCAGGGGTTTCAAAACATTCTCTTAGAATATACAGTTATTATTTCATTTTAGACACTGACCTCTAAAACTGCATACACAAGATTACTAAATCAGGGTTTTTTTTGTTTTTGTGTAAATAGACTAGAGTCCTTAAAAGATTACTGTATGGTTGTAAAACTATATCTGATATATTTATAAGTCAGAGGATTGGTTTGACTAAAACATTTCAAGTTTTAAAATATGTTTTGTACAGTACTAATGTTTGTTATTGCTTTAAGAAACTGATCAACAGGTTTCTGGGTGTGCTTCATTATGGGTTTTTGTTTTTTTTTTAAGTTACAGAAGTGTGAATCAAGCAGAAATTTTCATCAAATTCCTCCAGATTTACTAAAACGGACATTATACAGATTAATGTCTCCGAAGTCATGGGGGTAATAAAGAAATGATAGCTCTCAAGTTTATTTCTTTCATGTGTAACCTTAGCTGGAAATTTGGGGCACTCTAAATTTGGTAATTATTCTTTCAAAAGCATTACACTTGTGAGCACTAGAGGGCACTAATGCTCTACTCTAAATCACTTCTTGTGGCCCATCTGCTTCTCAGGGCACTATGAAAAGACGTTTTTGTTACCAGCAGCATTGCAGGCCCTCTCAGGGGAAACAGAATTCAATCTAGCGGTGGTTCAGGCTAATGCTCAGGCAGTTTGTCAGGATTAACATCTTTCTAGTCAGTGGATCGTGTTACCTTCAACATCATATTACCATCTTGTGGAGTTCACTACAAAGTTCTGAAATCATGTAACTTTAGATTGTCTGAGGAGTGACACAGCTGGAGTCTAGGTATAAAATAAACAGTATCAGTTTGCCCAACAGCAATGATTTTAAGGGATTTGGTATCTTTCTCTGTCTTCCAAAAGGAGCATCATTCCATGCTGTGGGAAAGGAAGTGTGTGTGTGTGTGTGTGTGTGTGTGTGTGTGTGTGTGAGGGAGAGAGAGAGAGAGAGAGAGAGAGAGAGAGAGAGAGAGACTGGTAGTCTTAGCACATTCTTCCCAGTGATGGAAGATAATGAAAATTATTGAAAGACATTTTAGGTGAGAAACATGTATGCATTTTATATTCAAATGGCCAAATGCTCCTTTTATTTACAGTGATGTAACCTAGTGTCATTAGAGTTCCTCTGAGTTTACATCAGTATTGGTCCCAAAGCATCCCTGCAGTCATTGTGTGAACACTTTGGCATGGAGACTTCAAAACCATATATAACTTGAAAATAAGCCATTATCATTAACATGCAGAAATGTCATATAACAGAGTATTGATTTTAAAATGTGAATAGTTGGCACATGAAATTCTAGATCAATCTGTAATAAAGGGCACAAAATTTCTGATTCCAGTGTTTGTCTGTATTTGGGCTGAAATTCAGACATCACCTGAAATTTAGATGACTTATAGAAATTTCAGCATACGATTGCAACACCAGAAATTCTCATGAATGCAGTTTAATGTTAGCTATAAGGTCTCATTATGTCATACTAATCAGATAAGTTATTCTGTAGAAGCATGTAATGATTAAAGAGAGCTGCAACTACATACTTTAAAAGAAAATGATGAGTCCCCTGCACAGACATACTGGGGTGCAGAGTCCTTTTCCTTCTCCACCCCATTGCACCCACACAGGAACACATCCATAATGCTCTTAGCTGTGCTAAAAGTGGATAGATTCTGTTGCATGTGGTACTCAATGGACTGGAAGGGAATGTGTAGGTATGCCTACCCATCTCCCAACCCACCTAACATTCATATCAAGTTGGCTCCAAGAGCCATAATTTAGCTCTTGAGTTTTAAAATGCTGTCTTAAGCAAATGCCAGTTTGTTGCTCTAAACTTTTGCAATGAGCAAGAATCCACTCCCTTCTGAATCAGCAAAAGAGTTCATCAGAGTTCTTAATTGTATTGGAATGGATACTGAGTTGAAGTAGTAGAAATCAATGTAAATGGATTATAGGAGCAAGGATTAAGTGAAGAGTGGAAAAGTGGATGCAGTGTTTTCCAAAATAGTACTGGTCAAACATTACTATGCATTCCCAAGAATAAATTATTGTTCAAATGATGATTTAGTAGTTCAACAATAAAAATAAAACATTACAATTGGGCAGGTATACAGCAGCTATATTATGAATGCTCTACGCAACTCATTAGATATTAATTAATATTTATTGTAAAATAAACAGCATTGAACACACTTGCTGCTGATATATTTTAAACAGAATGAACCCAACTGTAGAAAACATCAATATATCGAAGAGGTAAATGCATTTGAGATTTCATCTAACTGGACAAGTAAGAGACCACACTGACTCTTACTGAAATCAGTGGTGGGGTACCCATTGATGCCAATGGGAGGCAGGGACCACATGGCGCAAAATCTGGAATAGCATGCAGAAAGAATGAAGTTTAACATCCTTTTAAAAAAACAATTTACAGAATTTTAACGTTTGTGCAATGTGACAGCTTGACAGCACTAAGAACTCAGCTCCATTTATCCATCAGACATGCTGCATAACACTGCAAATTTCCCCATGCTGTTCTACAAGCATGCCTCTGTCCTGTTCTAGGGGGAGTTTAGATCTAAGAGGTTATTTCAAACTCTGTACATATAGAAATCTTCTTCTCCCCAATGAAACTGGCAGCTGGGAGCACCAATTGGGATATTTTCTTATGGACATTGTGTCTGCTTGGAACAGGATTGAGAGCTCCCTTTCATTTCAAATGCAGCAATAAACATCCACAGTCATTGCCAATTTGGGCCAGGTTAAGAAGAGATGCATTCTCCTGTTACCTTTCTTCTTAGCCACCCAGTCTGCTGAAAAGATGCTTCTTATGTATTCCATTGCAGTGCTCATAAATTTTGCACAATACCTACTTACAAGTGTTATCTATATGCTTTTATATTTCTGCATAAACTGATGCTACAGAATGCTTGTTGAAATGTATTTTTTATCTCATTGAGGCTGCTGGTGTATACTTTCAAATAAAATAAAAATCCAGAAACATAATTATTATTAATTGAGTTTCAGTGGTTAAGTTAAATAGTTAATTACATGCATGCATATTAGTGGAAACCATAAATGATTGCTCTAGTTGAATCAGGAGACAAAACCCTATTTCCACTAATGCTAAACTCTTTTACAAATACATGCATGTGTCAGCATACAGTCATAAATTTAAATGGCCCATCCCTCCTTGATTTGGAGTAATTATCTGAAAGATCTTAGCTGCCCCAATGAATAAATATTGTTGTTGTTATTTATTTATTTTATTATTAGCCCTTCCCCTTTTTCACCCATAATGTAATCATATATGTAGACATTTTAAAGCAAACAAAATAAGTAGATTTTGTGTAAGCTTGGTTTAGAATTTCCTGTAAACTTGGTTTAGAATTTCATGTAAAAATGTTAGTACCAAATTAAAAAACAAACAAACAAAAAAACCCAAAAAACCCCAAACATATTTTTTGAGAATAATTTAAACTATATTTAGTCCCCGGATAACTAGTTTGAGTTGAGCCTTCTGGATATTTTTAAGGTGATTTAAACCTATATATAAAATTTCATTTTTTGAATATGATTTCAAAGCAGATTATTTCTTAACTCAGGCACAATAAAAAAGATACAACTTTTAATTTGTTCTATAAAACTGAAATTTTAAACAAGTTATGCCTTGGTTTTCAAACTAGTAATTTAACTAATAATCTTTATCATATAAGGATTTTAAGTAAATGTGTCATCTTTTATGGTACTTAAAGCTGTAATAATCATAATAAGAGCAAACTATTTTTATTTTATTTTATTTTAATTCTTCTTGAATTGGCGGGGCTGGTATTTTTTTTTCTTAAGATCCATCTGCATATGTGCAACATTTTGACAGCTGTGGGCCTTTAGTAACAGTTGCATTTCTACAAATCATCCTTTTGGATTTTCATGGATCTTTGTGGATCTGGCTGAAGGTAGTTTTCAGATCAGTACTTCTACTAAGCAAAGAATCAGTCCTTATTTACAAATTCCAGAGAAGTAGCTGTGTTAGTCTAGTTCTGCAAAACAAACAGGGATTCCTGTGGCACTTTTAAAGACTAAGAAATTTATTTATCCCATGGGCTTTTGTGGGTGAATCCCACTTATTTGCGGTATGTTTGATGATGTATTGGCCGCTGGTTAGGAATTTATGGCTACTGTAAAGCTCATTTTGGCTCACTGTTAGAGATGGACTTTAAGTGTTTTTTGTTACTAGAGATCATTTGGAACCAGGGAAGAAACTATTTAGTGAGAAGTAAACAATACTGTGTTGAAATGCTACAATACTGTCTGATTAAGCTAACATATGTACCAGCATTCAAAATATACTGAATGTGCTGCTCCCAACCCTATCATTTAAGATAGCAAACCAATACAGCTGAAATAAAAATTGGCTCAAACTTTCATCTAGTGAATCTGAATAGAGCACCATTTGAGCATAGCCCACCTCCCTCCTTGTTTTCTAGTTTTGCATGGCTTTTGAGCAAATATCCACCTAAAACCTGATACTGTAAATTATTGAGACTGTTCTTGCAAGATTTCATGTCCAGTATTTGATTGTAAAGTTTTTTTTCTTGATTTATATTTTCACAGTTGTGCACAATTATAGGTTTTAAACTTTTTTATTTTAATTTTTCACAGTAGTGGGAAATTATGGAGGGGTCAGTCAGTGGGGAGGCAGCAAGACAATACTTATTTCATGACAGTTGATATTAAGATTAAAAAAATTAAAGCATTATAATCATTAAAACACATTGTCAGCATCACATAATATATTCAAAGTAAATATCCTTAAATCAAGCTCTAATAAGTTCTCACCCAGTATTTTTCTTACTTTTTCTATCTGTAAATTTCAATGATCACAGAAGGAAATATTTTATTGATTTATGTGCATACGGTGAAGTCAATTTATGCTGACATTTATTTTTTTTTAAAGTCTAATCCTTCTGAGCCTCATCATATTCCAGTTCCAGTTAAAACATGCATCCAGCGGAACAAGTCTGATCAATAGGATTTGCAATAATTTTCAGAGAGGGAAACAGCAATATGTTTTTGCATATGGAAGGACTGATCAAGTAGTAAGACAAATAGTCGTAGGTCAACTAAATGGTCATAATGGTCCTTTCTGAGCTTAAAATCTATGAGTCCAAGAAGTGTTTAATATTCATGTAAACTATGGTGCATTTACAAAAAATGAAGGCTCACTGATTTTTGGATGTAATAGTCAACTTTCAAATACTGAATTTATTGCACTTTTTAGAAAGAATGAGATGTTGTGGGTCTCAGGAAAGAATCCACTCCATCAGGGGCTCATTCACATGTACATCTTTCAAGGCGATATATGCCATCATGTGCCATCAATGCTCCTCTTCCTTATACATTGGCCAAACTGGACTGTCTGTGCCCCAAACAATAAATGGACACAAATCAGACATCAAGAATGATAACATTAAAAACCAGTAGGAGAGCACTTCAATATCTCAGGACACTCTGTAACAGACATGAAAGTTACAGTACTTCAGCAAAAAAACACTTCAAAACCAGACTTCATTGTGAAACTGTAAAGCTGGAATTCATATCCAAATTTGACACCATCAGATTGGGTTTGAATAGGGACTTAGAATGGCTAATTCATTACAAAAGGTAATTTCCCCTCTTTTAACATTCTCACCTTCTCATCTATTGTTCTCAAAAGCCAACATCCACAGTGAATCAAAACAACTTGCTTGATTTGCTGAAATAGAATAACAGACTACCCCTCTGGAACTGTTTAGATTGACCTTATGACTCTCCCTTCTCTGCATGTATATGTACACTTAATATACTGCAGTTTCCATTTCATGCATCTGATGAAGTGCCACAGGACTCCTTGTTTGTTTTGCAGGAAAGAATCTGTTTGTTAAAGTTGATTAGTGCCACATCACTAAGACAAAGATAAATTTGCAACTTTCAGCTCCATCTTGAAGCCTTCCCTTGTACTCTTTCTGTGTCTTTTTTTCCACATAGGATCTTGCCAATTGTCTCAAAGAAAAAATGGACAAGATCCACTATGACCTCCTCTTATGCCCATCTTCTTTTTTTTCTTCTTGTTATCTATTCAGAAGCTTCCTATTTCCTTTCCTGCCTTAACTCCTTCAGATGCCCTAGGGAAGCTATCCCTTCCTCCCACTTGATTTTCCTTGCTTTATCAGTCTCTCTCCCGACATGTGATCAGGCTCTCTCAATTCAATTCTGGATTTTTACCCGTCTCTCAGTTATCTCCTCAATGTCTCAGTATCAACATAAAAGTAGCATGGCCAAACTCCCCCATTTTCTGTAGAAACCACCAATGTTCTTCCTGGCTTATAACTTGGCCCCTTCTTCTCCCTTGCCCTGCACATCTTAGTGTGTCCAAATGCTGCCATTTCCTTTCTGCACACTGTGGGTGCATCTACACTTAGAAATTAAGTCGACTTAATTTACTCCGTGTCTACACTGGGCTTTCCTTAATTCGACTTAAGATGCTCCTTAAGTCGAATTAAGGAAAAGTTAGTTTGAATTAATAATACCTTGTTTTAATTCGAACTAGCGCTTAAGTCAACTTTATTAAGTCGACTTAAGCCAGTGGAGACGCGGAGTAGTGCCTAGTTGGACCTTTTTAAGTCGACTTAAAACGTTAAGTCGACTTAAAACGGCCAAAAAGGGGCCACGTCTACACTTGAAAAGTTAAGTCGACTTTTGTTAAGTTGACTTAATAAGGTCCACTTTAAGTCAACTTAAAGTGGACCTTATTAAGTTGATGTCATAAAGTTGACCTAACTTTTCAAATGTAGACATAGCCTGTGAGACTCATCTTTTTCTGTCTGTTCAGATAGATTCAGGCCATTGTCATCCCTACATCTTGATTAACATAGACACTTCCTCTCTTCCTCTCTCATAGACACTCCCACATCGCTCCTCTTTAGTCCATTCAAAATGCTTATGCCAAGATGATATTCCTTGCCATTTGATCTAATTATATCTTCCCCTAATTTCCACTTCTCCACAGCTAAAGTTTTAACTTCTTGTCATCACCTTTAAGGCCTCATAAATTCTTGCCACTCTTCATTGCTAGCCTTGTCTTTTTTTCATTGGCCTCCGTGCCCCTCTCTTCCATCAGAGATATCAGCTTCAATATCTCATTGATCTATTTCAGTGGCAAACCTCTTTTCTGCCTTTCTCCATGCTCTCCTGCCCCCACCATGTCTGGAGTTCCCTGGCTAAACTGATCTGAAAGTCCCATACACTCCTCTTTCAAACTCATTCTTAAGAACTGCTTCTGCTATCAAACCTCAACGTAATTAACTAGGACATCCCTTTATGCAATAAATAAATTGATATATGAACCACCTCAAGCTCACTTCTTTTATTTTGTAGGTGCATGGCAAGCTAACAGCAGCAGATAGAAATAATAAATAGTAAACTTTATAGTGTGCTTTAATAAATTCCTACTTAATTAATAACCAACAACCCCCGCATTTAAGTTATGATATTGATGCAAACTGATAAATTAACATGCAACCACAGGAAAAAAATGGTATTCCATCTTTACTCACTTTCCAGTCATCAGTAAACTGATCTGTTGTGCTGACATCTCATATACAATATGTGATACAACTGATCTGCTGTGCAGACATCTCATATACAATATGTGATACAACTGGGACCTGTACAGTTAGAATGGCAGAAAATTATGGATATAGTTTCACCCTTGCATCACAGTTTTCAATTTGTTTGTCTACAGCTTTTCAGTGATGTTGGAACATACATCATCCATCCTGTAATGCCACTGGTCCTAATGAATTCTACTGAAGCATGAAAATCAGAGGCTGTCTCCGATGGGGTTCTGTAATTCTGTATCTTATGCAAAAGCATCTCATGATATCAGGTGGAAGCTGACGCTATCAAATGTGGACAGGTTTTGAAAGATGAAAATCAGAGCACATTTTTAAATGCTAATATGCTGAATATTCCTATCAGCTGACAGTTGGACATATTCAGTATGTATTTGGAAAATTATGGAATTTTGCACTTTATGTTCCAAAGTCCTCTTTAAAAGGATCTATGCCAGTGCACTGATAGACTAATAAGCTTCCATGATTTGACAACTGGATTTTTAAATTAGTTATGTGAGTGGAAGTGAATCTTTACACCTTATCAATTAAAATTACTCAAATTGATTAAAAAGAAAAGGAAAATGTAATAATTCAGGCACCAGTTCAGGAAAATATACTCTTTTCAGAAAACCATTTAAATATTAATTTAAAGACATTATGTGCCTTTCTGAATCAGCGCCTAATTTTTTTGATGTAAGCAATTATGACAGAAATGAAAACTGCAGAGGTACAAATACATACCCATTCTTAGAGATGAGTCATCAACACTCTGTTTGTGTCCTAACTTGGGCAACAGGATAAATAAGGATCTAAAACTGAACTACTCCTGGATTTAGTTTTTCAGTATTCGGGGTTGGGGGGAGGAGCCTTCAATTTCGCTTGTTTTTAGTGTTTATGTCATAGTTTATATATTTACATGTATAATTGTTTATTTTGATATGATTAAGGAAGGCTTTCGCCTTAATCAATTATATAGACAAAGATATATTTAAAAGAAATTTTTTTTTAATTGAAAAACAATGTTCAGTTTGCAACAAAGACCCCCTAAAGCAGTTTACTATGTAATGTATGTTATAGTATTGGCATCTATTCATGTAATAGTAAATCGATTAAATTCTGCCCACAGTCATTCTGATGTAAATCAGAGTAACTCCCTTGACATTGGTGGAGTTACTCTGGTTTTCACTTGTGTTAGAGAGGATTTTTTAAACCACTTTTTATGACATTACCTCAGTTTTTACAACAGTATCATATGTGTAGGAATACCTTTCATGACTAAAATGATTTTTGAAGCTAGCTGCATTAGGCATGCAATACACACACTATTATATGTGAGAAATTGCACTAATATAACTTTAATTTTCCAATCAAATTGAACAAGAAATGAGTTTGGCTGAAATAATCAAGTCTATAGCGAAAATGCCAACTCTGATACTTACCAAGATACGATAGTTGCTTGTTGTCATGACCTTGGGTTTTTTAATGTTTAGCTAGAGGTTGAAAAGGGTGCTAGCTGTAATTACTCCTTTCACAAGGTTTTGTAGGCCATACTCTGCAGCAGACTTGAAACAGATTGTCTACATATATCAGCTTACTGACTAACTGGGTAGCAATCTATATTTTTTTCTCATAGCCATTAAATGCTGTTTTTATGACCAGCATTAATATATATAGTCAGTGAGCCAATTCAGCCTTTCTGAACCTCCTTATCAAAACTAAAGCAAATGGGCATTTTTTTTTTTTTTTTTCAGAAGGTAGAGGTAGGGAGATATGTGTGATTCTTTTATTTAAAACGTTAAAAAAACATTTTCACATTAAAGATCTACAAAAAATGATTTCCCCACAATTTTCAGTCATTTTTGCTATCAGAAACAGACATATTTCTAAGCAAAAAATGTACTATTTTCACCTATAAACAAATCCAGTTTTATTCAACATGGACACATTTTCAAGTTCAATATGAAATGCATGAAACCTGGAATTTTAGAAGTTAATTTCTTTAGAAATATTTCACCCACCCCTTGTAAATATCTCTGACAACTTTTTAATGTTTTGAGTAACTCTTTTGGACACTTTCCTATTTCACCTTTTGTTTGCTTGTGTACACAGCACCTGTGACTATTGAATAAATAAAATATCACGTACATATTAGCCTGTTCTATTATTCTCCCAAAAGCATTATACATATTTTTTATTTGAGGCTTTTCAGAAAGGCCACAAGCTTTGTTATCCAATACATTAGTAACATATCAAATGTTTCAAAAGCTAAGATATGATTTTTTATCTGTATCCACATGTATAAAATTACGCTTCTGTTTCTTTAGTTAACCAGGGATATTCATTATGCCGCCTTAAATCTATGTCTTTATGATTGAGATGTCAGTCTGAATGACACAATTTCTTTTCATCCCTGTTCCTTGATGGAAGGACAGCTTTCTACCACAAATGATACCACGGAAGTCTTCTCCCAACCGTATCTTTTCTCAGTTCTCAACAGTCTGGTGAGGCTATTTGAAGAGCCAATGGCAATGCTAAGTGTCAGGTGATAGCTTTCTATACACTAGTTATGTCCTTCTAGAGTCCTTTTTAATTATATCTCCATCCATCAGAAAAGACCACAGAACGTCTGGGGGTAGGTTCAGCTCACTATCTCTTGGTGAACTCTTAACCTTTCTATTTTGGCAGTGCAAAGAGGCTGAGAAGACAAAATTGGAACCACTTTAGGGTTAGTTTTGGTTTGTTTGGAGGCCAAATCATGGCTAGGAGTTGGGTTAGTCATCCATAGCTCCAGAAATCTATCTGAGTGGCGGTCAGGTGATATCAGCCCCAACTGGTTGAAATCTTTCTACAAGAGATCATCTCAGAACTTAAAGATGGCAGAATTCTCAGACCTCCTGTAAAATATTTCCCCCACTGTGGCACATTCTGAGTGCCAGGAGGTGCCTCAGGTACTTATAGAGTGGGAGGAGGGAAAGAGTAATTAATCTGTTAATTTGTTTATCATTTTAACAAAAGTGTTTTCTTCTAAACATATCCCCTGATGAAGGCTACACCACTTGTAAATAAACTTATCTTAAGCTTCATTTTGTTAGAAATACTGACTTAGAAAGTACTCAAGTGTTGTTTGAAAAGGTGTTTGTGTGTATGCATGCTCATGCTTCCATCAAGAGAATGTTTGGAAAATGCTGAGAGAGAAAGTGGGGGAGGTCATATCTTTTATTGGATCAACTTCTGTTGTTGAGAGAAACAAGCTTTCAAGTTACACACAGCACTTCTTCAGGTCATGAAAGGTACTCAAACATAACAGCAGCATGCAAGGCAGAACAGATTGTTTATTGTGAGTAGTTATGCATATTATAAGAGACCATTCAAGGAAGAGTGGCTCATTAACACCTCTGCAGTCATGGGACAAAGGAGGGATTAGTGGGTTACAGACTGTTGCAATAAACCATAAATCCAATGTCTCTTTTCAGTCCATAATTTTTAGTAGCTAGAAGAGTTTACCGTTTAAGATCAGGGGTTCATCTTTTAAAACTGTTCAGTTTTCCTTTGTGTATGAGAACTGATAAGTCAGCCATAGAGCAATTGCTTTGGGGAAAGTTCCAGAGGGTAGCTGTGTTAGTCTAGTTCAGCAAAACAAAAAAGGAGTGCCAAAGGACATTTTTATTTGTGAACAATGGTCACCTCCAGGTGATAGGAAAGCTTCTCTCTCTCACCAACAGAAGTTGGTCCGATTAAAGATGTTACCCCACTTGCTTTGTCTCTCTAATATCTTGGGACCAACATAGCTACAATTACTCTACATACAACATGGAAAATGTCTACGTTTTGCTGAAATCCCTTGTATTTCAAAGGAAAAATAATTTTCTCATCAAAAATATTTTTATATGTTCTAGTCAGAAGTCATCTTTGCCAGGGGTGATTAAGAAGAATCAAGAGAGGGATTATTGCCCTGTGAGGCATGTAATCCCAAACCCTCACATCAACTGGTGGTAGAATTTTAACAAGACTTCTTCTACCAGGAATAACACTTAACTGCTTACGTACACTGTCTTTGCTGGCGCTCCATGGACAGGGGATCCCCGGAGGTTCCCCTCTCCGTGGAGTGCCAGTGGCTGTCTTTGCCGGCGCTCCACAGACAGGGGATCCCTGGAGGCTCCTGTCTCCGCGAAGTGCCAGGGAAGACGGCCGCCGTCGGCTCCCGGGACAGGGGAGCCCCGGGGAAGAGAGCCACCATCGGCTCTCTTCCCCAGGAGCCCCGGGGGCTCCCTTGTCCCCAAGCCGTGGCTCCCTTCCCCCAGCCCTAGGTCAACTTAAGTAATGATGTTGACCTAAAGCATCCACGCCGGTGTTAGGTCAACTTAATAAGGTTGACTTAATAACTACTGCCTGTTGGGGGACCTTAAGGATGCTCTTAAGTCAACTTAATGAAAGCCTGTGTGGACATGGAATAATTTAGGTTGACTTAAGCATTCCTAAGTCGATCTAAATTGCTAGTGTAGACATAGCCAAATATTTTATATATTTCAGTATTATCTTAATAACAAATGCTGTCAGTTCTGCAAGTTTTATTTTTGTTGATTTACTACTTTTGCAAGTCCATTGTAAAAATCTTGTATGAGGCTCCTAGGAAGCACTCTTTATTATGGTATAAAATATTTGCATTAAGATCCTATGATATATAGGTTCCAGAGGGGTAGCCATGTAATTCTAGTTCAGCAAAACAAACAAGGAGTCCCGTGATACTTTTAAAGATTAACAAATTTATTTATTGCATGATCTTTCATGGGAGAAAGCATCTAACGAAGTGGGATTTTCTCCCATGAAAACTCATGTGCTAAATATTTTTTTTAGTCTGTAAAAGGACTCTTTGTATGATATATAGGTATCACAGAGGTGCATCATACAGTAGAACTGTAACTGTTCCATTATCCAAGTAGTGGACCCCATTAGTGTAAGGTGATAATACGCTAGGCTGTGCATAGTACACCACAGAAGAGAATTTGGACTGGAAGTTAGAATGGTGGAAAAATAGCCATCAAGTCTGAGATTAAGCATCTCTGAAGTGCATCTCATGTTTAGAAGATTATGCAGAGATTACAACAATTATTCTAACCCAGGAGCAAGAGTAAGGGCTACAAAATTATTCTGTGTACTGCCCGCAAATTGGGGTGTAAATTCCATCCCTCCCATCCATTAGATAGTTTCTCACACAAAGCCTATATGCTCATACTTTAAGTATGTGTGGAGCATGTAGCTAGAAAATACAAAGTGCTGGGGAAGACAGCTGCCGCCACTCCATGGACAGGGGATCCCCAGAGGTTCCTCTGTCCATGGAGTGCCGGCGGCTGTCTTCACCGGGTCCTGGCAAGAAGGGAGCCCTGCAGGTCCCTGCGAGAAAGGAGCCACGGGTCCCTTCTCAGCAGGGACCATGGCTCTCTTCTCAGTGGGGAGCCAATGCCCTCTCTACACTTGAAAAGTTAAGTCGACCTTGTCAAGTCAACTTAACAGAGTTGACTTAACTTTTTAAGTGTAGACATAGCCTTTGAAACAGGGAGACTCAAGATTAATATTCTTTAGTTAGGAGGTATGTTGCTATTGAAGGAAGTGATTGGGACCATTTCCTGAATTTTACTGCTTTTGGTTAAAAATTTTATTTTTTTTCTTCACTCTTTTTAATGATAATTATACAGACAGAAAGATGCTTTGGAACTTTGGTGTGTTTGCATAAGCAAGGTATTCTTGCTTACCATCAGCTAACATGGCAAATTTATTTTTTGAGATAAATTGGCTGTTGAGTGTTAACAAAACAGAGTATATTGTAAAATGTCTGTGCTCTGTATAAGTGTTCTTAACCAGTTTGTTCCTAGAGTCCACAAAGGAAGGGTTCCAGAATCCAAAACTTTAGAAAAATAAATGCATAGTATTTTAAATCCCTACCTTGGGCCTATTTTTCATCTCTGGCATTGCCTCTTGACCTAAATTGGCAATGCTTGTCTCTGAAAACCTGGCTTTAAATTATCAAGAGCATAACTCATCCTATTGAGAATGCAAGGCCGTCCTCTCTGCCTTGTTTTGTTTAGCGTGTGGATGAAATAGTTGTAAGGGTAGGAGGTGCCAAAGTTGTGCAGAACTGTGATTTATGTTGTCTCCAAAATAGTGACAGGCCATGGGAAAAGTCACTGATCCATGCATAGGAAGACCTTATGACTGGGAAATTCTTGATAAAAGGGTGCTGTTGCATTTTCACATCCTGCCAGCATGCTGAGACTGGTCTAAACTTAAAATTTTGATTGATTTAGCTATGTTGCTCGGGGATGTGAAAAGTTTGCATCCCTGAGTGTAGTTGGTAAACCAATGTAGCCCCAGGTGTAGATGCAGCTAGTTTGACAGCAGAATTCTTCTTTTGACCTAGCTATTGCTGCTTAGGGAGATGGATTACCTACATTGACAGAAAAAAAGCCCTTTCCATCAATGTAGGAAGCGTCTATGTTATGGTGCTAAAGCCAGAGCATGAATTCTGTTCCTCCCATACAACCCCCTGCTTTGGTTAACAAAACGTATTGACTCTGGCTTTGTGCAGAGAGGGGTGGAATTTCACCTGAGGAGATTTAAGGATTTAATTTTCTTACACTGAACCCTAGTTAACTCAGTTGGAAAGCCTCTTCATTATGAGGATCTGTTATAGACTGATCCTGCCCCATCTGTAGACCTAAACATTCCCAAATACATTTACATTTTAAAACAAAAATGTAGCATTTCCTCATAGCACTTGTGCACAACTGATGATAAAGGCCCATTTTCACTGGAGATGGCGTTCTATGTGCCCAACACTTCATATAGAAAGCCAGCTTTCTGCATGCAACAAAATGTCATGTGCTTGCACATGCAGAGTACTGAGTTCGGCATGAAATAATCTAATTGCCATGCACAGTACATGCATGCACACATATTTTGTATACATGGAAGTAAGTATCATGTTCTGAAAAAATTGCCCCTAAATATGAATTTAATTTGTTTACATGGAAGCCTAGTTGGCTCAGTTGAAAACCATTTTGTTATGAGGCTCTGCTTTTAGGCACTATTGGCTGATTTTGCTCCCTAACAGGTATGCAACGGAAATATTAAGACAAGTTAATTCAGCCAGAAAATCATTTCAGTATGATTTTCAGAGAGTGGGGTTTGATTTAACCCCTTCTGCAATGAACTACCTCTCACATGTGTGCAATAAAAACCTGACCCCCTTGTGCAGCATAGCAAAGCTGGTACTGTATGTCTCCTTTGAAGTGCTAGGAACACTAGCTGTTTGAGAAATGTTGCAAATGCTGTTAGCTGTGGCTGTCCGAAGATAAGGGCAGTGATATAGCTAGGAGTGGACCATGGACCACTCACTTTAAAAGCAGACCCACACAATCAGATTTTAAGTAATTCATCCGACATTTTTATCAGCCTCTGTTTCACTTAGGGCATAAGGCTTGTGCTCACCTGTGTCCATCACTGGCCCTGCCAAAAAATCCGTTCTGGCTACAAATCTGGACAAGAAGTTAAACAGGGTATGGGACAGCTATTTGTCTGAAACTTCAAAGAGCTAAGATCTACATCAAAAAATGATTGCAGCAATTCCTTGATCAAAGCTCAGGTAATTTAATTATTTTCCTTTATGAAACAAGGGTCCTTGAACAAGCCCAGGATGCCTGGATTTTAGAATTTGGGGAATTTGTTGTTTCAGTCCCTCTAATATACCGACATCAAACAGAGTTTGCCCTATAATCAAAGCAGTCAGAAGTGAACTAACTCAAGCAAGGACTGGAAAGTGAAGCAAGCAGATGAAACTCATTTTCCCAGCACCTATGTCAGAGCTAGAAATTAACCTGACTCCTGTGTAACTAAACATCTGGACTGGACCACAAAAGGTGCTAGTGAAATATTGATCTCCCTGAATTCCTGTAAGCCCTTTTTTATTTCGACATCGTTTTTCTTGTTGCAATTTTGCTTTATGTCTTATATTGTGTCTTGTAAATCAATTAAGTGAGTGGGAGTAACTTTATCATACTTTTTGGGCCCAAAGGACACTGTCTAGTGCAGGGGTTGGCAACCCAAAAGATAAGAAGAGCCATTTAATTTTTTTTTTCAATAGCTGAGTATTTTGAGAGCCACATAGGTGTAGCTGTCACCCAGATGGCTGTGGCCCCCCTGCCTCCCAGTTCTTGCCCAGCCCAGCTATTGCCCCACCTTCCCCTGGCCATCCAGCTCTCGCCCTGTCCAGCCTAGTCCACCCTCCCACTGCTCTCAACGGCCCAGTGGGGCCCTCCCATACTCACTGGCTCAGCCATGGGCCATCCTCTTACTCTTCCCCAGCCCAGCCCAGCCTAGCACCACCACATGGCACAAAAAAGCTGTTGGGACCCAGGACCTGCCCACCCACCAGTGGCATACCAAGGATCTCCGGCACCCAGGGGCTAAGCCTATATTAGCACACACACACGTACGTCACACACCCCTTTGCATAGGGCAGATGTCCTAGTGCAGCCCCCCAGCTGGCCTCTCATGATGCATAGGAGGGGTGCTGAAGGCCACCTCAGCACTTCTTGTGCCCCTTGCCCCCAAGAAGGGCCGTGCTGTATGGCACCCCCTCCCCCTCCACCCTACTCCACACACACCTGCTTCTTCAGCCCCACAGCCTGGTGCCTCCCAGAATCCCCATCAGGTAGGATTTAAAAGTCTGGATTCAACATTAACTTGGCCTTGCCAAAGTGGAGGCTAGAGAATGATGCGTCTCTGGCTTGGGGGGTGGGGTGGGGGCCATTCTATGGGTTTCTTGGTGGGTGGGAGGAGTCAGGAGGATGCTGGCTCACGCTGAGATGAGCTCACTGCTCTGGCTTAGGAGAGCATGGGGGGGGGCACTCAGGAGGGTGTAAAATTGTAAGAGGACTGGGGGATTGGTGAAAGGGAGGCTGCTCTACTCTCTCTCTTCCCTACAAGTAGTAGCAGAGCAGCTGCAGGGAGGTTGCTCACAGCCCCCACTGGAGCAGGCGCCATCCAGTCCTTAGTCTGCACCCTCCCTCCCTGCATCACCCCAGGAGTTCCCCTTCCTTACTTAATGCATTGCAAGGCTGAGGGGAAACCCTCATCTCAGCCAGGCAGGTCAGGGAACTTGGGAGCCCTTGATGTGTCTGGGCTGGAGTCCCCATGTTCAGCTTTAGGAGGTGGGTGGGGGAGAAGTTGCAGCCCCCAGCCTTGTCCTCCCCAACTCCTTTAGGGCTGGAGGCAGCTTTTTAGTCTGACCCCTGTAGCAGGAAACCATGGGGGACAGCCCTCTCCCACTCCCTCCCAGTGAATCCAGGTCAGGGCTTGCTGCTGCCCTCTCCTGCTCAGCTGAGAGTGATTGTCAGGCAGCCTGAAGCAGGGAACCAGCTTGGAGCAGGACACCCTGCCATCGCACTTAGCTCCCCCTTGCCCAATGGAGCCAACCCCACTACCCCCAAATAGCCACAGCTCAGCTGCCCCCACAGCGCACCCCACACTGCCTGGGCCGGAGAGGGAGGGTTTTAAATTTCTGTCCTCTTCTCCAGCTCTGGCTACATGATAAACGGGGGAGAGGCAGCAGCGCAGCAGAGCTCAGAGCACGCTGGCTCTGGTCACCACGGAGCCACAAGGGGGGCAGCCAAGAGCCGCATGTGGCTCCAGAGCCGCATGTTGACAACCCCCGGTCTAGTGTAAATTATCTTAAGAGTGAATAGAAGAAGCACTCACAACCCTACCTGATTATCCAGAGGCTCTAGCCCAGTGGTCCTCAACCAGTAGATCGTGATCTACTTTTGAAGGGCAATTGCCATTGAAACCTATGAGTATTGCACCATCTGCTGGCGAAAGGTTGGGAACCACTGCTCTAGTCCAAAGACAGAAGTGATCTGATGACTATTTCTGAGAAAAGAATACAATCTGATACCACTGGTTACTTGTACAGAAATTCCATTGAATTCAGGGGGGCCGTGTTTTTGTGTATGGGAGAAGTCAATATTGGGCTGTGAATGTTACAAGAAATCCAGTTAAAAGTAAGTGTAGAGGGGAAAGAAGAAGAGAGCAAGGTGAGAATATAGAAGTGTTGAAAATTCATATAATTTGTGCCTCTTTCCTGTTCCTTCCAGATATGAGTTCAGCTCAGCTGATAGGCATTTATAACACTCACAATGTGGCAAATAAAGCTATTTAAAGTGATTTTGTTTTGTTTTAGCAGAAAGTAGCACTCTAATACAAAGGGCACCTAATTCTGCAAATGCATGTGTAGGTAACTTTGCTCCTAGGAATAGCCCTGTTGGATCCGTTCACTTTCATTTTTATTTGGTCCTGCCTGCACTTTCTTCTGTTGCTCAGAAGTACTTTTCAGGACACTCAGGGCCCGGTCCTGACACACTGTTGACTTTTATAGGAAACTCACATGAGTAAAGTTTCTCAGAAGTGGTGAGTGTTTACAGAACCAGGCCCTGTAGTGCATGTGTTGGATGTGTACGTGCAATATCATCTCTGTTTGAATGAGAAAGCTTAGTATTTTCTTAATGCCCGCATTTGTCCTGAGAGAGAGAGTGTGTGTGTGTGTGTTCATGAGTCTGATCTTGGAAGCATTCTGTTTATCAAATTCCCATTGAAGTCAGACAGATCTCATTGTCCAGAGTACCTGAGATTCTTTATATACTTCAGCAGGGAACAGAAATTAAAATAGCGGGAAGCAAGCTGCTAGAGGCAAGAAATAAATGTTACCACACATAGTGGAAATGTTTTTGAACATGAAACCAAAGTGATAAAACACAAAATATAAATGGAATAAAATATGGTAGGCTCTCCCCAGCTTCTCATGCTTAACTGTAAACTGATAGAAGTGCCCTAGATTTCTAATATTATTGGGCCTTTGGCAAACTGAAAATTTTATGAAGTGTCATGGCAATTGTTACAGTATAACATGTTTGGCTGAATTTAATTGTTCTAAATACTGTACTGACATCTCAAAGAACATGCCCCATATTTAAAATACAAAATCACTTAGGGCCAGATTCTGTCACCCTTTACTTATGCTGATCAAGTAGCTTAGTACACGAGTAGTCACATTTAAATCAGTGGGACTACTTGCAAATGATAGGGTGTAACTACCGGTGGGTAGTGCCCGCCCAGCTGACCAGCAGGTCCACCCACCCACTGCAGCCCCTGTCAGTGGTGCGAGCTTGCTGTTGTGGCAGTGCTGTGGGTGGAGGAGCTGCCACGGGCAGATGGGTGGGGTTGGCTGCCTCTCTGCCTCCCAGTGCTCCAGTTGCTAGGCAACTGGGGCATCAGCAGGAAGCGTCCCATCATGTGACCAGCAGGACTGGCCGGGCCCACCGTGAAGAGTAAGGGGCTGGGCCAGAAAGCAGGGGTTAGCTACACCCTTGCTCCTCAGTGTAAATTAAGTGTGGCAGAATCTGACCTTATAAACTGGCACCCAGTATTCTACTAACTTTCCCAGCCATGAACTTTGCAGGATCATATCGTAAATATGTGAAATGAAAATTAACTGTAGACAACTTGCGATGTAAGCTTGAGGTAATACATTTGCTATAAAACCAAATTAAGCATTTGAAGCCCTTCCTCTTTTAAGTGCAGGTTCTCTTATGTTCCTTATACTAAACATAATAATAATAATATAATAATAAAATGGTAGCATCTTGTCTCTGGTTTTAATTAAATAGGCACATTTAAATTATTACCAGGTAGTAGCCCAAGTTCATAGTTTTCAACAGAACTGATCAGATGAAAGATATTAATTCAGACATAAATAAAGTTATTTAATTGGTATCACTGTAAACAAATATACAACAACATTGTAGACTCAAACATTGTTTCCAGCTAATTAGCTTATACGCACACCTTTCTGTAGTATCTATTTTATTTTTATCATTCTGAGCACTGTTAATTTAAGCAGAAATAATATACAGTCCCGAATATTCAATGTGAAAACAGTGCAGAGGTATGAGTGGTTACTTTCATCTGTGAATGATATAGTGAGAGTGCACATGCCTGTGCCATTACCAGAGAAGGAGGAATTGATTAGCAATAACACACTTCATTAACACTGCACTTTCTCAATCATAGTAATTGTGGCTCTTCCCCTAAAACACCAAGTGGAACAGGTTTCATTTCAACCAAATCAATCTAATGTGTTGAAATTTACATAATTTCCCCTCATTGCATTTATACAGCAGCAGGATTTTTAATTTGCATTGTCTGCATAGTCTATAATCAAAGTGTTAAGAGCACAAGGTTTATTCATTATGTGTGGCATGTGGTGACAAATTTACATAATAGGCTGCATCTTGCTGGTATATTTCCTTCACCCTCATCCCCCACCTTTATAATATTGATGATAAGTTATTTTCTATAAATCTGCTAATTCAGTTTCACTAGCCTCTGAGTTCCATAGAGCATTTATTTAACAGATGTGTCCTTATAAAAAACTGTCACACTGAAAGATGAAAATTCCTAAGGGAAAGCTTTCAGAATTGGACTAATTTTCCTGCTCCCAAGAGAAGGGTGGTAAAAAACACCTCTGGTCTGGATTGGTACTGTGCACTGAAATTAAAAGTTATCATTATTGAAAAGAAAGATACCTATTTCACTTGTAAAAGGCAGTGGCACTTATTACTAGGAGCCCATCCTGGAATAAAACCAGTAAAAATAAAAATATCACACATATATATATAATCTCCATAGTTTAGTTTCACCTATTAGAGTCAAACTTCGCTGTTTGAAAGACAGAAGTGCTTAACAAGACATTTTTGGAGGAACTCTGCTAAGGTTAAGTATGAGGAAAAATACACGATCTTGATAATATTTGTGACAGATGAAAATACTACATATATTGACCAATGTAGTCCATTTGCTGGGTAATGTAGCTAAGTCTTCGGCAGATGGTAACAAATCCAGCCATAGTATGAGATTTGACATTTGGATCTTTTAATTGACCGAGATATATTTAAAAATATATGGATTACTCATATTTGCTGCTCAAATAAGGACACTCAAGAAAGAAATTTAATACCATCATTTGTTTGTTATATACTTTTAAATTGAATTTAAAGTGCAGTGGCACATACCATGCTCCATACTCATTAAAATAAATAAAATACAAACATTATTTTAATGAAATTGGCTGCCATTTTCATGTGCTAGATTATTCCACGTTCTGGCATGCAAAGATGTACATTTTGTTCAATGTGCCCATGTCTGGTCAAACAAAATCCTTTCTGCAGATCTGCCATCACAAACGAAGAAACATGTAGAAATGGACACTCATGGTCTTGGCAGTATAGTACACTAGTGATTGAAAAGTTAACTATGGGGACTGTCATCAGCCATCAAAATACAATTGATTGGATTTTATTTTTTGTATGTTGTAACTAGACCTTTCCCCTCCCCCACAATCATATTTTCTCTTCTTTGGAACCAATGGGAGTATTTGTAGAGGTGGGTAATATTCAATATCGGCAAGAATGGCAGAATGAGGATTTTATTAAATAAAGTACTTAGTTGACACGTGAGTATCTCAACCTTTGTAATATATTTAGAACATGATTTGGTTTTATATAATACCTTTTATAGTCAAAGCATTCCAAAATGCTTCACAAGCCATTGTGTAAATTATGTTAGTGATAACTTCATAGATGAAAAGAGAAGCCATCAGAAGAGTGAAGTTCTGGAATAGCCTTCTGAGGGGAACAATAGGGGCAAAAAACCTAGTTGACTTCAATACTGATCTGAATAAATTTATGGTATGATGGGGCAGCATAATTTGACAATTAACTGATCTTTGACTAATAGTGATAAATCTGCCAATGGCTTGTGATGGGATATTAGCTGGGGTAGGTTCTGAGTTGGTGCAGAGAATACTTTTTTGCATATCTAGCTGGTGAGTCTTGCCCACATATTCAAGGATTAGCTGATCGCCATATTTGGGGTCAGGAGGAGAACTTCTTTCAAGGCAGATAGGCACGGGTGGTGGTGTTGGGTTTTTTTTTCCCTTCTCCTGTACCATGGGACATGATTCACTTGTTTGTGCTTTCTCTGTATTTTGAAGTTTTTAAGCCATGATTTGGGGACCTCAGTGACTCAATCATAGGTTAGGTGTCTAGGTTATAGGTTATAGTAGTGGGAGGGAGCTTTTGAGGCCCACATTGTGCAGAAGGTTAGACTAGATGATTATATTGGTCCCTTCTGTCCTTAGAATCTCTGAACATCAATTAATTTATTTTTACACGGAAAAAGTTATGCAAAAGCCACCTTGATAGCCAACTATAGTCTGTATGTTCAAATATACTTTGAATAATATTATAATATGTATATTCCACATTTGTAGATAAAACATGACAGGTTAAGAAGGGTATAAAGACCAAATTTCAAGGCAATTCAATTTGGAGAGAAAGACTAGGAGTCTAGCTATAAGAAAAGATCAGATTTGAGATTATGCATTCATAAACATCCAGGGACTTGTGTTAATGTGAGTATGCAATTTATAAATGACCACATTATTTATCTTTTGTCAATTTTCACATAAGTTGCTGTTTACCCTGCATAAATCCCCTCAAATACTGCCTCGTTCACTCTCAAGCTTCTCTGACCACCGTTTTGACTCCTTTCCTTCTTCCTGCGTGTCTCAGATTTTTATATTCTCTTCCTGTGCTATGACTTCAGCAGCTAGCTCAGATTTTGCTGGAGTCTAGATTTGGGACACGTCCTGTGATCAAGAAATATCTGCTTGATATGAGATGCTGGGGGAAATGAGTTAAGATAAAAATGTTTGTTAAAGTTTTAACATCATCTGTCTTGGGAAAAGGGTGCAGAAATTTTTCAGCTTCTAACATACTTTTAAATGCTTTGAAAATACTTACTGGCAATACTGGAGTTTTGAAAATAAACATGAACAATTCTTTCTCAAACAAAGAATTTAATTTGTCTTGAGTCATATTTCTGTCCGAAAATGCCATGCCTACTGTAGTTAAAGTAACACTTATAACTGAAACAATTTAGCAAAACAAACAAAAAACCCCCAAACAAAAAGAAAACAAAACAAAACAAAAAAAACACCCAAAATAAAAAACCCCACACCTCCATGCTTATTTGTTTTTTCAGGATTATTTTTTGGTTTTTTTACTGTGACAGAACTCTATGGATAGTGATTTAACAACAGGATGAGAGCAGAAAAACTCTTAATTAAACCATTATTTAAGATTATGCCCTATTATTTAAAGGGAACCCATCTGCAGATTGGATTTCTTTTTAATGGTCAATATAAAAAAAAAATCAAGTTGACAGTTTTCTTTTAAGTTTCACTTTCAATTTAAAAGGAAATAGATCGGCTGGAAACAGACAAAATATGCCATTAATGAATTCATTGATTCTTTCCTTCCTTTATCTTGTTTCAATTCAGGAAATACACCAACATTCACTATTTAATAGGGTTTTGGAAACTCTTGGTTTTAAATCAGAAAAGGAGCAGAGCTATGACATCACTGATTTTAGAGGAAAATGAAATGTCATGTCACTGGAATAAGTGCTACAACTTTTTAAGATGACTCATATTTTTTTCCAGCCTGATAACATTTTATAAATATCCAGCGGTGAACAAGGGATATGTCTCAAGCTACCAATACAGACTGATGGCTAGTGCTCTGCTCTCAGACAGGCAAGCAACAACAGCAGCTAATGACAGCACTGGAATTGTTGGCACCTTTTTACACTGCACTGACTCCATGCTCCCAAGATGATTGTCCCTCAGCTTTGCTCTGCTTCACTGAATGCAGATCACGCAGGAATGCTTTCCATGAAACTTCCACAGAATTTGTTTGTGGCAGCACTTAATTTCAAAGCAAAAAAGAAAGAGAAGGGAAACAAAAGTTGACCCAAAATTCAGCTCAAGCAAAATGGTATGATCACCAGCCAGGACTTTTTTTTTTTTTTTTTTTGGGGGGGGGGGGGGGAGGGCTACCAGTGAATCTAGGCAGAGCCAGGGCTATGATAGTGATGATAAGAGACTGTGTCTATCCCTAGAAAAGGCTGAGTATTCAAGGAACCCTACTGTATATTGGGGAGGAACCAGGACATTTTGGGCCACAAAGATGCTCTATGCTGGGAAGCAAAATGTAGAAGAGAACTATGAATGCAGTATATCTGGTAATTTCCCCCTTTGAGAGTAAAAATCCTCTGTTTCCCAGCAAATTATATTGTTTCATGCAAACCCCTAAACCAAGAGTTATTTAGAGGATGCCATACTAATAGCTGGGAACTTTATGCCTTGTGTTGAATTAATCTCCCTTTGAACTTATGGGGAGGGAGGGCAAGAAATTTGGGTTCTATTCTCAGCTCTGGGACATTAGGCAAGCCAGTTCATCTCTCTTTCTTTCCCTACTCACCCTTTAAGGTGGCTTGTCTCTTCAGACTATGAGGTGTTCACGGCAGAGATTGTGTCCCAATATGGGTGAAATCTTAGTCCCGCTGAAGACAATGGCACTGTGGCCATTGTCTTCAATGGGGCCCAGGATCTCGCACAATATATTTGTACATGTCTGGCAACTACCCTACTGAAAATAAAAAAGGATCCCTTACTCCTATTTTGGTTCTAAAAACTAAAGAAAAAATCAAATAAGAAAGAGCTTTCTGAAGTTTCATTAGGGGTAAAAGATCTGCAGATCATTTTTTAAAAAGTGCAATAATGATAGGTCAGATATTCCTTATCATCTGCAGAAGGAAACACTACTTGAAGTCTTAGAAAGAGGAGCCATATTCTACTGTTGCTGCCAGGAAGTTGAATGAAGAGGATGTGAATTATTTATACAGGAATATTAAAAAGGTATTAAGCCTAAGGAGATGTCAGAAGAGCTTCTCCTGTTGAATGATCGAGATAAAGCTGATAGTCTTTCTAATTCATTTGGTTGTGCAAGCTTTAATTACTGAAACTTGGTCTAAGCCTGATAGAAATTTTGTACTGTAGAAGTTTATATAGCCTGCTACTTGGTAAAGCTCATTGGTGAATTGCCTCTTCAAAAGTTGATTCAGCATTGATGATAAAGGGAACATAGATCTATCTTACCTATAGAGGCTAATGATACTGTTAAAAGATTCAGCTGATAACAAGTTAAAGGATGGAGTTAAAAGATAAAATATTTTTGCAGCTTTATTTAGCCATATCTGTTTATGTCCTGTGTTTTTCTAGACCCTTATTGGTAGGCTTAATGGGGGTAAGAAAAATGACCCCCGCTTCCAGATTTGCATATAAAGTATATCCCTTGTATACAATGAACTACAATGAATGCTGTTTTTCATAATGCTGCTCAGGACCACTTAAATTTGGTAGTTAAGAATTTGATAAATTCTCATAGCAGCTGAGAAAACCTTATGATTATGTGTTTGATTAGCTGACCTCAGTGTGAAATTCTGGCTGTTGTACTTACCTTTTTAAGGAATGTGGGGTTTTCTTTAATTCTCTAAACTGAGTCCTAAAGGAGTTACTGAACACACTTTAAATGTTTCTTCCAATTCTTCCTTCAGTTAGTTTTACAGTACTATTTTTGTTCCAGACACACTTCCCCTAGGTTTAAAGGGGAAGAAAAGAAAATATAATACACCACTACTTGTCCAATTTGTTATTCCTCATGGAAAGTATGATTGTTGTGTAATTTGTGTCCTGCCTAGCTTGCCATAGCTAACAGAGCTAGAATATTATAGGATAGTTCAGCCAGTTCTGTCTGGTCTTAAAGTAATAGAGTAAACTCATTTTCTCTGTGTTTACATTTCTCTGTGTCCGTCTGCTGGTTTCTCTCTGAGTGCAAGTAACTTCCAAGCATCGAAACAATGTTCTCGTGAAGTACAAAATCCTTCAGGTGGTCATTCTGCATGTCTACTATAGGCTGCTCTAGCAGGAAGGTTACAGCTTGTAAAACAAAGAACAAAAAAGAAAATAATTGCTACAGACCAGTAGGTACTCCTGTACACTGAGTATGTCTAGTTAGATCAAAGCTAGCTCAAATAACAATAGCAGTGAAGTGAGCAAGTGCTTCAGTCTTACCTTGTGATTATAGTAGAGACATATGCGGTTACACAAGCTAACTTTCATGTAGATAAAAGCTAGCTCAGGTATGGCTTCATTTGCTGCAGTCACATTTCTTGGTTGCACAGTAGACTTACATATTCTCTAGAGGCTATCACATAGAATTCAAATAGACACTTCTTATTCCTTATCTATAGTTACCAACTTCAATTTATTTCATCCTTTCCTTTCTTGCTAACAGTTCCTCATATAGAAGAAAAAACAAAACCAAACCAGGGAGTTTACTTCTTTGAATTCATTGTTCCCTAAAAGCTGGGCTAGGCCCAGACCTAAGACAACAGGTTTGACAATGTGACTGTGATTTTGTACAACCTTTCTCCACAAATGTTTCGTTGTCTAGACTTTATAATCTAGAAGAAAATTCATTCCATACTGTAGCATACTCAGCAAATGACTTATCTGAGAGTCATTTTCCTTCGGCAAGGCAGAACACAGAAGTTAATTAAAAAATAAAACTGTTCTTATCCAGTTCCCAGAATCACACTACACTCTGGAACTCACAGAACACTATAACCTTCTTTGACTTATATATTAGATTTAACGTAGTCCGGGCAATGAACTTAGTTTTTCACTTCCTCCTTGCCTTGAAAAGGAGAGTGTCTTCTATTCTCTAGAAGTGAGAAGGGACTTTAAATTAGACTTATCTAAATTATTTAGATGCAAATAACCTATTTTATTATTCAGAGAAGTCAACTATGGGGTGAGGAGAACCAGTGGACTATATCTGTGCTACCTAGGGGGGGATTAGAGTTGTGGTTAGCTTTATGTTACTCTGAGAAATATATAAATAAAGAAATTTCATATATCACTGAGGAAGGACTGTCTGCTCGGTTAATGGGGAAACCTCTTCACAAGAATTCCATGTAGTTGTGACTCCACTAACCATGTACCATGTATGTTACAGCCTGCCCCATTTTCACAAATGGCTTCCATAGTAGACTGGATGGAGCCCCCTGTGAAGCCTAACTACAAAGCACACAAGCGATTCAAATCCCCTGCATGAGTGTTCCCTATCCAACCTGTAGTATGCAGAGATACCATATCAGCACCGATGCCCTTAAGAACATACACGGCCCATATTGGTGCTGGAGAATATGGTTCTTTATATGCAATCTTTGGAAGATGCTTACATTTTTTTTTGTGATGTCATGGCAGCTGCCTCTGTTTAGCATTCTGAGACAAGAGCTACCCATCAGCTCCAGATTAGTAGAGCTGCAAAATATAGAAAAAAACGTAATGTCTGAAATAACTTCTTTAATCGCTGCTACTATTTGTAATTTAATTTTATTTGGGTTAATGATAGAAAACCAAAATTCCCTTTAAAAGTCAACCTTCCTTCTTTTAAACAAATTAATTCTCCTTCTTCACTACTTCAGAACCTTTTGGTTTTAATATTAAACTTCTTTACATTTCAAAAAGTTAATATATGAAAATGCTGTTAGTGAAAAGATAAATTTTGTAAGAATTCCTAGGCCTTGTCTACATTAGAAAGAGTTTTCTGGTATAGCTAAGCCAATTCAACTCTACTAGCAAACCCTTCTAGGATTCATATAACCTATACTGGATTTCACCAGTATAGCTTCTACTGAACAAAATATGCTCTACCAGCAAAATGACTTTTTGTGCTAATATAACTATATTTACACCAGGGCTTCTGTTGACATAGCTATGTTAATCAAGGAGGTGAAAAAGTCACACTCTTGACTAACAAAGCTATTAACGAGCAAATGTTTTAAGTGTGAACCACATCTAAATGAGGTTTTAGGGCTTTCAGAGCTGCCACAAACAACTGGGAAACGTCATATTTGTTTAACTATCTCTCAGTTATGCACTGATTCTACATCAGGACTTCTTTTAAAAAACTTGATAGTACAAGAATTATATAATAGTAAAGCTCTCAAATGATGTTAATATAAAGAAGAGAAGGATTTCAAAGTCAGCTAAATAATAAGGAAAAAAAGACTGAAAAATAAACAGAGTAAGAGGGTGACCGTTGTACTGTCTGATCTAGGGGACAGAGCACTGGACTGGTAGTCAAGAAAAGTGGATTTTATTCGTAGGGCTCTGCCACTGACATAATGCATGTTCTGGGACAGGTTATCCATTTCTCTGTACCTCTGTTTCTCCTCCCATCCTTAGCCTCTCTTGTCCATAGGCAGCAAGTTAGATGGGTTCATGGTGCACATGCTCCACCAATATTCAGGAATGTGGGCATGACTCCACCAATATCTCTGTGCTGCTAGGATGCCAGTCGCTTCCAGTGGCACTTGGTCATGCAGGCGCAGAGCACAGCAGCCCCCAGGGAAGTCCAACAGTTCTGCCTACCTCCCCTCCCCTCTCTAGATGCCCAGTGGCTGCCCAGGAGCCACTCCGGTGCTGGCCCAGCCCTGAGGCAGCACAGTGACCATTTCCTGCTCCTGGCCCCACTCAGTCCCCATTCCCCTCTCCCACATGGGCCCAGCACCCTGGCCAGGAGCCGTTCTTAAACTTGCCACAGCAGCATGGCAGCTGCCCTTACCTCCCGGTCCCATCCCTCTCCCAGATGGGCCAGGCTGATGTCCCTCCCAGGGGCTTATACAGCAGGTGAAGGGCAATGGGACTCGGACTTGCTTTGGACACCACCAAAAATTGTAGAAACCTTGTGCCCATGGTCTTGTCTATTTAGACTGTAAGCTCTTGGAGATGGTGGCTGTCTCTCACTATTCGTTTTCATTGTGCCAAGGACAGTAAGAGCCTGGTCATTGTTTGGGCCTCTAGGCAAATATAATATATAATAAGATTTGTTATGTAATGATCCTTGAGGCTTTTTCTTGCATATTACATAGAAGCATCATGTAATGGAACTGAAGCCTGTAGTACCATCTAAAGGAAGCTGTACATGACCAAAGATTACACTGGCATTAACAAGTTTGCAAAATCAAGCACTCAAAAGTTGGAAAATGAGAATAATGTGAAAAATATGTATTCTACATGCATATTATCATGCAGTCCATAACCATGTAGTCCCATACTATTTTTTTACTTTTAGAGTTCTGTGTGTAAATACTTAAATGCAAAGGTTTATTATTTATTGATCAATGACAGCTTAGTTTTCTCTCTCTTTTTAGTGCTCATTCACAGTAACGTGGTAAGCAAATCTGAATTCTTAATTTAGGGAAATACATTTGGTGATGCTTTGTATTGTGATTTTCTTTCTACCACACTCTTTCTTTTTAGATTATAGTGCAGACCTGAGTGTTCTAGTTGTTTCAAGGAGAAAGGAAAACAAACTTGATTAGATATTGGATCTTCAGATATGTCAATATTAAGTATGCAGGGATAAAAGAGTCCAGAAAATCAATACATTTCTTCCCTTTCTTGCCCCACCAAGAAAGCAAATATTATTGCAGCACACTTTGTTTATACAATACTTTCCTACTATGTATAAAGCCATTTTATTTTCCTCGATAACTGAAGAGGCAGCATTGGCAAATTATAGAATTTACTATCTTGCTCTTTCATTGACAGTTGGTCAATTGTGTTTAGGATATGCTCTGTAGAGTTCAGTCCAACAAAGCTTAGAGTTGTCTCAGGTACTTGCTTGTGGGGTAGGGACATACAAGTCTTTTGTTGAAATCCCCAACAAAAATGAGATGCTCAGGATGAAAGCAGCTGGAAGTGATAGGAACTATGTGACTCCCTAAAGCTCCATCCAGTTGACATCACCATGATTTGTTTCCTGTTATCCCTCATAGCATCCCATGAAGCCATCGGTGAGTTTTTAATTTGGGGGTTTAGCATTGCACAAAATTAAAGGATGCACACACACACAGAGAAGAATAATCACTTGATGTTACATTTTTCCTTAATTTTCAAGTATAGACACTTATTTTTAAAAAATATTGTACACAGTTACTACTGTTCTTTACTTTTGTATTCCTGTTTATGTTCTGTGCTTTCCTCTTCCAAATGTGGACTTTATAGAAATGATAGAACTAAATATGGATTGTATGTGTTCCTTATATTTTGTCACTGTTCTGTATTTTATGCATTGTTTTGGATATTTATTGTTTTCATAAGCTTTTCTCTATACAAGCTAAGCATAACAAGCTAAGAAAACCATGATTTTGAAATACAGTGTTAATAAATAAGGAGAGTTTGTACAAGATAAAGAGGAAAAAATCGAGAAAGAGAAAAGCTAGAAGAAATTTGAACTTACAAAATGCTACAGTAAAAGAATATTCACTTTGAGTAAAATTAGCTTGAATCTTGGTGAAAAATGGGCAAAGTATTGGCATATTGGCCGACATAAATTGATTCTAATATTAGCACATCTCCCTTCCAGGAGAAAAATTGTGTTCAGCTCACAGAAATAATTAACCAGTTCTTTCAGTCTTTCCAACCACACTTGTATCATTCTCTAATAACGTTAGATGAGGGAAAATTCCTACATCTTTCATGAAGTACAAATCTCTAAGCTCAAACAGCTGAAGATGCACTGATCCTTAGTGCTCCCATTTATTTCATGAGGTTAAAAATATGTTAATTTCAGTTAACTAGTTAGAGGAGCCCAGAATCAAAAAGGGTTTACTTCTGAATTCTACAGAAAGTTGTTGGATCAAGTATCAGATTTACAGCAATGAAATCTGAATGACTCCCAGGAAATTAGGTGCTTGCTAATGACTGAGTATGACTTTTTTTAGTAATATGGTATCAAGAGAGGAGCTCACCTTTACTTAGCCAGAATTACAGGTCAATGTTGATTAGAATTCAAGATGGCAAAAAATCTTTGCAAAAATTGTAGCAACCTTTCTGATGAAATGCTTGGCCTATTTGCTTCACTCTAATTTAGCAGGGATTGTCTACATTAAGAAGGTGAAGTCTACCATCGTGCACCAAGAGAGTCATGTGAATGAATCAATGACATATTTTCTTTTGGATAACAAAAAAAAAAAAAAAAAGAAAGAAAAAAAAAGAAAAAGGAATTTTATTAATCAAGTTCTGTACCTGTTTTGGATACATATATAGGTTTAATTTTAGTAAAAATGTTATTGGTTTGGACAAAGCTTCTGTAGACTAACCCAAGAGCTATGATGGAAATTATTGAACACTACTTGTGAAGCTATTATTTACTGAGGTGCCCACTGGGGTTGTTCATATCTAACTTTTATTTATTGCTGGAAATAGGGCTGCAGTTAATTAAAATCTGGCAGCATCCAGAAATATTGGGTATCCAACTAGACTGTCCAAAACAGAAGTTCCAGTTGTGATTATTGCAATTATTCTAAAGAATTCCCCTAACTTAACACCAAATCATGGTCAGGCATTGTGATTTTCTTTCAGTTTCAAGTTATAAGATAAATTAGAAAAATAGGAAGTAACCTCATTGTCAAACTATGCCTGAACTGGGTATCTTTCATCACAGAATTTCTTAACAAGTGATATCATGAAGGTTCAAATCCTTAGTTATGTCATTTGGCATTCAATGTGCATGAAACAGTGGATGGCAGTTACCAAAAAAAAGAAATCTACATCAGGCACAAATTATGTCAACAAGATGTTTATCTTAAAGAAAAAAACATCTTAATAAGCTTATTGCAAAAAGTTTAAGCAAAGAATACTATCACATGCAATTTGGGGGGCAGAACCTACTTGAGGCTTCAAGTTGATCATAAACTTCTAATGATGACAAAGTTTGGAAGTACTTAGGGTGAAATGGGCTATATTAAGGAAACAAAACAGCAGAAGAAAGTAGCACCTATGAGCCAGCTCTTTTAGGATGAGCCACTCTCTTTCAGTAAATCAAAGCAGTATGTTTCAGACTTGTGTAAGATGCTGAGCAGGCAAAGAAATACAAATATTGCCCTGAAGGTAGTTTGGAAGTGTAAAAATGGAAGAAAACGGTTTTGTTGTGTTTGTAACTGTAAATTAAATTAATATTTTCTGGTTTCTTTTATTTTTATATTTGGTTATCATTTCACATAACTGAAAACCATTATAAATAGGTGATTATGTTTAAAAAACAAATATTTTATTAATAAATATTGATTTTCTCAAAGGTAAAGGGTGATCTTTCAGGCTTGAACCAGTGCTTAGTGATATGCCATTGATTTCAGTGGAAGTTGGACTAGCCCCTAACAGAGAATGTTAAAATCAAATTGGTTGTAGTTTGATAGATTATTTGTAAACTCCCATTTTTTTAAAAAAAATTACATTATGAATCCATGTTTTCTATAACTTCCATTTAGTATGTGTTTTATATTTATTGAGTATTTAATGAAATTGGATAGCTATTTTATAACAAATAATTCTGTGAATTTAATCTTTTTCTGTGTACAAAATGTCCACTAAAATGTGTCCTCTAATTCATTCATTCAAACCTATTCACAATTTAATTTGTCAGTTATTCCCTGATAGTTCATAGTTCTAGAAGTATAGAAGGGAAACTTCAATATGGTAGAACTCTGGTCTCTTTTCAATTACACACTTGATGTCCTCCATGCAATACAGAGTACAACTATAAGTTGTCAGATCTGGTCCTTTTCCTGATTCTGTATAACAAGATCATCTAACAGTCAGAAACTCATATTGCTGTGTCTCAATACAAGCTGACTTTCTGAGGCAGGGTACCTGTACAGTGGCCTGTGAAAAATCATTGGGAGAGTGCTGTAAACTTAAAACTGGGAGGGTGCTGTAATTGTGAGATCATTGTGTTGGAGGCAGTGATGGATGAAGTGAGAAGACCTTATGCTGCAATATCTAATGCGTGGGTGGATTTCCGTATCTGTGTGGAACTCTGTTGACTTTGTTGGTGTTCTGCACAGGTGCAGCAGTCTTCTTGCATGTTAAACATTGTAAGATCAGGGCCTAAATGAGGTCTGAATCCAAACCTAACAAAGGCCCCCTAATAAAGGGCTGCAATTACATTTTCAAGTCATAACCATTCCTCCCTTACTCATAGCATTCCTGCCTCCCTAATCTCCAGTAAGACCCTGCTATTCCATGGAAAACTGTGGTGTTCTGTGCTATTTTCCCTCTCCCACGGATCTTGGGAGCTAAACCTTGAAAATCCAGCAACCTCTTTTCAGCACATGGCACTGATTGGCAGGTCCATTAATCCTGGATCAACTTACCCCTGGTTGTGGTACTGACATGCATATTTAGTTGTTTGACTTGGTCACAGGGTAAAATTGGACTTGCTTATCTCTACAGCCTGACACTGTGGGGGATTCAGTGGACATCAGCTTTAAAAATGAAGGCTTATTAAACTGCCGATTGTTTGCTTAAAACTTCATTGGAGTTACCAGCCTAATTGAACTTTATGAGCATTTAAATTAAAGGTAATGAGAAGTTCATGCTAAATCCCCATGCACATCTTTGAAAATTTATTGATATTGTTTTATCCATTCCATATCTATCTTCTGCTGGCTGCTGAAGCTGCTGGCTTTAGTTCTCTGCTGCTGTTCTTTAACTGAAGTTTCACCAAGTCACATTGTGCATTTTATTTACTTTTTTCTGTCCCAATGATGTATGAGTTGATCTGACTGGCTTTCCATATCCTTAAGTTTGGATTCAGTTACCAACTAGAATTCTGCTGGACTAAACTATTTTCAGCTACTAATTTTGCAGTGCTTTCTTCGTAACTGATTTTCTTTGTGGACTCTAGGTTTCTAAGACAATGCAACTTTTCTTCTTTGTACAGTTAAGTCCCTCTTTCATGGCCAAATTCTGCTCAAGTGCATATCGAAAACACCTTCACTAGCAGCTGTGTGCTCACATCCAAATCTGACCTGGTCTCATGAGACAGTGTAACCTGGTAACTACCAATCAGTGTTTGTCTCATTTACTGTTCCATCTAAACTTTCTAGTTCCTTTGCATAGTAATAATTTCTTGCGGGTACTGTTTTCTAAATTCCAAGTTTGCTGTCCTTAAGATCAAAATCCTGAATAACTGTATTCAGTAAAAGTAAGTAGGTAATTTCCCCATACTATTAAATTGACGTTTGCGAAACATCTTTCTTGTAAAGTTTTATTAGAGGGTAGTTGCACCTATTTCTTTACGAATGCCTGCTCTGAAACATTTTGAAGGCAATGTTACTAATTTTGGTACACATGTAGCCCTTCTGCCAGTTGGCAGCAGCAAGGGCTGGCTTCGGTACCTAGGGGTTCCTTTCAACAATACAACAGAAAACTGTCTCGAACCCTCACCCCTTAGCCTGGCACACCATCCCTTGAGTGCCCCTAGAGGCAATACTTGCCCTGTCATGAATATAGAGACTAAATGTAGAGAAAAGACTTTTACTAAAAAGGGGGAAGTAACCTGGCAGTAACTTGGGAACATACCACAAACAGGATTCACCTCCCATAAAACCAAAAATCCACCCAAAAGTACATGGGGACAGTTTCTTTTTGCTTCAGGTTTTTCAGCCCCGCAAGAAGAAGTTCCTTCAATGTGCCCCTCCCTTCAGAGCCCTCTCCTCCCATAGTCAGGAGGCCTAGAGTTGGGGTGCAGCTGTAGAGTTCACCTCCCACCTGGTTGTGGGGAGGGGAAAAGAAGGCACTTGCTTACGCTGCCATCCAGCCACTGTGCTGCACCACTGCTACCACCTTCTGCTGCCACCTGCTTCTTCACTATCACCTCTGGGGACTGGTTTCTTTCCACCCACCTCTGTGATTCTCAGATCTTAGTAGATGAACCTCAGTGTGGACATTGGGCAGGAGCGCTATCCCACATCCAGTGAAGCTCTGCTCTAGTGAGCACTTACCAAAGCAAAACGCCTCATAGAATCACCATTAGCGCTATCTTTGGACAGGGGGCAATTAAACCAGACCTGGGGTTCTTAGGCAGAACCCACACTTCCAGGCAGGAATACCTGTCCCCCACCTCCATCAATTTTCACAGGCCTCTGTCATCTGAGTCCCTTGCTTAGCCAATTTGGTTCAGATCAGCATGACCCTTCCATCAGAACAGGCTAAGCACCGTTCTGCTGCCCTTTGCTCATACAATAAGGAGAACAACATTTTGTTACCCTGCATTTAACAGATTTTTTAAAAATGTTTATTATAGCTAATATAAAATGATCAAATACATAGTTTTTGGAAGACTTTATATCTCAGAATAATGCATAGTTAATCCAAAAGGAACAAGGGTTAGTTCAAAAGTCATCCAATACGAAGAGTATATAATCTCCTGTATTCCAGATGAAGGGTTATTAATTTAGTGATACCATTGTGATATAAACATTCAAACATTACAGTACATTGCCCATACAAAAGAAATACTGAGGTCAATTAGTGGAAGGCAACTATTGATTGTCCCTCTGTGAGTGATAAGCTTAGGATAGTCCTTCAACAAATATGAAGCACAAAACAAAGGTCTTATTAGAGTTCTTTGAAGGGGTTAACAAACATGTGGACAGGGGGGATCCAGTGGACATAGTGTACTTAGATTTCCAGAAAGCATTTGACAAGGTCCCTCACCAAAGGCTGTTACGTAAGTTAAGTTGTCATGGGATAAAAGGGAAGGTCCTTTCATGGATTGAGAACTGGTTAAAAGACAGGGAACAAAGGGTAGGAGTAAATGGTAAATTCTCAGATTGGAAAAGGGTAGCTAGTGGTGTTCCCCAAGGGTCGGTCCTAGGACCAGTCCTATTCAATTTATTCATAAATGATCTGGAGAAAGGGGTAAACAGTGAGGTAGCTAAGTTTGCAGACGATACTAAACTACTCAAGATAGTCAAGACCAAAGCAGATTGTGAAGAACTTCAAAAAGATCTCACAAAACTAAGTGATTGGGCATCCAAATGGCAAATGAAATTTAATGTGGATAAGTGTAAAGTAATGCACATTGGAAAAAATAACCCCAACTATACCTATAATATGACGGGGGCTAATTTGGCTACAACGAGTCAAGAAAAAGATCTTGGAGTCATTGTTGATAGTTCTTTGAAGATGTCCGTACAGTGTGCGGAGGCGGTCAAAAAAGCAAACAGGATGTTAGGGATCATTAAAAAGGGGATAGAAAATAAGACTGCAAATGTATTATTGCCCTTATATAAATCCATGGTACGCCCACATCTCGAATACTGTGTACAGATGTGGTCTCCTCATCTCAAAAAAGATATTCTAGCACTAGAAAAGGTTCAGAAAAGGGCAACTAAAATGATTAGGGGTTTGGAGAGTGCCTCGTATGAGGAACGATTGAAAAGGCTGGGCCTCTTCAGCTTGGAAAAGAGGAGACTGAGGGGGGACATGATAGAAGTATATAAAATTATGACTGATGTGGAAAAAGTGGACAAGGAAAAGTTGTTTAAATACTCCCATAATACAAGAACCAGGGGTCACCAAATGAAACTGATAGGTAGCAGGTTCAAAACAAATAAAAGGAAGTTCTTCTTCACACAACGCACAGTCAACTTGTGGAACTCCTTACCTGAGGAGGTTGTGAAGGCTGGGACTATAACAATATTTAAAAGGGAACTGGATAAGTTCATGGTGGCTAAGTCCATAAATGGCTATTAGCCAGAAAGGGGTTAAGAATGGTGTCCCTAGCCTCTGTTTATCAGAGGATGGAGACGGATGGCAGGAGAGTGATCACTTGATCATTGCCTGTTAGGTTCACTCCCTCTGGGGCACCTGGGCACTGGCCACTGTCGGTAGACAGATACTGGGCTAGATGGACCTCTGGTCTGACCCAGTGCGGCCTTTCTTATGTTCTTATGTCTTTCTCCATCACTTTTCCATTCTGACTCATTGATGATTTGTAACCCAATACAAGCCAAAAGGAATAATTTAAGCAAAGCAGTCCTATCGTGATGAGCAACTAAGCAGAGTGTGTGTGCTCATGCCAATACCAGCTTGATGGGACAGTCCATTCAGACCCTGCTTAAACAAAGATTATTTTGCTGAGTTAGTAATAAATCTTTTCATGAGAACTAACCAGCATTAAAGATAATAATAAAATTATGTTTGACCCGCCAAGCATCACTAACTCAGCTAGTCATGGGACTCTTCGAATATTGGGTATTTTCTTTTTAGTAATGTCTGTAATGAATTTGTTTTTGTCTTGAGTCCAGTCTTAAAATTTTATAACTATTCTTAGTTTAATAATAATGCAGCAATTCAACACTTAGGATCTATTTTTCAGTGATGGCTTTTGTATCCACAAATCTGGTAGAGTACTATACTTGTTCCTGAATATAAGTGCGAGTTATAAAATATGGTCACAAACACTTGCTTTTATCAAATCCAGGGTTTGTTAAAGTCTGACTGAAATTAGATGTTTGTTGTGCATTGTGCAAATCCTCAGTTCTCTGCTATTGGGCCTGTGATTTTTTTTTCTGTTTATTATATCTTCTCTCAATTCATGTTTGGTCTTTAAAATAATATGTTTAAGTTTTTTACTGATGCATTCATTTAGCTATATCCTCTGAGTGAGCTGGAACTTTAAGCTATTTGACAACGTGTTACGTACTGCAATTGGGACATGTGATGATGAACAATTTTTAAACTTCCAAAAATACTTAGGGGCACCTAACTAAGTCCCATGGAACCTCCTGCAAAGAGCACATTGCAGATACCCTTTGGAAACTTTGAGCTAAAGAAAAGTTTTTTTTTAATTTGCTCCTTCATAGAATATATATAACTTTTTATTTATCTGTAAATAAATAGAAAAGGATTAATTGCAAAGATATCAGCAAAACAAAAGAAATCTTGGAGTCATTTTTTGATTGAGAGACATGGTATCCAAAACTAGTTTGGAGATAGTCATATTTCACAATGGCCATTAAATTTCAACAGAAATGTGAAATTTCTGGATTGGGGGGGGGGGGGGAAAGAAGTTAAGTGTGGCTAAAATGTTATACAGCTAAATACTGCTTTTCATTGAAATAATCTGTTCATCCATGCAACTAAACATTGCCATATGTCTAAACTTCTGCAGGAATCATGAGGCAGAAGAAATGACAGCACATGTTTGGGAGTCTTTATGGCCTTGCAATATTGTCTCTTAAAATTAGAACTGGAGCAATCGGAGCTATAATGTGTTGCCAGCCTTGTGAGTGAAGAGGCACAGTGTTGGACTGGGACTAAATATTGGCCCTGGCATAACCACATAGGCCAGGGCACTGCAGGGCCTGTGTGGTGGGAGAGGGTGGGGCTGGGAAGGGGGAGCAGCTGCTGTGCTTCAGCCAGGAATCATTGGGCCCATGTAGGAAAGGGGTGGGGAAAGGAGCGGAGCTGGGAGAGGGGAATGCCTGGCACACTCTGGCCAGACCCGTGCAGTAGAGGGGTAGGGCCAGAAAGGGAAAGTTGATGGAGGGGAAGGGCCAGGAGACAGAGACATTTTTCTGGCTAACCCAACTCTCTCTCTCTCTCTCTCACACTCACACACACACATCTGGATAATATGAATGTATACACATTTTTCCATACCTGTACTTAAGCCATGAGAGTAGTTTGTAACACTAACAGCTGCATCCTGCCCTCACTGTGTTCATGCAAAGAATAGGTGGAGAAGTGTGATATTGGTTGTGGAAATTTTAACTAAGCCTTCAAACTCCAGGTAATGCTGCTGCTTACTGTGTAAAGCAGCAGACAGGCAGGAACCTGACTGTGCTTCCACCCTCAGAGACTAATTCTTTGTGGGCATGTCGTTTGGGCCTTCACAGTAGTGCTGAAGCAAGTAGCAAAGGATATGCTGCTGTGGTGCTGTTGACTTCTTCCCTTTCCCTCTCACGTTCATCTGTGTGCAGCCCAGAGTTTCACCTGATACTGTATATAATTGTGATTTTTATTTGCTATATTATACCATGCACAAAGATGTGTACATGACAAATCTGTTTATACAGCAGACAGTGGTGACATGTTATCTTTTGAGCTACTGTGTGATTTATACGTTATCACAGGATGTCAAGCGTCACAAAGTACTACAGAAGATAATTCACTCATGAATGAAAATTGTATAACCCTGTTTTACTTTCCTGGGGGTTGTTTAGGATTCTGGTGGGTTAGTCGTTACATTAGGAATGGCTTTTTTTTGTATGCACTCAATTACAATAAAACCCCACGGGGGGGGGGGGGGGGGGGATTGCATATGGGAAGTTTGTCTCAGAAACATAAGTGATTCTTATTAATCAAAATTCTTTGCAAATTGGGCTACCATACAGAAAATATGTAATTTAGATTATTGTATTTTTATTTTTCCCCTGACCTCTCCGTGTGTGCACACAAATGTACATGTAGTGCCAATCATTATATGTAGTCACTAAATAAAACATTCTTTACTTTTGCCCACTTCAAATCATGTGATATAGCTGATAATCAGCAGCCAAGTTAATTGATAATTTCACAGATTCTCAAACTTCCGCATATGTTCATTTTCAATTTCTGATAGTGCTTTTAGAAGTCATACAACTGTAATTTAGTAAAAATAACTACAGGCTAAAGCTGACTGTATCTACTATATATATGGTAATTATGATTACCATTAACAGTGAATAGGAATTCAGCAACTTGTTGAAGTAAATATGTCCACCTACTGTCAAGTGAAGCCTATTAGGTAATTAGTTTTTCATTAAACTTCCTTAGTTTAGTGCCTTCACAATTCAAGATAATGAGTTAGTTTTGATAAGCAGAGCTGTAGAACTACCCAGACCTCTGATTCATTTGCAGCATAACAGGAAAGGGATGGAAGTAACCTTATTTATCTCATCAGCAATTTGCTGTCAGTCAAATTGAATGTTAAGTACGTATGACCATTCTATCAATGTAAATGTGATGTAAAGTAGGGAAAACCTGAGGTATATTTAAGAATAAATATTCATTACTAAGGCCAGCAAGAATACCTAAAAAGTAGGAATTGTTAATACATAGTTTGGACTTAAATAGTCCTACCGTCTAAGGTTCTAATATTGCTTTAAAGTATGAATTAACTTAACATCACAGCACTTTTATGCAATACTTTGGTAATTACTTTTATGCCTAATTTACAGATGAAAAAGCTGAGAGACAGATTTGCTAAGGAGATCTGAGGCAGAGCCAGGAATATTCTCTTATATCTATGCCAATTGTGTTTTAAAAGGGAGGAAATTACAATATATGAATTGCATCCAACTTTTATTTTTATTTCAGCTTTCTTGCAAATAGATATTTTCCTGCTCCCATTGGAGAGACAATTTGCTGAGCATCTGCCAAAAGGGAACTTTGTTTATTAATTTGAGTTAATGTTTACTGCTAATAGCCACAGGTTTGTCTTCAGGTACTGTTCTTCAAGTCACATGGCTATATAGGCTGATTGTCATTTTAATAACAGACTTCCTTTATTATAGTCCAAGTCTGGGGAGGTATTTACAGAGCATTCTGGGGTTATACAGTTAGAGGGTTTAAAGAATAGTCCCATTGGCAGAGAACGACTTGAAGGTCACCACACATGTGGCTTCAAGTTCAGATTGTCCAATTTCTCTTACTTAAAAAAAAGATTTAGCATTTCAAAAACTAATCATCTACATTATTTGTATACGAAGTCCATAGCTGGTTTGAGGTTAGTGGCCTGTTATAGAGATAACTATTAAAATGAGATTAATTAATATATTTTTTTAGGTTTCATCAGATAACTTAAACAAAACTCCCACTGAAGGTAATTAGAGTTTTGCCTAAGTGCTCAATACAGAATTGGTTCCTTGGATACACCACATACTTGTTATGTTGTTATTTGGTAATATATATATTTTTACTTCACTACCATTGTTTTACATAAATCTGGGAATATACTCACTCGTATCTTATACTAGTTATAACATCGACAATTAAAGTCTTGGTGATATTTGGAGACATAATGGCCAATTTTTAATATTAATATTAGGCTATTTTGGTTTTAATAATATTAAACGTGAATAATATTGGTTTTAATAATATTAGACTCTTTAATAATATTAGACTCATTTGGCTTTAATAATATTAAAACATGACTTATTATTTATGCTAGGTAGGCATGCTATGAAATTTTGGGGGAATAACTGCTCATTAGAAATATAAATATATTGTAATTTCTAGTGTAAAATACCTTCGACTGATAGATGATGGAAAATCAAATCACCCCTTTGCCAACGTTGCTGAAAATCTCGGTTGCAGTATTAGTTCTGGAGAAAACTACACTGTTATGTAGTGGAATATTCTTGCTGCTTTCACATATTTCAGAATTCTGTTCTTATCCATTGACGTATTTCCATATCATTCATTTGAGTTCTCAAAATAGCACTTCTGAAGGGTTACACTGTTTGGCGAACACTGTGATATCACTTCTATTCACGTTGTACAAATTTATAATAGAACATGGCTTTTAAAACCAGTTATTGCTAGGCTAAATAACATTCTCTTTCCCACCCTTAGTTATTATTAATTCATACATCAGCAAGATATATTTTTGCATTGCTCGCCTTCTCACTTCTAGTTTGGGGAGCCAACTTTCCCCTGTTGAGAACACACACAGAGAGAAATTGGAATGGAGGAAGAGAGGAGAGAGAGAATCTTAAAGGTTACCTAAAAAGAAGATTACCATGCAAATAAATGCCGAACGATGATGGTCAGCAGAGAAATAAGTGTAATCTATAAAATGATTCAACAGGCTCCAGAATAAATCAGGTATCTTTCTGGGAAGATATTGATGTTCAGTCAGTTGAATTGAGCCTATACAGATTCAGAAACATCAGATCTCCATCGTGATTTTAAAAAATTCTTTTCTTTATTTATTAATAATAGAATGAAGGTTGGAGAAAATGTACCTTAGACAAAAGAACTTCATCTCTCTTGCACACTTTGGACCCATTCTGAGTTAAAGCTGTCTAATGTTCCAGAATTATTCTCTCGAGTGTTTCTACCAGACCTGGAGCCAGCAGAACAATTTTATAGAACACTATACAAAGATTTGTTTTTGAAAGGTTAGTTGAAGTTTATTTCTATGCTGAGTGTCCCCTACAGCTTGACTAATGGAGACATTCAGCACACACTTCAGTGGTTCTCAGTTTTTTAGGTTTTCTTTTCAGGTCACTAAGAGAGGTTGATAAAAGGAAATAGAAGAACCCAAAGAAAAGGACCAGATAATAGACACTGAAAATGACAGGAAAGAAAGATACAGTAGGGGTCAAATCCCAGTGACATCAGTGGGATTTCTGTCATTGATCACAATGGGAGCAGGATCAGGCTCCGAAATATACCAATGAAGGAAAGAACAGAGATAAGAAAAGTGAAGGTGAAGAAACAAAATAAGTAGCAGCGCTTAATTTGATGGTAAAATGTATACTCCAATGTACGTAAATGTTTGATTTTGGCAGTTGGGTGTGTGTGTGTGTGTCAGAAGTTCTGATTGTTTAGGGGACAGTTTTATATAAACTGAGAATGAAATCCTGACTCCACTGAAGTCAATAACTAAATTCCAGTATGACTTCATTAGGGTCAGGAGCTCATCCTGGTAGTATATTACTTCTACAGTTGGAGAGCCTGCGTTAAGTGTATTTTAGAAGTGAAAGTGGGTCCTTTTGGGTTGGAAGTACCATTGTGTGTTTTTTGCAATGAAGATAATGTGTGTGTTTTGTATATTTTATATCTGTTTGTTTACATGATGGGAAAATATACCAGAGAGTTTTGCCCCTCATAATTTGAGGACACACACACACTAAGAATGCAGAGAATTGCATCTGCTGTGTCCATGTTTCCCCAGCTGGGTTCTTGAGTTCTCCTTTCATTTGTTTTTCCCTTGGTCAAATTTAGCGTTTGACTGTGGATGCACTTCCAGCTTTTAGGATGGTTGTCAGCTCTCTTTGTTTCTGAAGTAATTTAAATGTATAAATGAAAGTGTATGTGTGTGTATGTATGTTGCTCCTACAAAAATCTAGTTTTTAGAAAAACACTCAGAAAAGTTGGATTTGTGGAAGCAAAGTTTGATCTATGATATTTAATACGACAGAACATGTTTGCCTGGAACCTCTGAATCCACTTTGATTCTTGGTACTGTGGCAAACAGCTGGCTCTCCGCCAGTGGATCCACACAGTTAGTGAGTCAGGGTGCCCTCAGTAGCTCCATCCCGAAGAGGGGGCCTCTAGTAATGTCCCATGGAGAGGGGGTTTGAGACCCAGACCCACCCTCTGCTCTGGGTCCCAACCCAGGGGCCCTATGAGGTGTTGCTATGTGCTGCTGACATCATCCAGATCCAAAGCTTTTTCCCCTGGGCTGTTTTCCCTCTTCACCCTTTCAGTTCCTTTGCTCTACCTTCTCTTAAACAGGATTTCTTTTCTCCCGTCTCTGTCTCCCCTTGTATTTTTCCTCCTACACCCAGTACGTTCCTCAAAAGCCCTCTGCTCCTTCACTCTGCACAGCACTGCCTTCCTGCTCCTTCCCCAGCTTGGAGCAGGGAGGCTTTTATCCGGCACCTGGCTACTGCTTTAACTAATCTCAGGTGCTCCTAATCAACCTGTAATGACCCTAACTAGTCACCAGGGAACAAAGCCCTCAGCATTCGGAGGCTTACATATCTCCTATCTTGTACTCTCAGACTGCCTGCTGGTCTTGATATCTCACACTACCTAAACAGGATTAGGCTGGAGTAGCACAGGTTTAATTGACACAGATTACATTTACAAAGTCCACTTCCTGCCCATGAGCCCACATGACCCAAAAAGAGATGGAAACAGATGAGGTTCAGTCGTGAAGAGTCTGTGAAAGGGGCACAATCTCTATACACTGGAGTGTGATCTAAGGAAAATTCTTTGGTTGTGCAGCTATTTTGTCCCCCCTCCTCCCGCTGAACTACACCCCTTATTCCCACTTACTTTGATTTAGAACTATGCAGAGGATTTGATTTTCAGTATATACTGAATATTGATATTGTAAAAACTAATCATGGGTTATTTAGACCCCCTATGAAAATGTACTTATTCTACCATCCAATTTGTAATTCACTCATGGATTTTTGTTTTTCATTTCTTACTTAATTTTCATCGCCATTAACTGGTTTTCCATATACTGTGATTTAAAGCAGCCAAATTGTGGCTGCTTTTCAGATTGTCATTTGCTCTTCCACCTCCCACCCCGCTCTCAATTTGCTCCCTCTTTTTTTTTTAACTCTTCTTCATTTCCCACCCCATCCCTTGTCCCAGTTTAATTCCTCTCTCATTCTGTCTTTATTCCCTTGCCCTGTATTCTGACCCATTTCTTCTTACTGTGGAGCTTTACACAGCCATCTCATGCGGGCCTCAATACTGTTCTCCTATTCTCATCCCTCAGTACCTTCAGCAAGTATTGAGTAGACCTGCCGCAGCCCTTCTGAGTCTACAATGTACATGTCCACGAAAACATAGACCAGCTGACAGTGGCCCCAGCTGACCCTCTTGGGTTTGGCCCTGAGCTGCTAATGCTGAGTTGTGGTTTGCAGGTCCCCCATCATTGCACTTACAAGTCCAACAATGTGTGTGAACCTGATTTACACAACTTGGGGTTGCCTGTATTTTTGCTTTGGATATTATGTCCATTGGCTCCATTATCCCCTGGTAAGAACAACAGTTATGGATTTTTATTTGGCTGGGATTTGAAATAAAAATATTGCAAAAAACCCAAAACCAAATATGGGGCGTTCACTCTTTTCTGGTTTTGATCTTTCTTTCTAATTCCCACTCCCATTTAAAATATGGGTTTTTTTTTTGAGAATAAACAAAGTCTCTACCTCTAGAACTAGTTTATATTTATATTATATTATTGATTGTCATTCGTATAGTAGTGAAATTGATTTATTAGGTGGGTAGGAGGGGAGGACATGACATACAGAAATGTTCCTTTACGTTTCTTGTAATTACCATTTTTTTCTTTGTGGTATTTATTCCTCTTTTGTTTGTTTGCCCTGTCATTTGTTTTGTTAAGTGCTTTGAATTTGTGGGTATGATTTATGTTACTGTCTTAATTCTGTTCTCACATGCAAAGTATTCTCTATTTCATCAAAGTATCAGGCATTGCATTGTATAAATGTGTGGTATCATGTAGAAACAGTTATCTCCAAGGCAGGGATGGATGAGTACATGGTTGTCTTTCTTAGATTTTGTCCTTCCTTGTGTACTGTTCTGGCTGTGTATTGTACCATTTTTAAAAAATGTATTCTCTTTCTGAGGAGCATCTCTTGAAGATGCTAAGTGCCCTGAGTTCTCTTTGAACACACACAAAGTACTCAGTCCATTGGAGGATTAAACCGTTAATGCCCATAAAAGTGATTGCCTATTGTCACTTGATAATGCTGGGAACAGTGTCACTCAGATGCTATGGATGCTTATATTAAACCACTTCTGTTTTGATCAGAAGCACCTTTTTGGTTCTAGTCACAGGTGGCTCAGAGGCAGAGACTGACTAGCAACAGTAAATTGTGCTGTGAGTTTGTGATGTTGAGATGACATTACCAAATATAACCCACTGAGCCTCGCATGGCAGAAATTTCCAGAGGGGTAGCCGTGATAGTCTGTGTACAGCAAAAACAATGAGAGTCCTGTGGCACCTTATAGACTAACAGATTTTCTTCGGCATAAGCTTTTGTGGGCTATAACCCACGATGTATCTGACGAAGTAGGTTATAACCCACGAAAGCTTATGCTGAACAAAATCTGTGAGTCTATAAGGGTCCACAGGACTCTCGTTGTTTCCACTGAGCCTCCTTGTCTTTAATTTTGTATTGCTATATAATTGGCTAATTCTTATTCATGTCATAAATACTGAACTAGTTGTTATAATCTGTGCATTTTATTTTAGCTTATTTATTTATTTTTATAATGAAGTTTGGATTTTCAGAAATAGATAGGCACGTACAAGTACCAAGATTTGGCACACATTGGTGGTAATTGCAATATTTGTCTGCATCATATTGGGTGTATGTGAAATTCTGAAAATATGTTATTGCTCATTTAACAGTCTGTTTGATCTTTGATTTTCTAGTGATATCAGGTTACTTCTTGAGAAGCCTGTTATTTTTGGAGCATAGTTGTGTTACTTGATCTGCTTGGCTTTTTGTTGCAGATAATTATATATAGTTTGTGGCACAGGAATCATATTAGGTACTTTTACCATATTTATTATTTTCTGTCTTTTCTTGCACTTCACTTACCTGATGTTAAGATTATATTCTTCATTTCACAAATGAAGTGATTTATAGGGTATACATTTTGTACCTCTATATACAGTTCTTTTTTTTTTTTATTTTTCTATTTGTACGATCTCCAGTATTGATATGTTTCAGCAGCCATTAACTGATGCCCCACAAGCCAGAGATACAGTATGCTTTTGCTCACTGTGTATTTGGTGTATTTTTCTTAGGTGAAATATTGCACGGCATACTTTTGCTCAGTTTTAGAGCTGGCTCTGAGATTAAAGGATGTATGTTTAATTTTTTTCTAGTATTGTAGCATGTGTATTACCTGCAGGGTTTCCAATATCGTGTACAGGTATGCTACATCAAATAAATTAAATAGATAGATATAGATATAATATTTAAAAATCTTACCAAGGTGACAGGGTGGCAGAGGAAGGAATAGATCTTCTGTCTTATGTCCTTTCTTCAGGGGCTGCGAGTTTAAATCATCATTTTGTTATAAAAGTTACAGTGTTCTGTTAAACAACTGGAGGCATTTTAAAAATATACTTACGCTGATCTGTGTGTGCAAGCCAAGTTTTGCCACTTTTCTAACACATTATCTTTAATGTTCCACATGATCATCTTAAAATATTAGTTGTGTGTGTGGGGGGGGGGGGCGGGGGGGGGGCGGGAGGTGAGGGGGGTTGTGGGTTTTTGTTTGTTTGTTTTTATAAACTAATACCAACTAGACATGGAGTCCAGTCCATCTGGATGAATAATTTATTCAAGAAATGTAAATCTTTTTTGCTTTGATTATTGTGGAATATTGTGATTTCCTTGAATGCCTTCATTAATTGATATTATTTGATCAATATATATTTGAAGCTTTTCCTTCATGAATCATTAGATATTATTTTTCCCTGAGCATTTTGCTAGTAAATCTTTATCAATTAGATATTTGCAGAAACCAAAAACAAAAGAAGTGAAAATATAACAGAAACATTTTTTTAAATGCAAGTTAATAGTTGTGTATAATATATTTTGTTTTATTTAATTATTTCTATTGTAAATATCCCAGTATTTTTACCAGATATATTTTAAATATAGTAAGAAACTCATTAACACTATTTCACTTAGGAGACTTGGTCACAGATTGGTACCCATCATGTTTTTTTCAGATATTTACTCTACATTTTCCCTTTCTTAATTGATCTATCTCCCTTACATAATCATAAATATTTTCTCTCTGGCTATCTTATATACTCTTCAGACATTTACATACTTTTATTATTTCTTTAATTGCAAAGCTGTAGGTAATTAGCAAAGCTGTAAGTATATCTAGCTTTTAAAATCTTTCTGTCAGTCTGTATAATGCCTTAATCATGGTTTGCTGTTTTCTTTTGAAATCCTTCCAGTTCACCAATATTTTTCTCTTCTGTTTGTAAATGTTGTACATGATAGGTGTTTTTCATGTATCAAAAGACAAATAGGGTGCATGAATAGATAAACAGACAGATCAGTAAAGGGGAGAGGGAAGAGGCATAAAGAGGAACAAAAGAGTTTTAAAAAATATTCATATTTTGCAGGCAATTTGATTGTATTGGTTTATTCATTTCTGAAAACATACCAAAGCTGTGAATATTTATTTAGTTCTGCTCCTAACAGTGTTTCTAATAGAGAATTATTTTGGTACAATGAAAGACATTTGTAAATGAAGGAGATAAACCCTTTGGCAGACAAGGAGTGTTTTGTTCAACACAAGAATTCTATTGTCCACTGCTTTAGTTGTCAAGTGCCTAGGGAACCCAGGATTTATAACCATGTTACAATGGCCCTTTCAGTGCAAAGTCTAAGAAGCTGTGAGATTCCGTTCCTCTGCTTTTCAGACTCTCTAATCTTTTTATCATGAAAGGACAATGCAGGATTCAGCTGCTTTTGGGGCCACAGGACTGGCCATTTAACATCAGGCATTGTGAAGTGATTACCATAGTGACAATGAAATTTTGCATCTAACCAGCAACACTTTCAAAATTTCTAGGGCGGTCACTTTGAATAAACCAACTGTTAAGGCATGGCTTACTTTACAAATTATTATTATTATTAATAATAATAATAATAATCTTGTTAGGAGTTTAATTTAAAGTCACTATGTCAAATCAATTTGAAGCATGAGAGCTCTTTCCTGGCAGTATTGCAGTATATTGGACGTTTCTTGTAATTATAATTGGGCTTTGAACACAGTACTCTATAAATACATTATTTTTTCAGCACATCAGAGAGTTTTTTCCTCTATAAACTGCAGATATTGAATATTCTGTTGGAAAACAATTTAGCCAAGATATTTACAATGGAAAAAATAACAAATGCATAATATATCAGGTAATATAGGCAGTGTCTTAAAGACACTATCAAATTTCTTTGGCATAAGCTTTCGTGGGCAACAACCCACTTCGTCAGATGCATGTTTTTGCTATATACAAACTAACATTGTCACTCCTTTGGAACAGCGGTTCTCAACCACAGTGTCGGGACACCAAAATGTGTCGCGAAGAGCTGGGAGGTGCGTCACAGAAAATTGGCAGCCCAGCTTGGAACTAGCTTGGGGCTTCTGCCACCTACCACTCTCTGCTGCCCTCCACAACCTGCTCTTGTTGCACAGCTCAGGCAGCAACCAGAGCCAGCTGTGTAAAGGGACTTAGGGGCTACAGATCAGAGATCCTGGGCTGGTGGGGGGCACCACCTTCCCCACAAAAATAGACCTAGCCCCATCGAGCCAGGGCACCGGCTTGCGTTGGCTTGACTCTGCCCCCATCCAAGTCCCAGAATGCTGCATCCTCCAGAGCGCCGCAGCATCGCAAGTGCTCCCAGTCCAAGCACCACCGCCACCATCAGACAGTAGTGTGTCACTCAGGGGAACATCATCTGTCAGGTGTGTCGTGATGGAAAAAAGGTTGAGAACCACTGGTCTGGAACTTCGGTAATGTCTGTTAGATACCTATCAAGATCACTAAAGTAAGCTGTGCTGAATGTCATGGATTCTCAAACTCTGTTTCCTGGGCCCACCTTTAGAAATATTTCAGGCTGTTTTTATTCCCCTGTCCGCCTTTCCCCCGCCAAAAACAATAGTGATAGCAAATTACTGTACATAAGAGCAGTACATGAAGCATGTAATCATTTCTTTCTGAAGTCAAAGGTGCTGAAGGTCTTTCAAAAAAGTGTACAGTAGGGTTACTGTGTTTCAAGCTCCCAAATAGAGGACACTGCTAGGAGGAAATTACAGAAATTCCATACCATGCCAAACCACCCTTACTTCTCTGCTGGTGGGTAGCCGGCCAGCAGCTGCTGCTCTCCAGCCACCTAGCTCTGAAGGTGGCGCAGGTGGCAGTACAATGCCATCTTGCAATGCCCCATATTAGCCTTGTGATCCCCCTTTATGTCAAGACCCCAGTTTGAGAAATCCTGCTGTATGCTTTTTATACTGATGTACTAGGTGGAAGGAGCTTTCCATTGTGCTTGTCATGAAAAACCATTGTTCATAGCATTTCTCTTTCCATTTCTGAGGTCAAAAAGCAGATTTATTTGCTTCACAGTATGATCGACTCCCTGCATAAATACTGTGTGACTGGTAATGGAGCTCTTGTTTGACCATTAAACTATTGTGTACCAGAGAGAAATGGGGGGGGGGGGGGAGAGGTTGTCCGTTGTCTTGCAGTTATGTACATAAGGAAGCTTCACTATATAGACTGGGTAGTGGGACTAAGCATGAGAGTTTTGATTCCCAAATCTACTCACTTCATATAAAGTTTAAACTAGGTTTTAAAATTGATGGCATACAGGTGTGTATGTGGTGAGAATGAAACCTATGCACCTCCAACTCCACAGACAGATCTTCCAAAAAGCAGGTGAACCAAAAGCAACCATGTACATTTTAAACCATACGTGCAAATTATTAATGGCAAAATTTAGTCCATTTCCAATATTGTTCTTCTTTGTGCTTCATTTTTGTTTCATTTCAAACAAAAAATGCAAAGACATAAAGAACTTTACTTGTAAAAACCACGTATTTAAAAAATATTATATGTATTTCATAGTAAACTGCATACAAGGTTTTCTACATGATGTATTGTCATGAATCAAGCTTTTAACCTATTTATAGTTATTAGATGATTGTTCACTGTATGCCATAATTTATAGTTGTTACTGTTATATCTGTTTCTTTCTTATAGTTATATAAAGCTGTAGTGAATAATTCATAATTTATTAATGGAACATACTTACTCTGTTCGCAAAATATCCATGAGCAAGTTGCACATTCCTAGGATGTATTCATAATTTGAATGTACTTGGTGAACATGTTTTCCAATATTTTAAATCTATGGATTGATCACAAATATCTGGAATTGCAAGCTGAGTTGTTTACCAAGTTGTGATTGGATAGATAAGTTGCACATTTTTATTTCTGTTCTCTGATGGGATGAGGGAGAATCATTTCTGATGTGAATACTTATGCAAGTATAAAATGTGCTATCCATGAACACCTGCATGCAACTTAATTTAGCTCTAGTCTCTGAACATTTTTTGCCAGTAAAATCTGAGTGCTCTAATGTGGTGAGAAAGCACACAAAAAAGGAGAATGTGAACATGGCTGAAGCAAATTCATTTAAAAATCCAAATGAATATTCATAGTTTTTGTATTATTTACCCAGTTCTGATATTGAGAAATATGTTTGTAATCGCATTAACACATAATATAGAATATTTTGCAGTAATTTTCCTAAAAGTTTTAATTTAACTTTTGGGTACGTGGTTAAAGAAAATAGCATTCAATCTAGTCTGACTTCCTAAGCATGTTTATTAATAGCAGTGTAAGAGTCTGTCAAGGTGTCTGATGAGCATGAGCCTCATTATAATCTCCTATCATTGTTTCATCATTAATCCAAATAGTTATGTTTTTTGTCCATTGGTACAAGTTAGCTCTATGTGCAAAATATATTTTGAAAAGTGGAACGTGCTTAGAGCTTGATCCTATTCAATATGGCCCAATCAGTCAAGAAGAGTTAAGGGCTCTCTTCCTCTCCTGGAAAATGTTCAACCCTTTGCAGAGCTGGGCCGTTGGCAGACTTGCATGGACTGCTTTAACAATTAAAAGGATTCCCCATGCACATCCACCATATTTGAAATACTCATTCAGGAACAATATTGGCAAAACTCTTAACAGTTGAGAGAACATTTTGGTTACTCTATGGATGGAATACAATTGCCCAGATCCTGGGATGTGGCGTGATTGATCTCTGCTGCATCTGAGCACATTCTGGACTAAAAGCCAGGATAGTGAGGTACAGGAGACTGACTTCATTAGAGAAGAACCCTTCTGCCTTCTCCCCCACCAGCTTCTGTACTGCTAGCATAGAAGAACCCTGCTGCTTTCTCCCTCATAGATTCCTGACCTCCCTATCACTCTGCTGGGCTAATGGCAGCTAGTATAATTTTGAGAATATATAGGCTTCTTTGAGTCATACCTGGTGACTGGCCCAGCACTTAGCCAGTCTGGTGTGGGGGAGCACAGAGATCATCTTCCTTGGCTGTGTTCACAATCCTTGGGTAAAATCCAGAATCTGAACCAACATATTAATTTAATCACTAATATAAACTATTCACAGGACAAAGAGCGTGTAAGCAATTCATTTCATTTAATTTTAATGCTAATTCTACACACAATATTGCAAATGTTTTGCCAAAAAGGGAAACATTTATTAATGGCTCAATGTTATATTACACTTATTTTATTATTTAAATGTTTAGCAAACTGAAGTCTGCAAAGACAAGAAAAGAAAATGTTTGAATCATACAAGTGGAAAATTGTATTCTTGTAGACATAGGAACTTAGTTTTTTTTCTGAGTTATTCAGCTTGTTGAGGACATACAGGCTATGTCTACACTTCGCCAAATAAGTCGATTTAGCATGTCTACACTATAAAATTAAGTTGACTTAAAGTGGACCTTGCCAAATCGACTTAGAGCATCCACACTGGACGCCTAAGTTGACTTCTAGGGGCTATATGGACCTGGGAGTGGTCCATGGTGGTGGGGGGGAACCCCTTCTAAAGTGCCAGGCGGCTCAGCATTTGCCCCATTGTACCCTGGTACAATGGGGGCTGAGCAAGACAGGGACAGGGGCAGGGAGGGTATAGGAGCGGGGTGGGCAGGGCTGTGTCCTGCCATGTGGGTGGGCACGCCAGGCTCTGGCTGTGCCAGCCACCCTGGCAGGAAGGTCAGTGGGGGAGCCCTGGGGCCCTTTAAGTCAATTTAGGGCTAATCTGCATCTACACTGGCTAAGTCGACTTAATAAAGTCGACTTAGCAATAAAGTTGACTTTAAAGTAGGTTTAATATAGTTGACTTTAAATCGACTTAAGGAAATTTTAGGAAATTGTAGTGTAGACGCAGATTAAATTAAGTCGATATAAGCAGGTTTAAATTGACTTAATTCACAAGTGTAGACGCACCCACAGGAACATTATTGCATCACGCTGACATACTCAATAAATATTATCAACTGCATAATGCAAACTCTATGAATACAAGATGCACCACCATTTACTAATACTAATAGTCACTGGGTAATGGAATAGTAATTGTGCTTGTTCTCGGTAATGTGGCTGTTGTAGCTAACTCCAGTTTAAGACCCTAGTGCACCCAACAGTTCTATGTGGATGGACACCAATACATGTGTGGAGTCCCACTGACTTCAGTAGGATTTTGCCTGGGTATAAGGAAGCTCTGGTTGCATCCTTCAGCAGGATCGAACCGTACTTTAGTGCTCATTTAATATCTACCAATTGTAAAATGCTATCACAGGGCTACAATAATTTCAATGTAGAATTTACTGAAAGGGGTAAACGAGAGAAATTTTTTAAAAAGTTCATAACAGGATTAAAATTTTATGCTACTTTACTGAAAATTTAAGGAGGTACCTCTCCTATTCTCTCCTGATCCAGGCAAATAGTAAGCAGCATATTGTAGTCAACAGGTATATACACGCAGCCATAAATGTCCAGCATACTGCTGAAATAGTCTGCAAGTGCTAGTTGGATAGAAAGACAACATTCAAACACTACTGTGTGACTCTGAGATATTACTCAGAAAGGACAAGTAGCTCTCCATTGTAAACTAATGGAGTCATCCTCAGTCATTTTGATTAGTTTCATCATTTGATGTACGTGAAAGATATGGGCCTGTGTATAATCTGAGAAATTTTCCAGGTTGCATAAAAATTAAAGACCGTAACAGTGACTTCATTTAATATTAAATGGTGTCTCCTTCAGCATAAATAGCATGATGCAGGGAAGTTCCAGCCTGTTGCTTGAAAGGTGACTGACAGATATACTTCAGGAACGCAAATCCCAATTTTATTTCTGTTTGTTCTAATTAGGTTAATGGGCCCGAAAGTCCAGTCCAGTTGTACACTGTATCTTAAAATGAATGGGTGAAACCTCTGAGTTTAGAGATTGACTGCATAAGCTGTGCCCAGTGAGTTTGGGAGGTGTTTTTTAACTCTCCAAAAGTAGAAGAAATGTTAGGAAAAAAAATGTGTGTGATGAGTGCCCTTAGGAAAAGGCGACTATCTATTGCTGATACATCTCTGTCCAAAAGAAAAAAAGGGACAAACATTGTGGAATTCTTCAATTATTCAATGAAAAAGCCTGAGGAGCTCTTCTAGGTGTCTGACACTGTATGTGTTTGTTGTGAACAAATTTTATAGCACTTTTAGAACAACTTAGGTCTGTAAACTCCTGTTTTGTTTTTTAATTCTCTGCTGCTGCTGTTGCCCTTACTTAGTTTACAAGTGTTAGAACTAGGAATACCTATTACTGTTCCGTATAAATGTAAACAGTAAAGTGGGAAGGGAAATAGCTGAAAATAACTGGTTTTAAATAATGCTATGCTTCTTGCTATGTTTCCATCTATGTGGGTGTATATGTGTGTAGCCTTATTGGTAAATGTTTGTAAACGTCAATTTCACAGCACACATCCACAAACCAATGAAAACTTACTTTCAACAATAATAATCAGAATATAAAGATAGGCAAAGTAGGAAGAGTGCTGCTTAAGATCTTAGAATTTGATTAAGGATATTTGCTTTATATATTTTGACATGCAATGTTCAATTTGAGATTTAACCATTGTAAAGCTTTAACTTTATTAATTTCAATGTCTGCTGTCATTAAATAATTAATGTCTGACACTCCTATAATTTCATACAACTGTGACCATTTAAATAAATAAAAATAGAAAAAAAATGCCTGAGAATAAACATCTAAATCATCTAAATTAAACATCTAAATAAATATCTAAATTATCTGTCAAATGTATATAGAAAAGTTGAATTCTGCCAAGCCCAAGTATATAGATGCATCAAAAAGATAACCTGTAGCCTTGGAGATCTGGTAGAAACAAAATACATATTTTGCAGCGTACACATTATAAAATAATGTTGTTTGTAGGGAATCTAAATAAAGTGAATTTTCTTTTTATGTGAGGGAATCTGCCATGATCACTAACATAACTAAAGATGAACTCTATTTACCTGCCAAGCTGGAGGACCACCCTCAGTATATTCTCAAATTCCCAACTCTCATCATGGATATATAGTTCCACAACTCTAGAGGAAGTTTCCATTTATGAAAAGAAATAATCTTTTTCTTATTCTGTCATGATATTAAACTGATTTTTAAGAGCACTTAAAAATGCTGGAAAAATATCTTGTTGGCTGATTATACCTGACATATGACTGTCACTGTTATTTTTTTTCCTACAGTAGATAATGTTCCCAGAGCACATTTTCTTTCATGAAATTCTATTTGTGTAAGAGAGAGAGAGAAAGATGTGAAACGATATTGACATACCATCGGCACTTTAATTATTGGAACATTCTTCCTATAATAGAGCTGTGTGGGTAAAAGTTACTGGTAAATTCTATCCCTCACCTGTTGAGGTACTTATGTGCCCAAAATTCCATTGGACTATTGGGGTAACTTAAGAGCTAGTTTTATTTTGTTTTGTTTTTCTTTTATTGTGGCTGTGATGTTGCTCTTCATTCTAAATGAATTTTGCATTCTTTGCAGCAAGAGCTGAGATTTCGGATAAGTAGCAGCACAAAACTTAAATCTGCATCATCAACACAGATTCATTAAGTGGCCCTTCAAATGGAAGGAATATGTTACGTAAAATGGCAACAAGTTTCCAGTGGGTGAAGGTGAGTAGGATATCTGACTTCATGAGCTTATAATTAACAATTTAGATATATGTTGCTCTCTTTCATTGTGGCATTTCAGCAATTAGTAAACTTTTGCTTAAGTCAATGTGTTGACAGATTTTCTCGGAGTTTTCATAGGGTAGCTGTGTGACCATTGGTTTTAAGTGCCACTGAGGAGAGTTGCTGCCTTACGACATCGATCATCTTGTTGTGGCTATTCTGTAATGCACTGTTTGCTAAGTTGCAATGTTTGGATCTTACTCATTTATGTTTAGAACATCATAGCTCTTCTTGAGGTCACACAGAAAAGGAATTAAGTACTGAAGAGGTTGAGGTGATCATAACCTCTAGTCAGGAATTTTACAGAACCATGATGGTAACTATATTACATCAATCCAAAAATGGGTTCTGTGTTATTGTTTTTCTAAGTCTGCATGGATGAGCAGGTTTTGTATTTATTTTTCACCTGTACCATTCCATGTAATGTCACTAATCTTGAAAAAGTAATTCATACTTGTGCAGCAAAAGAGTTTGTTGTTCACTGTGAGGCTTAACAGAAAAATGGTGCTGAAAATGTGGAGTCAGGGTGAAAGGGAGAAAACCTCAGACTTGAAAAATGGCTCTATAATTCCTGGTCCTCCATAATTATATTATTAGCCTTTAACCTTTTACATCCTGTGCTTTTCTGATCTATCACTGAAACTCGGGATTCCTCCAAGGTAAGAATTTTTAGGCTGAAGTATCCATATTGTTCTAAAATCAATGATCAAATCTGTAATAAATAATTTATTAGTGTCATTTATAGCAGCATCAGATGTAAAATCCATTCTGAATTGTAATGTATATTATAAAATCTACAAGACTATGACATTAAAGCTCTGTAGCTAGCTTATTCATTTACATCTTTTTACATTCATTATGACGGATGCTTTATTTGTTTGGAAATGTCTTTGAATGATGATGATCTTATTTCTGGCAGCCAAATGGACAAAAGACTACAACATCCCTATGAACAGCTATATCAGATATACATGTCCAACATTCGTGGAGTTGTTAAGGTAGACTGCAGCTCTTAGTATCAAGTTGAAGTAGAAAGGGTTCGATCATTAAACTGAAACACCACTTAATTTATTAACAAAATCTATGGGCCTCTTCACTTTTAAACCAGGAAGAAGCTGTTCCATACATTTGTATCTAGCTGAGCTTCTTATTTTGTTATTCATTAAACTCAAGGGCCAGATACTGCCATCCATATTTGGTTCTTGATCAGGCAAACAAACAAAACTATATGTATTAATTAGGAGCCTAAATCAACTCCTCTTCTCATCAGTGGGCATTAGGATTATTTGGAAGAGGGACTGAGCTCTCTGTGCACACCTATGCAAGTAGCTGAACTATAGCTTTCACATCACTAAGGTTCTGAATACAGCTTAATCTGCTTTGATTTCAACTTGTGTGTTCTGGCACCTCCTCTCCTCTCATTTTAACTTCTTAGACTAGTCTAGGGCTATTCATGCTCCTTTCGTACTTGGTTCAGCGCTACACTCCCAAGCAGATTTTCTTTTAACCTTGGGGAGGGTTAGGGTTATTGGTCCTTAAATTCTCTGTTCATTGTGGAGGGTTTTCTTTTTTTTCTTAAAAGATTTCACTCCTGCTATGTCTATTCAAAATTCAGTATCTATAGCATCAACAGTAACCAAGGTAAAATATTCAAGTACAATTATGATCATTGAAACAAACGGCAAACTGGAGTTAGGTTGTAGCCAGTGTATTCACAAAAAAACAGACCTGGCACACTCTGCCTGAGCTTTGCAAACCAGCACAGACACAAGTAAAGCTCACAAGATTAGGTTACTGAGCTAAAAACTATGGTGAATCAGAAACTGCAGGAGAAGATCCTAAACTAAATATGTTTTTTTCTTTAAAAAATGTACTCCCAAACTTTTTTGTTTTATATGTGGCATTGCTCCATGACTTGCAAGTGCAGTAGTGGTGCATTTAAATATTCTTTTCTGTACAGTAACATGATCTAATCCAGAATTGCCAAGAGATTTAAATGTATTTTTGTGCATAGGATGGAAACATGCATTAATAATATTTAGCACTTATATAGACCACTTTCAAAAACTCCCAGTGACTTCAATGAGATGTAAAGTGCTTTTGAAAATTCCACCTTACATACGCCAAACATTGTACAAAAAATAATGAATTAAACTTTACAACTCCATTCTGGGGCGGGAGGTGTGGGGGTGTATCATTATATTTATGTCAACATTTTATATACTGTAGAACCCTCTTTAACTGATCTAATTTGGATCAGAGCCAAATCAGGTAATCAATACTTCAGACAATCTGGAGAATGGGAAAGTGCAAAGCTACAACCAGTGGCGTCGTTGCCGTTGGGCTGGCAGGGCGTCGGCCCCGGGTAGAATAGCCTGAGCCCCGGATCTATTTTCCCCAGCAGGCAGACATTAAAGTAAGGGAGAACAGTTCTGGGGCTCCCAATTTTTAGGGGCCAGTGTTCTGGGGCCCCTAAAAATTGAAAACCCAGGTGGAGCGCTGCGTTCCACCCAGGGGCCCCAGCAAAGCCGCAGACTCCTGCTGCGGCCAGGCTGGGGAGATTCAAATCTCCCGCCCTGAGCATGCTCAGATAGAGTGTGCTTAGGGTGGGAGCGGCCTGGCCCAGAAGCGGCTCTGACGGCCGTCCCTGCAAGCCTCCGGCCAAGTGAGGGGGGCTGGGAGGAGGCGGCGGGCAGTGGGGCCGGGAAAGGGGCAGAGGAGCCGGGAAAGGAGCACAGGGGAGGGGGACAGAGGAGCCGGGAAAGGAGCATGGGGCAGGGGGACAGAGGAGCCGGGAAAGGAGCATGGAGCAGGGGGACAGAGGAGCCGGTAAAGGAGCACGGGGGAGGGGGACAGAGGAGCCAGGAAAGGGGCCCCAGGCCTGATCTGGCCATGCTGTCTGCCCATGATGGCGGCGGCAGAGGGGCAGGATCAGGCCCAAGGGACCGGCATGTGGCGGCGGCGGCAGAAGGGCAGGATCAGGCCCGAGGGGCCGGCGTGCAGCGGGGCAGGATCAGGCCCGAGGGGCCGGCGTGCAGCGGCAGAGGGGGCAGGATCAGGCCCGAGGGGCCGGCATGTGGCGGCGGCGACGGGAACAGAGCACGGCAGCCGGCAGCATGGCCTGATCCGGCTCCTCTGCCGGCTGTCCTGTCCCCGCAGGCCGGTCCCGGGCCTTTGTATCAGGGGTTAAGGTAAGGGGGGAACGCGGAGACCAGGGGAGTGGGAATGGAGGGGTCCGGACTCACGAGTTGGTCGAGCAAGGGGTCAGGATGGGGGGGCTGGGGAGGGATGGATGGAGTTAGAGGCCTGGGGAGAGGCGAAGGGAGCATGGGGCAAGGAGACTTGGTGGGGGCTGGGTAGTGGTGGGGGGACTGGGTGGGGGTGGGGGGTGGCCTAGCTGGGGGGTGGGAGCTAGCAGGGAGTGGGCTGGGGGGCCACAGCCCTGGATCTTTTTTCTATCCAGCAACGACCCTGGCTACAACACTGTCTTCAGCCACAGGAGAGATCGCCTCCTTCTGGACCTGTGTGTGCTGATTGTTCTGTTAATACAGAGAGCTAGATAATGGATCCCTGGATAAATAGAGTTCTACTGTATGTCTATCTGTTGTATCAAACTCTCTGATTGCTTAGGACAGCTTTATGTCAGTCTTCCTTGGAAAGTTAGTTAGTTCTAATTATTTGAACTAGCAAATTTTAGTTCAAACTAAGCAAGTGCCATGCATGGCACTTGCTTGGTTCGAATTAGTCAATTGCATTGAGCTCAATGTGCCGGTTAGTTCAAATTAAGCGCTTAGTTCGAACTAACATGGCTACATTGGGTTAATTCAAACTAACTAGTTCAAATTAACCCTTAGTTCGAAAAGTATAAGCAAATTTATTAGTTTTGAATTAAGGAAGCCCTTAATTCGAACTAATGAAAGCCTAGTGTAGCCATGGCTTAAGTTAGTTCGAATTAAGCTTCCTTAATTCAAACTAACTTGCCAGTGTAGACATAGCCTAAGATTGCACATAGTCCCCAGAAGATCAGTCGTAGGGACTCACGCTAGAAATGTATCCCATTCAGTCATAGCTACTGTTATAGAGCATAGAAAAAGATGATTGTTCAAAGATTGCCTGGTCCTCGATCATTCAGGGCTTCCCAGATAATAAACAACACCTTGAATTGCTCCTAGAAGCTAATTTGCTGCCTCAAGTATGGGATTTTGCTGCATTTTACAAAGAACGCTACACACTGTACAGCATGTCCATTTAATTCACTTGAGACATTTACCAAGACCAATTATTTCATAGCTAGTCATAATTAAAGAACAACTTCTTTCAAATATATTCAGGATTCTTTCGGATATATACACTAATAGAACTTACAAACCTAGCGATGTTTGCAGTTTTATTAATTTGTAAATCAGAAAGATCAGGGATTGGTAAAATCTAATAGAATGCATTTCTGAAATAAGATTTTTCCCACTTGATTTTTGACAACCTGCATTTGCAACCGTTCAGCTATTTTATTTTGAAACGGCTTTTCAATTATATTCTTGTGCTGCAGGGGAAAGGTTTTTGACAAAGGCACGACATAAACCATTTATACTGCAGCTCCATCATAGTTCCCATAGCTAAACTAGACTGGACAGTTCATTAAAAAGAAAAATTAATAGCACAAGGGTTGCAGGGAAACAATAACAGATGATGACTGGCCTGTAGCAGCCCAGTGAATTCATGTAGTGGGATAAAAATGATTCCCCTATCTCATAAAAGAAGGTTTGTTCCAAGGTTTTAGGCAAAGTCTATCTGTCTAGTCCTCTGCAAGAAAAAGCTGTATTGCTGAGATACCTACTAGGTTCATAAAAGTAGTATTATGAAACTTCTTGCAAAAGACTAAAATATAGCTTTCATCTTAATAGACATGACATATTTCATTAAACTTTGAAAGCACAATAAGAAACATGATATATATCAGAAGAAAAATTATTAAATGAGGACAGCTAAATTGTAAGTAGGATGAACCCTCTGAATACTAAGAGCAGTCTGGAAGGGAGGAGGCATCTTCTCACTCATTGGCCAGCATGGTGCATAGACCAGCAGTAAATTATTGCCCACAGACCAGGGCAATAACTATGAAGGGGAAGAATTGTAGGGTCCAATGTTCTTTGGGGCCTACCCCTGTCTACTGCAATTTATAGACTATTCCTCACTCATGATTGTACCTCAAGGCACAATCTAGTCCTAACCATTTCTATAAATGCCACCATATAGCTTGTTTTCTGAATCTGCAAAGGTTTCAGCTTTTACTACGTAACTTTGAAAACACTTTTTATTAGAACTGAAAATGTGACAAGTATGCAGAAATATACTGCAATAGGAATGTATGAGTTTTCTTACAGCAGTGTTACAAACTCCATAGAGTCTATGATACATTAACTATCTTTTTAGATTTATGGGAACAGTCTTCTGTTGAAGATAGTTGGATTTTGGAAGAGCTCAAGAAGTAGAGGGTGGAGACTAATTTGTATTAGAAATGAAATATGTAATCTACAGAGTGTTAAGTAAAATTAACAAATAACCCATGAGATGGTGTGTACCTTCTGTGTGGGGCAGATGACTGGTGGGCTGTGTGATGGGCATTGGTTGGTGCTTCTGGTGCTCCACTTCGCCCGCCCTTACAAGGATGACAATAATCAGAAAAGATCACTTGTAGCCAGCTCTCTGATACTGGACACAAATGCTTTCTAGTGAAAACCAGGTATAGCAGCTTCTCCCATCTTGGTTATGGTACTATGACTGGGCATAGCATCCAGCAAGAAGGATTACTCAGTCTGAAAGGCCTCCTAGCTAATTTAGGGTAAGATCAATCTTTATTTACTCATCATCATCATCATGATCATCTATTCATTATACAAGTCGCTTTGGGTTACAGTGAACCAAATATAGGTAAAACTTCAGCTAAAAAATTAAACAGTAATCTTTTCCCTCAGTTCTTCTGCCTGTTATAGTTACAGGTGACACCAGAGATTACTAGAACCGATTTATCTTGGAAAATTGGTCAATGTTGTACAAATAATCTCATTTCGGGCACATTATTCTTTTATTGATTTCTGTGTTCAGGGATTAGAAGCTAACTGCAAATTTTGCTGTTTTATTTACATTTTCACAGGGACTACTATCCCCTTCTCTTCTATCTAAAAACCTAAAAGAGAAAAACACCATCTGAGTAAGCTGCCCTTTTTTTGCACAAATGCGCAAATTGTTCCAAGAATGGCACAACAGAGTCTTTGTCAGGCTCTATCACTGCACAGACAGTAGCCCAGCAGTCAGTACTACTCAGATGCATTCTTGTTAACATAACAAAAATAATACAGAAGTGTTACAAAGAGGTGGCCGTGTTAGTCTAGTTCAGCAAAACAAACAAGGAGTCCTGTGGCACTTTTAAAGACTAACAAATACATTTATCGCATGACCTTTTGTGGGAGATTCAATACAGAAGTGGTATATTCAAGGAGCCTGCAATGGACTTCATTTTAGCTGCTGAGTCCCTTCCTTATTCAGTTTTAACCCTTTAACAAGTTATATGTATTTAAAAGATGAGCGTCTATTCAATAAATGTAGAGGAAATTTTGCATTGGTCTTTACAGCTGAGGATGTGAGAGAGATTTCCAAACTAGAACCATTCTTTTTAGGTGGCCGATCTGAGGACCAGTCCCAGATTGGTGTGTCATTGGAGTAAGTTTTGGAACATATTGATTAATTGAAGATTAATAAGTTATCAGGACCACAGTGCGTTAACCTAAGAGTTCTGAAGGAACTCAAATATGAAATTGCAGCACTAGTAGCTATGTTATATAACCTATCATTGAAATCAGTTTCTGTATCAGATGACCTGGCGTAGCTAACATGACACCAATTTTTTAAAAAGGCTCCAGAGGTGATTCCAGCAATTACAGGCCAGTGAGCCTAACATCAGTACCAGAAAAATTGGTTGAAAACAGAACAGAATTATCAGACACATACAATTTGTTATCAGACTCAGAGTATGATTTGTTGGGGAAGAGTCAACATTTTTTTGTAAAGGGAAGTCATGACTCCCCAGTTTACTAGTCCTAGAATTCTCTGAGGGAGTCAACAAGCATGTAGAGTAGGGTAATTCAGTGCAGGCCCATACCAGATGGGTGGTGAGGAGAGTGACCATCCCAGGCTGCATGGTTCTGCGGGCCCTGCAGTCCTCCACTGCTGGTGAGTCAGTGCGGGGCCCATGCCACTTCCTCCCTTCCTCACTGCTGCACTGCTACCTGCCCCCACCCTTCTGCCTTTGGCGGGGAAGCAAAGCCTGGCCTCTGGGCTGGCCCGTCCTGGCCCCGGGTGCGGAGCAGCTGGCCCAGGGGCAGGGCGGGAGCACAGGATTCGGTCTGTGGGCTGGCCCACCCTCCTCCAAGTGCAAAGGTTGTGGGGGCCCCGCACAAGCCAATGGGCCCTGCCCCGCCTTACCTCCCAGGGACGGCCATGATTCAGTGGATATAGTATACTTAAAAAAAAACAACCAAACAAACGAACAATGAGAGCCTTGTGGTACCTTGAAGACTAACACATTTCTTTGGGCATACGTTTTCGTGGGCTTCAACCCACTTCAGTAGATGCATGCATCTAATGAAGTGGGTTGGAGATAATGAAAGCTTATGCCCGAAGAAATTTGTTAGTCTTTAAGGTGCCACAGGATTCTGGTTGTTTTTGCTGTACACAGACTAACAAGGCTACCCCTCTGGAAATAGTATACTTAGATTTTCAGAAAGCCTTTGCAGGGTCCCTCACCAAAGGCTCTTAAGCAATGTAAATGGGATAGGAGGATAGGTTCTCCCCTGGATCAGTAACTGGTTAAAAGATAAGAAAGAAAGAGTAGGAATAAATGGTCAGTTTTCAGAATGGAGAAAGGGAAATGGTGTCCGACAAGGTCTGTACTGGGACTAGTACTGTTCAGTATATGCATAAATGATCTGGAAAAAGGGATAAACAGTGAGGTGGCAAAATTTGCAGATGATACAAAAGTACTCAAGGTAGGTAAGTCAAAACAGACTGCAAAGAGTTACAAAGGGATCACACAAAATTGGGTGCGTGGGCAACAAAATGGCAGGTGAAATTCAATTTAATAAATGAAAAGTAATATACATTAGAAAATATAATCCCAACTATATATCTAAAATGATGAGATCTAAATTAGCTGTTACCACTCAAGAAAGAGATCTAGGAGTCATTGTGGATAGTTCTCTGAAAACATCTGCTCAATGTTCAGCATCAGTCAAATAAAGCTAACAGTGTTGGGAATCATTAGGAAAGAGATAGCTAATAAGACAGAAAATATCATATTGCCTCTTTTAAATCCATGGTACACTGACATTTTGAGTACAGAACTGGTTGCCCTCTCTCAAAATGATATATTGTAATTCGAAAAGGTAGAGAAAAGGGCAACAAAAATTATTAGAGATAAGGAACACTTTCCATATGAGGACAGGTTGATAAGACAGCCACTTTTCAGATTGGAAAAGAGACAGCTAAGGGGGGATATGATAGAGATGTGTAAAATCATGACTGGTGTGGAAAAAGTAAATAAGGAGATGTTGTTTACTACTGCACAAAAACTAGGGGTCACCAAATGAAATTAATATGCAGCAGGTTTTAAATGAACAAAAGGAAGCATTTCTACACACAATAAGTCTTTGGAACTCTTTGCCTGAGGCTATAGGGAAGGCCTAGACTATAACAGTTAAAAAAAAAAATAACAACAACAAAATCTAGGTAAGTTCATGGAGGCTAGGTCCCTCACTGTCTATTAGCCTGGATGAGCAAGTATGCAAAACTATGCTCTGAAGTGTCCATAGCCTCTGTTTGCCAGAAGCTGGGAATGGGTGACAAGGGAATGAATCTCCTGATGATTACCTGCTCTCTTGGTTTCCTTTGAAGCACCTGGCATTGGCCACTGTCAGAAGACTGGATACTGGTTAAGTGGACCATTCTGACCCAGTATGGTGATTCTTATTGTCTTAATTAATATTTCTTTTAACATTCTATTATAAAAAATACAGAAAATGTCCAGAGCTGCTAGAATATATTCATATATAGCTCTTTGAGAGCCCAGATCTTATTCAGACGAAATTCTCATTTAAATGTTGAGGAGCTGCAGAATTGAGCCATAAGAAAGATTCTTTACTGTATAATTTAACATGGACCATTGTCCTAGACCTGCAGTGTGGGTCATTTTACTAACAGTTCATTAAAATATTTTAGTGTATAGATCTGGGGGGAAATAAAGCCACTGGGGAGAGACACACCAATAAACTTGTTCATGATGAGTAGAACCCTACTCCATTAGGAATCTCATTGATGATAGTGAGTTTCAAAATCTGAGTTAATGAGATAATATCAAAAACAAGAAATACAAGCTATTATACTGACTGTTCCCTTTATTTGCTTCCTTCACATTCACATAATGCCTTCCCACATAGAATTTGCTTTCTCTAAAGTATATGAGTTTGTGAACAGTCAACAACAGTGTCCTTTATTTTGATGGTGTAGAATTACTATACTGCTATGATATAAAACTGTGAGTTGTGAAATTTTAACAAGATTGCATAATTTGCTGGTGGAAAAACATTTTTTTTTTTACAATATCTAATTAAATCCCACTTAATGTGTGTGCATCCTCATTGTTCCATCATCATAATTTGAGCCAGTTAGTTTTATGGCATAAAAACCATAGGTAGTGTGAGTCTTTTGTTTGTGGAGGCTATGCCCAGGAGAGCTGGAAGCACCCTAGAAGAAGGAAACCTCCAGTTTCCAGACCATGGCCTCATCCTCCCCAAGATCTCCATCCCTCCTCCCATTGTCCTACCTGCACCCATCTCAAGGCCCCACCCCTACTGCACCTCTTCCTCTGGAGGCCATATACACTGCTCATTCTTCTCCACCTCCTCCTCCCCCATTGCTTGCCCTTAAAACAGGGAAAAAAGGGTGATGGCAAAATGCACACAGCTTTTACTCTACATAGGGTCCTATTGCTGACACTAATTGGGAAATGGCAGACAGGCTATGCACTGATTGAGCACATCCCTAGCTACTCTCCAATTGCCATGGTCTATATGAATTCCCCACAGGAGTGCTAAAGCTGCCCTCAAATGGTAGAATCTCTCAGGGAGGGTAGCACTACAAACAGCTGTTTCAATTAGCACTTCATGAACTACTGGTGGCACCTCAAATCTGTTTGCTTCAGTAGTTTGAAATAAAGAAAGGATTTTGCCCAAAGGGCATACAGAATCGTAGAAGTGCAAGTCTAGAAGGGACCTTGACAGGTTACACAGGTCAGTCTCCTGCATTGAAGGACTGTCTAGATCATCCCCCACAAATGTTTGTCTAACCTGTGCATAAAGAGTTCCAGAGACAGATTCCACAACCTCCCTAGGTAATTTGTTCCAGTCCTTAACTACTACTATCCTGACAGTTAGGATTTGTTCCTAATGTCTAACCTAAATCAGTAGAATCATAGAAAAATTCTATAGAATCATATAAGGTGTGTGTTTTAATGGGGCTGCTTGTAATATTCAGCTTTTGAAGACATTCAGATTATCCTTCATTATCCTGGTCTTCGATTCTGACTTTCTGTCTCAGTGTTTTAATTGGCATAAATCAAATTAGCTATCAAGAAAAATATGAGAGTAATTTTGCCTTTCTTGGGAATGAGGGCTTAGTAAAAAAAAATACTCAGAGCTGGTTTAAAACATGAACACAACATATAATTGGAAGTAACTTGACTTTAGTTGTTGGTTATTTCCCCCACAGGGCATCATCTATTACCACTTACTTATATAATAGCATAGCATACTGAAACTAGAGTGGACTTAGGCTATGGTTATATTGGATTTTGAGCACATAGTAAATGATGAGACTTCCACTTTACTCTGAGATGCACAAGTACACAATTATTATTTAAAATAAACTCTTCCAAGAGTGTAGTCATTATTTCAAATGACTCTATCAATCACTGAGTTCTTTAATAAGACTACCTTTCTTATGCTAGTTGTCTTCCTGAAGAGTTTATGCTTAAAAACAGACAGTCTATGTCACATTTATCTCAAGCGGATCTCCCTAGGGCAGCAAGTAAATGTAAAATTCTGTTTACAACCATTTTTCATTTCCCAAGCCTTTTAATATCAGTCTCTCAGGCCTATTGCTATGTCATTCACTTCGTAATGTACTAAGTTGTCTTGTCTCTTTCGCTGCTTGTATTAGGTACAGTGCTTGGCAATTTCACTCTCCTTGAATGACTACAAATTAAACTAAATTCAGAGGGAAATAATTTCCTTCTGTGATGATTTTGGAGTTAGATACTGAAAAGAAATATCACATCCTATTAGTCAGGGTGCTTACTTTTTCTTCTCCTTCCTATTGAATGACTTTTATTTTCAAAGAGTCACTGGTATACATTTTAGTCTATGGTTTCCTGATATTGAATCTCAAAACTGCCAGTGGAAAAATGATTACATTTCAAAAACTGTTCTTAGGAACATCTTGGGATTACTAGGTTTAAACATCTCAGTAATTCAATGGAGTGCTGTAAAATGTCATTAGAAATACAGAGGATTACCATTGCTTTGCATCAATCTATATTGAACAATATTCTATGAAACTGCAAAGACTTTTGCATATTATTATTTTTTAATTGTATTACCATAGCATCTAGGGGTACATCTACACTGGCAAGTTAGGTTGACTTAAGGGACGCTCAAGTTGACTTAATAACACCACCTCTTTAGATCGACTTAAGGCCAGTGTAGATGGGTAATAGCGCTAAGTAGACTTTATTAAGTTGACTTAAAGCCAGTATAATGGCTATCTCTGCTGGTAAGTTGACTTAACAAGGTCAACTTAAAGTGTAGCCAATTTGTTACGCTGACTTAACAAGGTCAACTTTTAAGTCAATTTAAAGTCGACCTTGTTAAGTCGACTTAACAGAGTCGACTTAACAAGTGTAGACATAGCCTAGGAGCCCGACTCATGGACCAGGACCCTATAGTCTTAGTGCTGTACAAATACAGAAAACATTGAGTAGTCTCACAGAAGTCACTGGAGCTATTCACAATGCATAAAGATGAGTATGTGCATAAATCTTTGCAGGATTGGTTTCCCAATATTGGGACTAAGACAATAGTCATTTATGGTCTAATCCTGCCACTGCTTCAATTGGAGTACGTTGACATCCTCATTGACATTCTTTCCTCTAAATGACTAATAAATAAATAAATACTGAAGGTTTTGGAATAAATGCTCATAGGGTATGTCTGCACTAGAGCAGGAAGGTATGAATTCGAGCACAGACATACCTATGCTAGCTCTGATCAAGCCAATGCATTAAAAATTGAAATGTAGTCATGAGAGGCAGGAAGGGTAGTCAACAAGATATGATTTTGTCTGAGATGATAGGCACATACTTGTGAACTGTTTTGGGTGTGTAGATTCCTAAAGTAACAATGATTCAGATAGACAACAGAGTCCTGTGGCACTTTTAAAGACTAACAGATTTATTTATCGCATGAGCTTTCGTGGGAGAAAAGTCTGTATCTTCAAAGCGTCTGACGAAGTGGGATTTTCTCCCACGAAAGCTCATGCGATAAATAAATCTGTTAGTCTTTAAAAGTGCCACAGGACTCTGTTGTCTTTCTACAATAGACTAACACGGCTACCCCTTTGAAATTTGAATGATTCAGATGTTGGCCTGAGAGTACAACTGTGTTTTAGGAAAGAGAAAATACATTTAAATGTGCCATTGTGCCATGCTACTTGAATCTGTATATTTTGCTTTGCCTAATAAAAATTCTCAACACTACACCAGATTTACTGAGCTATCTCTATGTGACACTATTTTTTTATAAATACTGAGACGAAAGCAGGAGCCCACAATATGTTTTCTGCTAAAAACATTAAACTAAAACTGGATACCTATCAATCGAAGTGCAATGATACTTTCTGGTTACAGCTGTACCTTCTGCAATCACATTTTCCTGCAGTAAGAATGGGCAAGCCTGTCAGTTTTCAAGAATTATATTTATTTATTTAAATGTATTTAAAATGCTTTTTAAAAATGTCTCTAGGAGCTTAGCATCTGAGTTTATACAATTACTAGCAAGAGAAAAATGTGGGGAAAAGGGGGAGGGAGAAAGCCAAACCAAACCACACAGTGAACTCATAGCAAACCAATTCAGGATAAAAATACTTCTCCACTGTATAATTACGCTCCCTCCTATCCCACCCACATATACACAGCCATTCTGCATTTCTCAGCAAAACATAAAGACTAATTAAGATTCATTATGTACCCTGTCGATGAACAAAATCAGGCTCTGTTGGACCACTTTGGTTTCCAAATCCATCCCATTTAAACTGGGAGACACTTAGTTCAAGTGCATCTGGTGAGTGGATTTGTATGTCAGTCAAAGACAGAGAGGATTTTTTAGGCATCCAGGCCTCAGTCTGTTTAGGAATAGATCATGGAGTCAGGGCTGGCCCAAAGGTTTTTGGTGCCCTAGGTGAACTATGACTTTGACATCTCACAGAGGGCAATACTTTCATTTATAAGAGATAACATCTCAATATATATATATATATATTTTAAATAGAGAAAAAATTCACTTCCATCACTCCTTAAAGCCTGGCACCCTAGGCGACTGCCTAGTTCACCTATATGGTTGGACCGACCCTGCATGAAGTCATCATGGCTATGTCTACACTCGAAAAGTTAAGTCAACTTTATTAAGTCGACTTAATAAGGTCGACTCGACTCAACAAAAGTCGACTTAACTTTTCTAGTGTAGACATAGCCCCCTTTTGACCTTATTAAGTCAACTTAACACTTTAAGTCGACTTAATAAGGTCGATTTAGATGCTTATCCCCATCCACACTGGCTTAAGTTGACCTAATAAGGTCGACTTAAGCATTAAGTCGACCTAGGACGAGGTGTTATTAAGTCGACTTAACAAAATGCTTAAGTCGACTTCAGGAAAGCCCAGTGTGGATGCGGAGTAGTTTAGGTCGACTTAAGCCTCCTTAAGTCGACCTAACTTGTAATTGTAGACGCACTCCTTGAGTCCTGAATAAGGGACGGTGTCGAATTGCACTGTCCCAGGATCAAAAGAGGGTCCAACTTCTTCTGGGCCAGCTCAGCTATGCTGATAGATTTGTTGGGAAGGTGTAATTAAGGCTCTATCTATTCCCCGCGCAGACCAGTGCCCAGCCACATCCTCACAACCTGAGCAGTAAGGGATGTAGCAGAGTCATAGCAGCTTCTCTCTCACTCGTGCTTTGATCCAAAATGTGGGTAGCCCATTCATATAAGGGGTGACTTACGTTCATATGCATGACACAAAATTTGACTCACTGTTCAACCTTGAGGTTTTATAAACTAAACCCCTTAGTTTCCATGAGATGATAATCTGGAGCAATATACTGTACTTGTTCAATCATGAAATAAAATATGTATTTGTTCATCTGACAGTTAGTGCCAAAATTCTGCTATAACAATGCTAATCAAATTGTCAAAAAACTTGTTGGGTATTGAGAGAACATTTCTCTTTTCATTAGTTCCGATTGCAGCTGAGAGCTCATTTGGACTGTGAATTTATGAAATTTTACATAATATTCTTGTAAAATCTCTCAAAATACTATCATCCATCATTTTCTCATTAGAGTGTACTCTTGAATATACTTTGTGAACGGTATTGCAGAGGAACAATTACTATTTTAGTCTATCATGCAGAAGTTCTGGGGTAGAAATTGTTTAGTCTATAATAATTTGGCATGTGGTCAGAGATACTCACAGGAAGTAAGCTTGACTCTTTTGGGATTATTTCTGCTATATATATAGAGAGAGAGAGAGAGAAAAAACATTCATGTTGGCTAGACTTAACTTCCGAGACTTTGGTTTCCTCATTAAAATAATCTCTGCTGACTCCTTAGTTTTCTCTGTGATTCATGTATAAACAATCATCACAACTGAAGTTTTTCATGGAAAATTGTCCTTTAAAAAGAAAAGCATTTTAGTTAGTATGGTGGACCAAATTCTGCTTTGCTGCTTTGTGTTAACGCTGTATGTTGCTTTGAAGCTGCTCTGCTATAAAGGAAGGCAAAAGTAGCACTGTGTTTGCACTTCAGTAGTATTCAAAGTATCTACAATATCGTTTAGAGTGGATATTCAAGCTAAGAATGATATTGATGAAAGCAATATCAGGGTAGCATTTGGCCATGCCCTAAAATGGGTGTTCAGAAGAAAGAAGAATAGACCCTCTTCTCCATTCAGCACCCATTGCTATCAGAATAGCAATTCTGGACTTTGGACTCAATTCATGCATTCTGGTGAGCATAGTGCTCCAAAAGGGGAAGGAGCATGGCTCGATTCTGACCTAGTAGCAGCCAATGGAATAGGTTTGTGCTACACAGGGGAGTATATTACCCCTGTAGAATGTGACTCAAGACTTAAGAAAGATCAGTGCCTAATAGGCTCAACAGAGAGCTTTATGTAAACATATCTCTAATAAAGTATATTTTTAATTTGAATTTTCGAAAGAGCTGAAGCCCAGCCTCCATGTTTACAAGTACAAATTTCACCTGCATTTTTCCATCTGCCAAAGAAATAGCGCAAGCAAAGCAGAGTCCTTGAAATCCTCTCTGATTTTTTTTTCCTGTGACCATATAGTTAGAGGTCCCTATAGAGAAGTTCTTCTCTATGTCTCAGGGAGACCTCAATACGTGTTGCATATTTACAATAATATATTATTTCAAATTTTATGTTAATTTTGCCCTTCATATCTTAGCTGAAAGTAGACCACACCTGTTCATTTGTTGCCATAGGGTTATTTTCAGATTTAATAGTGTGAGATAGGTGCTATGTATTCATGGTGGGACTAGCATCCAGTCTCTAAAAAACACCAGAATTTGCTTATTAGAAATTAAATCTACTGTCTCCTTCTAGATCCATCTTGTCCTAAACCTTGTTACAGTATCTACTTAGGTTTAAAAGAAGGGCAGTAGGATTGGATTTCCAGGCATTTTTAATGGAAAAGCATGGTATTGAAATCAGAAAATGTTTATTAGGCAATTCCAAACAACAGTGAAAAATGGGGATATGGTGTTCGGAGCAATCTGGATAAATGTGCATCCATATTGTTTTCCATAGGTTAGGAATAGTATACTCTTTGTGTAGAGTTGATTGAATAATCACAATAATTTTAAAGCAGTTAGTCCCAAATAATCATTGATTGAAGAAAGGCAAAATTCGCAATGAATTATTCTGTTTTATCTACATGTAATGTAGTACAGAATTTGAATAAATCTGTTTCAAATTGGAGCTTTCTGGACATAAACCAGAGACACATTCCAATCATCTGCTGTAATTTCAGTTCCCAGATCTGCATGCCATGCTTGGGGAGTGATGAGGTATTTTTCCTCCAGCGTTGGCCAAAAGAAAGACAATAATTGGTTTATAAATCGTTTAGCTGCTTTTCCATATCGGCTCATTGAAGAAATAAACTGTTTGTTTTCAACCTGGGAGTTCTTTTAAATTGTTGAAATGATGCGACTTAATTGTTTTGGAAGCAAGATTCCTTTCTTTTTAAAGACTTCACTTTTGTTTGGTTTTTAGTTATATTTGTTGTTTTTATACCTTGGTTTAGCAGCATCTCATATACTATGGCTGGTAGGAAGTACTTTATAAATAAAGTACCAATGATTCAGCTAGTTTAAATCAGAGTAACTTCATGGACTTCACTGGTGCTATAATTTTCTCCAGCTATGGATCTGATATAAAGTTATTAACTTTCCTTATAAAGATAGATTTGGGTCTTTTACTTACTAGGGTGCATAGTCTTTACTGCCATGAGGAGTCCCATTGTGTGTTTACAGGACTGGGTTCTTAGAAAAAGCCACTTTTAGACACAATACTTCCCTCTGTATTAGGAATCCATAACCGTACTGCTCTCACAGAGAAGTTTAAAAATAAAGGAATGAAGGCAATTACCACTTTAAACCTTAATTAGTAAATTAAGTATGGATATGTGGTTAATGTTTTGTGTCTAGTGCTTCATGCTTCAATAACCGATAGTAAACACTTGTACGAATCTGCATGTCTGTTCCATTATTTTAAAGCATCTTTTTTAAAGCCTGGCTGATAATTACATAACAATACTGGTAATAAAATTATACGATGTTTTCGGTATTATGGAATATTTGGTTGTTTCCTTTAATTGTCAGTGGCATCGTTTGAAATTAATTGTCTGAAGAACAGGATTCAAATAGACAGGATTTTATTTTCTTTTTAAACTTGTTTTTAGGTTCTGTTGATGCAAACTCTTCATTTGCTAAGCCGCTGCAAAATAAGCCAGAACAACGCACCAGCAGCAAAATAGGGAAACTGTCTTCATTCATCTTATTGGAGTGGGGGCCTTTTATAAAAAGGTGCCATTGTTAATAACCACTGCACTGCTGAATAGCATGCTTACAGCAAATATACACGACCAGTATAACTGGCTATAGCTTGCATGTCATAGCGTTCCATTCATTTGAAAGGACACTCCATAGGAAACTGCTTCAGAAACACATCCATATTATAGGTTAAGTGAATGCAATTATGCAGCAAGCTGAGCCAGTTAGAGTTTTGGTTTGCCCAGACAGATGAGTGCAGACAAAAACCATTCCCATGCAACATTACAGAGGTGATATTTAAGGCCTGCTCATTGTCGGTTATATTCAGTTCTCAATTACATTGGTGTAAATCCAGAGTTATTTCATTAAGTGGATTGAGTGACTCTAAATACCTCATTATTTGTGTAAGGAAAAGAAGAATCTGGCAGATTATATATTTAAGATGACATTTCTAAACTTTGAAGTAGGCTTAATGGATATTTATTTAAATATAGCCAGTATACATCAAGTAATGGGTGCTGCGATTTGACTTTTCTGCACAAAAGAAAGATTTTTTTTTTCTCATTTTCTTTAAGAATGAGTTATCAGAGAAAGAACTGAAATGATTGCTTCTTGCTAAAGTTTGTGTCATGAATAAACCACTAATAAAACAGAATAAAAACTAGTTTTCAGTCTCTTATTCAAGCTGTTATGATTCTAGTGTCAAAAATAATTGCTTTTATTAGCAAGATGTCAGCAACCATAAGTAAATTCAGAAATGACAACTCTGACTAAACCCTTTTGGTCCTTGATACAATTCACAGTTTATATATTAAAGAGATTTCTGAATTTTTAAAAGCATTTTTTCTGAGCCAGATTGTGGGGTTTTCCTTTAAAGGTTGAATATTGTTCCTATCTTTCCCATCTTTCCTATCTTTTATGACTCTCTCATAACATGGCATAGAGAAAATAATATTGACAATATTAAAAAAGATACTTAAAATGTTCTTAATGAGAAAGAAAAGTAAAATCCCTCCGTTTGCAACAGAGAATGTTCTCAAATAATATGTGCATAAGCCTCACTAAATTGATTAGGCTGGAGCCATTACAACATCATACTTAAGGCTGTTTTTGATTAACACTAAAAATAGGAGATCAACTCTTTGTTCTATATGAAACCACAGTGTTTCTGCTTTGCACATCCGGTTCTTCAAACCTGAATATATGTGTCTTAATGGAATTGTGCAAAGGAGACAATGGGTGGGGAGGGGTGGGAATCTAAATGGGATTTTGGGAAGACGATGCTAAATTTATGGCATCCTGCTGGGAGAGAGTTAAGATTGCAGTGCATTCTCTGTAGTGTGTCATGGCTGTGCAGAGGAGTAGTGTGCAAGTAGCCTTAACTATTCAGTTCCTTGTTTGGTTTTTTTGTGTTACATATATTATTATAGAGCATCCTTCATTAACACAGAACAGTGGGTGCGTCTACGCTGGTAAATTAAGTCGACTTAAGCTTGCTTAAGTTGACTTAATTTACCCTGCGTCTACACTACACTTTGCTTAAGTTGACTTAAGCAAGTTGCTTAAGTAGACTTAAGGAAAATAAAGTCAACTTAATTAAAATTAAGTCAACTATATTAAACCTCCTTTCTATTAGACCTAAGGCTTAAGTCGACTCCTTAGAGTCGACTTAAGCCACTGTAGCAGTGGGGTACCCTAAGTTAACTTAGGGCTACCCCAAGGCTGCACCAATGCCCTCCCTGCTGTGGGTGGGGGCACAGGGGTAGCCTGGCTTGCCCGCACACAGGGCAGGGCAGAGCCCTGCCCACCCTGCCCTTATGCCCTGCCAGGCATAATGGGGCAAAGGCTGAGCTCCCTGGCATTGGGAAAGGGGTGTCCCCCTCTCCCGTGGACCTGTCCCAGGTCCCCCTAGCCCCACAAAGTTGACCTAGAGCGTCCACTGTGGATGCTCTAGGTCGACTTTGTAAGTTCCCCCCTAAGTCGACTTTAATTTTCAGTTTAGACACACTAAGTTGACTTAAGTAAGTCGGCTTAGTTAAGTTGACTTAAATTACCCAGTGTAGACATAGCCAGTGTGTTTTAGTTACTTGGAAAGAGTGTGTATGTGCATGCCTCTGAGAATAGTAACTTAAACTTTCTAGGAACAGTAAAAGTTGATTGTTCAATACATGTGTTCTTAAAATAAAAGCTGAAAAACATTGGACTGGAAGTCTCATGGATATATCCAAGTAGATTTTTAAGATTGGTGGTTATTACTGGAGGTATAAGCCTTAGTGCAGGTTTCACTGTATTAAATAATCTTGTGATCAAACTTTAACCCTGGCCTATTATACATAGAAGTGATCAGGTATGAAGAAAGAGACAACATCATTTGAGCACCTAAAAACTTAGAGATATGTCTACACTGCAATAAATAACCATGGCACCAAAGTCTCAAAGCCTGGGTCAATTGACTTTGGCTCATGAAGCTAAACATCACAGCGTAGTGTTCAGGCTTGGGCTGGAGACTGGGCTCTGAGATCCACCTTCTCACAGAGTTTCAGATTCTGGGTTCCAGCCCAAGTCCAAATGTCTACTCTGCAATTTTTATCCTGGAAGCCCAAGCCAGTGCCAGCTGACCGAGATCAGCTGCAGCCCTGAATCTTTTATTGCACTGTAGATGTATGCTTAGAGACACGTGGGAGGGATGCTACTACCAAAGGTCACATTATTGAAGAGTCTTATGGTATTTTTATTAATTCATGACAATGGAGGTGGGTGGAAACAGTAGTGAGAAGCACTGAGGTTTGGGAATGTTCAAGCACTTACTGACAATATTGTATTAGACAACTGAATGCAAGTTGTGACTTTACTGAATTAGGAGAAGTGGGAAATTATAACTGGTAGACATTTCAGTAGAAAAGCAAGGAGTTTTGCTTGAAAAGCACCAGAAAGTAAAACCCCTTGTAATCTGGAATATTCATAGTCGGTAGTAATTATATCAAAGTATTATTTTTTACTGAATCATTAGTTTTTGATTACTGTTATTTTCTTTAAGTAGACAATGTGTATTACCCTGGTGTTATATTGATACTAGTTTCATTTTGTAAATTATAGTTGGCTTGTAATGGTCGCTTCTCAAACACAGGGGAAAGACTGACATGTTTCTCCACTCTTCTTTCTTTCAGCAATTAAGCTGGGAGCCTGCAGAATATTAAAGTGATGCACTTAATGAGAGGTGGCATCCTATATGCAGAACATTATATCTGAAATTTTCCACTAGTCCCAGCTTTTGGACTTCAGAGGTGGCTCGGGGTGGAAGGAGTAAATTCGTGAATACTCCTGTGCCTATAAATCAACCAAAAATGAAGGAGGACAGTTGTTTACACGCTGCTCTTATCTGCCTGGGCATGCTATATTACAGCCATGCCATGTCTACAGAAAAACTCAACCATATAAGGCCATCACTCCATGGTCACCATGAAAAAGGAAAAGAAGGGCAAGTTCTGCATCGTTCAAAAAGAGGATGGGTGTGGAATCAGTTCTTTGTAATAGAAGAGTACACAGGACCAGATCCTGTACTAGTTGGCAGGGTAAGAAATATATTATACTTTTTCACTTGTGTATGAATTTGTATTTCCTACCTCATTGCTGTGTGAGCTGTTTTTTAAGTCCGGTACTTTTCTTTCATACCTGCTGTCTAATCAGCACCATTTGAAACTCTGGCTTTCATCAGTGGCTCAGTAAAGGTCTGATCCAAAGTGTACTGAAATCAAGGAGAGTCTTTCCATTGACTTCAGTACACTTTAACATGGGGCCTTGGAGCAGAAGGTTAAAACCTCCTCTGCTGGGACCGAAAGGATCATTGGCCCAACAAGCTTGATCCCCAAATTGTTCACTGTGTCCCAGTAAATCCTCATACTATATTTGAGTTTGGTTTCCCAGCCAGTTGATTATTTTTCTCACTGTTTTAAGAGTAGTCTAGGAAATACTAATTGTGTAAGAGCTCTAAAATAATAGTGAAAAATGGATTTGATTTGACACACCAGAATAAAAGAAAACCAGGGTGGTTAGACAACTTACACTAGCTGTGCTAGAGCTAACTTACTAAAATAGTAGGGTAGCACAGTCCTTGAGCTGAGACCCAGAGGATCCAGTAGATATGGACTTCAGCAGTTAGCCCAAACCACCACATACGTCACTATGGCCACGCTGTAATTTTTAGAGAAGAGCTGATGCAAGCCTATCTACCTGCTCTGGAAATTACACCACCCAGCTGCTCTTTTGCATCTAGATTTTTAAGCTATTACTCTGTAAGGTTAAATACATGTGACTGCATTACATATACTGTGCCTGATTCTCCCCTGTATTACACCTGTTTTACTTCCTCCAAAGTCAGTAGAGTTATTTTGTATTAAGACTGGTGTAATAGAATGGAGAATCAGACTCACTGAGCCAAATTCTGTCCTCGGTTTGTTGATTTAAATGGAAGTAAGACACATATATGAAAAAAAAAAAAAACAAATTTGGTCCATTGTGCATCTGACACATGAAATTGAAGCCTGCGTTAAGTCAGCAGTAGCTAGAAAATAGTATACAGTAATTCAACTACTCTTTTTAATGGCTGGATATACAGTGTATAATGGTTTGTTATAATATATATTTGTTTATCATTTTATAGCTTCATTCAGATATCGATGCTGGAGATGGAAGCATTAAATACATTCTCTCAGGTGAAGGTGCAGGAATCATTTTTGTTATTGACGACAAATCAGGGAACATCCATGCAACAAAGACACTGGACCGGGAAGAGAGAGCTCAGTATACTCTAACGGCACAGGCTGTTGACAGAAACACTAACAGACCTTTGGAACCACCCTCTGAATTCATTGTTAAAGTTCAAGATATAAATGACAACCCACCTGAGTTCCTACATGAAAATTATCACGCTAATGTGCCAGAGAGGTCCAATGTGGGTAGGTACAGATAAGTGAATGCCAGTTTCCATTTGGGGGGATAAATTACATTGATAGTGAATCTTAGCTAAAGCTAATTAATCTCTTCCAAACTTTCAGAAGGTAAAATGTATTCAGTTCCTTTCTCCCACTCCCTCCCTCCTTCCCTCCCAATTATCCTGTGAGCATGGTGAGCTGAGAGGAGAGACTCTGCTGGCTTCTGGTAGGGCTGAACTTCTTGAGAGGGTCGGAGCATCTCATGTCATCACAAGATGAGGTCTTCCAACAGTGGCCAGTGCCAGGTGCTTCAGAGGGAGTGAACAGAATAGGCAATCATCAAAGATCCAGATTTTGTCAATCAAAAACTAAGGCTATCCAGAGCATGGGGTTTCATCCTGACCATCTTGGCTAATAGCCAGTGATGGACCTATCCTCCACGAACTTACCTAGTTCATTTTTTGAAGCCTCTTATAGTCTTGGCCTTCACAACATTCTCCAGCAAAGAGTTCCACAGGTTCACTATGTGTCTGAAGAAATATTTCATTTTGTCCATTGTAAACCTGCTGCCTATTAATTCCATTTGGTGGCCCTTAATTTTTGTGTTATGAGGAGGAGTAAATAACACTACCTTCTTCACTTTCTTCACACCAGTCATGATTTTATAGACCTTTATAATATTCCCCCTTAGTTGTCTCTTTTCCCAGATGAAAAGCCCCAGTTCACTAATCTCTCCTCAGATGGAAATTACTAAAAATATCTCAATAATTGTAACTTTTTTTTTTTAGTGGAAATAGTTGTGTAAAACAGGCTTTTTGCGTTCTGACTGAAAGAAACTGTGTGGCTTTAGCAAACATATTTCCTTTTTACATGTATTCCTTCCTGTTCTTTTTTAGGTACATCAGTTATTCAGGTAACAGCTTCAGATGCTGATGATCCTACCTATGGGAACAGTGCCAAGCTGGTTTACAGTATTCTTGAAGGTCAGCCGTACTTCTCTGTGGAAGCACAAACAGGTATGACTGAGCCAGATTTATCTGTGTGGAACATCATAACTGTATCAAGTACGTTAACGAGAAGAATTAAATTAGTAGCCCTGAACCTCAGTAACAGTTCAACTCAGATGTTAATACAAATTGCTTTAAGCCACCTTTGTTCTTTCCGTCTCCTGCCAGAGCTCTTCAGTAGGCTAATCCCTTGGAATGTATTAGATTTAAGAGAGGTATCCCTGAACAGAGGCGGCCTTTGACTATTAGGGGCCCATTGCAGGGGCTCCTATAGGCCCACCACAGCCCTGGTTCCCCGCCATCCCTCGTGGCCCTGGCTCCTCTGCCGCTGGTACCAGCCATACCCACCACCACTGGCACCAGCCCCAGACACCCCTCCACCCCCGCAGCTCACCCCCCTCTAGGACCCAGGGGCCAGCTCCTCCTCCTGCTGCCGATTGAGGCAGATGCGACTTTTGGGGTAGGTGAAGCATGCCATGGGGCCCCTTACTACTCGGGACCTTAGGTGTCTGCCTGCTTCGCCTACCCCAAAAGTCAGACAGAATTATTCCCCTTGTGTGAGTTGCAGAGAGATAGTGTAGAAGCTGAGATGCAGGCTGCATGCTGCTGAAGAATGACCCTGGGTAATACTTTTTGTGGTTGGCTGTGCTGGTTCCAGTACAGTGGTTAGAATCCAGGGGAACCTCTGAGCCATTGTTGCATCTAAACACATCTTAAATACACCGTATAATGTGCAGGTAGCTGTGCTGCACGACTGAAAAATACTTATGTGGCATCTTTCCCTTGAACTTATAGGTATTATTAGAACTGCTCTTCCCAACATGGACAGAGAAGCTAAGGAAGAATATCATGTTGTAATACAGGCAAAGGATATGGGAGGACACATGGGAGGACTCTCAGGGACAACCAAAGTGACAATTACACTTACTGATGTCAATGACAACCCACCAAAGTTCCCACAGAGTAAGTAACAAGTCCTTTAATTCATAACGGATACTACTAATTATGCTTAATACTTATGTAGTGCCTTGTATATTCAAACTAATAGTAGTGAACAGAATACCACAACAGAAATATGTGATAGAGAAGTATTATTTTCCCAAGTTTACCAGTGGGCTCACTGCGATACATGATTTGTCTAGTGCTACAGAGTGAGTCATTTTCAAAGCCAGGATTAGAGGGGAGAGGATTCCTGGCTCCACGCTTCATTTTTAAAACCATCGAACCATGTTGTATTATAAACATACCTATTGTGAGATCAATGTGATGTGGTCTAGACTTTTACGGAATTGAAGCCCTGGTAATTTAGATAGTTAAAGCTAGGCTGAAGAAAACATTTGAAAATATATTTCAGGGGAAGACATGCACTGCTGGCTTAAGACTGCTTAATAAGTGTTTTCCAACTCTAATTTTTAACCCTGCAAATGTCTAAAAGCCTTCTTGGGAAAAGCAGGCTCTTTTAGCGTTCTGTTCAGACTCTGACAACAGAAATGAATCTATAAAATTCTATTAAAAATACAATGGGGATCAAGAGGAGTTAAAAGAATGGATCTCCAAACTCCTCAGCTCCATTATGTGTCAGCAGTTCTTCTGTTTTTGGAGGTACCCCCCCCCCCCCGGGCCCCCCCCCCGGGAAGGAGGTCCTCACAGTACCTTGATCTACACACACCGGAAGGATCTTGCAGAAAGAGATTCAGTACTCACTGTTCATAGCTATTTCCAAGACATAGTTTATGCTAGTCATTTCTAACTGCAAATTCCCTTCTGTCTAGCGATGAATATGGGTGAAAGACAGATGATCTATTTTATCTTTTTACATCAACTGCACTCTACGCTGTCTAAGGTGTTTCTCAGGCAAAAGGTGCTTTCCTTGGCCACAGATGAAAGCCATTGCACATCCTGCTAACAATTCCTGGTTACGCTCTTTCAGTGTTTGACAGCCCTGTAGCTGAGTGAGGATCACTTTCTATTTCATGTAGTCTTTCTATTTTAGGGCCCGAGGCTGCAAACTTCACTTGTATGAGGAGTCCCACTGAAGTCAAGATCTGTTCATGTGGCTAAACGTTATAGGATTGGACCTTTACCCTTTTGTGAACAGTTATAGTCACAGGTGGCAGATCAAATTAAATTTAGCTCAATTAAATTTTCAGATTCATGACAAAAGAATGCTAGTTACGAAAAATAAAGTACAAAATAAATAAAGTACACTTGCTTTTAGTAGCCAGGCTGGCAATTTGGTTTTCAAATGTCTTTTCATTTTATTTAATTATTTAATTAATTTAATTATTTAATTATTCATACTTCAGGGTTGGATGGAAGTCCAAACATGGAGCATTAAAATTACTCTTATCCTGGAAGGGCTCTTCTAGCATGTAGGAGAAATTGCATTGAATATAATTGGAAAAAATATATATATATATATATATATGTATATATAAAATGTACTTGTCCAGCAAGAAAAGAAGGGTATTAGGTCTGCAGAAATCTACGTGTTAACGCATTACACTGGGTGTCCAAGTGACTTTCTGTTAATATATCAAACTGTTAATGTGTAATCTGCTTTAATTTTGGTTTGGTTTGTTTTTTTTGGTTTGTGACTGGAATTAGTGTTCTGTTTCTGTCAGATGTGCCTTTTGGGTGCGTCTACACTTATAAATTAAGTCAACTTAATTTAATCTGCGTCCACACTACATTTTCCTTAAGTCGACTTAAGGAAAATTAAAACTAGGTTTAGTAAAGTCGACTTTAAATTGACTTTTCTGGCTAAGTCGACTTTAGAAAGTCGACTTAGCCAGTGTGGATGCAGAGTAGCCCTAAGTCGACTTTAAGTTGACTTAGGGGCTTCAGGGCTTCCCCACTGCCCTCCCTGCCAGGATGGCTGGCACAGCCACAGCCTGGTGTGCCCCCCCACAGGGCAGAACAGAGCCCTGCCCACCCTGCTCCTATGCCCTGCCAGGGTCCCTGTCCCCCTCATCCCCCATTGTACCAAAGTACAATGGGGCAAAGGCTGAGCCCCCTGGCACTTGGCAAGGGGTGCCCCCCCTGCCACCGTGGACCTGTCCCAGGTTCACCTAGCCCCTACAAGTCGACCTAGGCATCCAGTATGGACGCTCTAGGTCGATTTGGCAGGATCCCCTCTACATTGACTTAATTTTTGAGTAGGGACATGCTAAGTCGACTTAAAGTCGACTTTGTTAAGCTGACTTAGCTAAATCGGCTTAAATTAACAAGTGTAGACATAGCCATTGTATTTACAGTGAATGAGGCATAGCCACACCTTGTACAATTCCACTGAATGATACTGGTGATGGGAGGTGTAGATTTAGGCCATTATATTTTATCTTGCTGGTTGTATGCTTTTCTGGGTTTGGTCAGATAAATGTTGACACTATTGATAATGTAACAAATGGTAAAAGGGCTAACAGGTATTTATGGGCAGGCTGTGCTATTTATACTCTGGCTTGGGTTGGAGGGCAGCCAGAAACTGCACGGCTGCAGGAGGATTGTGCCCAATGAGACGGTACCCCCCTGAAGCCTCCTGGTGCACAGAAGCATTGCTTTAGCCTCACCCTTTCCAGAGATTTATGCTGCTAAGACCCACAGAGTGTATAGTTCCTAAGGTGGGAAAGTTTCCTTTTATTCTCCCTTGTGTATGTGTACTGGGGCTTAGTTTAACCTGGCATGCCTGAGTGGTGCTAAATTTCAGTACTCTCAGTCAGAGTGAGTTGATATACCAAATGAGAGCCATGGAAGCAGCAGATTTATTCTTTTAGGTGTTACAGCAATGAGATCTTATCTAGTTATATACCTAGTTATCTGTTATATAATTTGTGGCTTTTGTATGAAGGGACAGTTATCCCTCCTAGGCTTCCGGGAGTAGAAGGTCTTACCATGAGTCATTCGAAATGTAATTTTCTCAAGATTTTTGTAATAACATCTCCAATATAACTTTGATGTCACAATAATTTCTCCATTCTGATTATATGATCAGTTGGCCTTTTTACTCCTGCTAGAGCGCTAGAGGTGAAGGTTGTAATTGGAAAGATAATTTTATACAGATTAGCAAAATGGTCTCAGATTTCACACATGACCTCAATCTGAAAGTAACCTAGCCCTTTATAATACAACTCCACTAGTGCATGTGGATAATTTGAAAGTTTAAAAATGTGCTGCTATTTTATATGTATAAATGAAACAGGCAAAATTACAAATACTTGAAGAATCAAGCTGTACAATTACAACTAAATGCTTTTTTGTTTAGGTGTGTACCAGATGTCAATATCAGAAGCATCCATTCCAGGGGAAGAAGTAGGAAGACTGAAGGCCAAAGATCCAGATATTGGAGAAAATGGCTTAGTGACATACAACATCATTGATGGAGACGGAGTGGAGATGTTTGAAATTACAACAGATTATGAGACTCAGGAAGGGGTTGTAAAGCTTAAGAAGGTGAGCAATGCTGTCCTTTCCTAAAGCCTATTAATCTATACCATGTACTTCCTTTTCTTTCTCACAAAAGATAGAATAGCAATAGGTTAGTTTTCATGGTATGGTAAATGCAGTTGTGTATGATTTTGTTTATAAAGCTGTGATTAACTCTGATCATCCTATTTTACTGTTGCCTGATAATTCCTGGAGCCAAAATGGAAAGAAGTAACAGAAAAGAAAGCTGTATAATAAAAAGACTCTACAGTGAGGTTATTATTATAAAGTGAAAAAACTATTATGTATTCTTTAACAGTATTCTGTACTGATCTACCACTTGAGAAAATCACTCTTCAAAACCTACTGAGAATTAACACAGAAAGAAATGTGTTTGCTTTGGGTGTTTTAATCTAGTATTGATTTTCAGGTTGGTAGTGTCATAAGAATTTTAAGATAATATGCAGCATATAGGTACATGTCAGTATTTCTGATAAAAGAAATCATTTTAAATATCAATATTACTTCCTCCACATTCTGTGTAGTTAGAAAGAAAAGGATGAGGTGGGGGGGGGAGGTTCAAATCAGAATAGAAAGCCATATAGAACAATGTTATTCGACGTATTCTGCCATTTGGCTAGCTGATTTGGCTAGCAAATAAACATCTGATAGATAGTCCTGATGAAGTGCAACCTCCTCAGCTTCATTAGTAATTAAGCCTTGCACAACACTGAAACCTATGAAACACTCTCTGTTCGCTTGCAGCTAGATAACCCTAGGTCACTTTCTGTTCCCACTACATTACCAATGAGTGTGTGGTCTCAAACATGGAGCATGGCCTCACGTGTGATCCTTTGCCTTCGCGAAGCACTTTACTTGGGCGTCAAGAAGCAGAAACTCATTAATGTGGGATCATATTCCGTCAACTCCCTGTTTTACTTTTCTCCTTTCACTTTCTTCACCATGTACCTATGCTGTGTTAGGTTAAATCCCAAATGTCTGCTGTGTATCGGAGGAATTGAACAGTTATCTACAGAGTATTTCTTAGCTCTGACCCAATCCTAGCTCAAATTCATGAGGGACTTGAGTAACATTAGCTCACCCTGGAACTTTTCTTAAAATGTGTTTATTGATCAGAAAGAAGGGACTCTTGTAAATACTGCCATGACACAGAACTACTGCCAACACAGTAAAGTTTCGAATACAGTAAGTGTATGCAATTGATAAAAGATCAGTTAACTGCTAGTTCAACACTACTGCCATAATACTTTATCACAAAGTGCATTCCTGTAATCAAATAAGCACCTAGTAACAAATACCCTGTTTCATTCCCACCTTAACAATATAGGATCCACTTTCCTGTTTCTCAAGCCATATACAAAATATATAGGGCTCACTCCTATGATATGCTGAACAGTCCTGTGGCATGCTGAGTGCTTTCAACTCCTACTACCTTCATTAGAAGTTGAGGACTCTCATCACTACACAGGAGATGCTCAGCATTTAGCAGGATCAAGTCCATAAAGACTGTTGCTTGACTGTTTTTTTCTAATGCCGGAGAGGAATCAGATCTGAAATCCCTCTATCCACCATTTCTGTATCCAACCTTTTAATGACTAACTGACATGGGATAATGGAATTTAATCCCATGCTTTGGGTTTACCAGTCTTGAAGAAGAACAAACAAGGAGTCTGGCAGGACTTTTAAAGACTAACAAATTTACTTATCACATGAGCTTTTGTGGGAGAAAAGCAGGACTCAGTTTGTGATGTTTGCACATTCACAGCCCATCCTGGGATCCTGAGATAATGAAACAACTACAAAGAAAATGTCACTAAAATATGAATAATATTGTTGGCTAGTACTAATAGATGAACTAGAGCTTATTGATTATCTTGGACCATTGCTTTGCTCATTGCCGTAGACATCTTCATTTCTGCCCTGCTCTAATGTATTATCCCAAATGCAGAAGAGCTTATGCAGTGTATTTCTGACACATCAGGTGACATCAATGGAACTGCCCTGACAACTTTTTAGTGCAAATGGCCATTTCTGTATACATGAGTGTGTGTAAGCTCACATATATATAGGACATACTCTTTTTTATAACATCTATTCTGAATTAACAATTCTAATATTCTTTTCAAACAACTTTTGTGATTTTATCTGATTACCTGATTTTTGATAGTCTAATGAATTCTCTGTCATTTGGGTAAAAATACTTTTTTGGACAAGCAGTATCTTAGATACTTAGATAGCCTTTTTTTTGCTGTGTTATCTGAGTGCCTCACAATCTTTAATGTATTATCCTCACAGTACCCCCACTAAGTAGGAAATATTATTGTTCTGGTTTTACAGATGGGGGACTGAGGCACAGAATTCCTAAGTGACTAGCCCCCAAAACACAAACTCCATAGAAGAGCAGGGAATTGACCCAGGTTATCTTAAATCCCCAGATTAGTACCCTAACCACAGGACCATCTTCCTCTGTCATGCTTTGAAGAGGATACAGTGCATTTTGATGTGGTTTTCCATTGTGGAGTCTTAACCTCTGTTTGTGGGATCCTTCTTTGATTTGAACATGTGGGAAAGGTGCAGATCTTCTATTGGTTGGTTGGTGACGCTTATCCATATTTATTTCTTGAAGATGATGCTTTACTTTTGAGATGGTGAGGCAGTTATTACACAGAATGCTGGTAGTTCAGCTGTGGCTGGCATATTATTACTATCCGAGTCCAATCTAGCATAATTTGATAGCTACAATTGGCACCTGATTCTCAGACATTTAAGGACATAACCATATTGTGGCTTATGGTTTTCTGAAACATTGCAATCTCTCTGTGTCAGTGACACATTGCAAGTACACCAGAAGTAGGGTCAGCCATCTGAAACATGGAGAAAAAATCCTACCTTACAGTGAGATATATTTCCTTCATATTTCAAAAGTGCTCTGAGATCCTTGGATGGAAGGAGCTATAGAAGTGCGAAGGATACTACTATTAATCTTCACACTTTTGTCACCATTGTGCTTATAATATTTATTCATTAATGGTTATTTTGATTTACCTTTTGAAAATTGTTCAGTAGATGAATTAGAAATGACACTACACCAAACACAGGTTTACAGCATTTATCATTAGCTAGAAGTTACATAATTTATACATGATGTCATATGACTCACATCAACATTTCATTCTTTCATATGTACCAGATCCTGACCCTTGTTGTGATCAGTTAGTGTCGGCTCACCACCAGATAGTATCTATAAAGCAGACAGATCTAGCTTCTGGAGATTCTTCCACAGTGGGGAAATTCCTAGATGGTATGGGGCCACTATAGTGCCTCCTCCATTACTCTTTGACCATGATGTATGAACATAGAAAGCCTGTCTCAAGGAAATGCTCTTCTTATGGATCTTTGATCCAACTCCTAATGTTTGCTAGCTGTCATCAAGAGACTGGCTGCTAGCTGAGGATAGGCAGAGTGCAGCACGCTCCAAACATATTTCTTTTGTATTGCTCCTCGCCCCCAACATGTTCTCTGTGCTGGAGAGGCAGGTGGAGTAGCACCAGGGATTCCCTTCTGCTAGAAGAATCCCCAGTTCATGAGATAGGTGTGGTTTCCTGAGCAGTACACCAGACACAGAGCCCGGTAGAGAATCTGGCTCACCATTTTGAGCTTCTTTCTCTGTTATGTATGTAATGGGTAGCTCCTCACTTGAAGTGTTTGCCACATGTTTTAAGGGCCTCAGACATGTGAGTCTTGGCATATTGAGAGCTATGCTCATGTCTTTTCTGTAGGGATTCTGCTATATCACATTCTAAGGAACTACCTTTCACATATCAATGTTGTTGGCTCCATCCAACTGACGCATCATCTGTTTATTTCTTACAGCTTCTAGATTTTGAAACCAAAAAGTTGTACAGTCTGAAGGTAGAAGCAGCCAATGTACACATTGATCCGAAGTTCATCAGCAATGGACCATTCAAAGATACTGTAACTGTAAAGGTTGCAGTGGAAGATGCTGATGAGCCACCCATATTTTTAGCGCCAAGTTACATTCTTGAAGTACAAGAGAATGCGGCAGCGGGTGCTGTTGTTGGGAGAGTACATGCCAAAGACCCTGATGCTGCAAACAGTGCTATAAGGTACGCTTCCTTAGTCTAGTCCTATTATTTATATAGAGAGAAACAAGTTATCTTTTAGTCTATATGATGTAATGATACATAGTCAATTCTCTTCTTTTTTTTTTTTTAATGTGTCTTTCCATACCTTTTCATTTGCACATTTTCTCATAATTAGGAAGTATTTAGTGTACAATTTGTTATAGTAAAATTTTTTTAATCACACATATTGGTCACTATTATAAGGTATATTTTCTCTAATACAATCAAAGACATCACTTCTTCACTACAGTTAGAATAGAAATAACTGCAGTAGCTTTGGCACTACTGTTTGGTTATTATTGTCAGCTATTACCATTTTAATGACAACCACGATGTCTCTTTGTCTATGTGTGTGTATATATAGTTATATATATAAGTATATCGTTAGTTAGTTAGTGAAGTATAAAGTAGTATTTGCTGTGTGTGTTTCTTGGTGTCAACTCCCTACTGTTAACTAAGATATAAACTATTTAAAATACTGTGTTGGCATAACATATGCGCCAAAGAGTAGCAAGAAGAAGGTCTGAAAATCATAATAAAATAAATGGTTGATAAGAATATAGAGATGTGTGATAAATCAATTAATAGTTTTAATAATCTAGCATATGATAAATTATATAATTTAGTGTTCTGAAAATTAAAAGAATTAATGTATATAATAAATGTGAAGGAGATAGAAAATATAAATATTGCAACATATTCCATACATATTTAAAGTATTTAGTCATTTTTCAAAGGTCATCATTTAAAGTTTTCAAAGAATAAATGTTTTCATTATCTATACATATAAGAACCTGACACTGCAAAATGCCTCTGATATGGAGACATTAATAAATGATGAAATACATTTCCATTGAAAAGTTGCTTGATAAATTCTATTAATATATCCATCTTGCAAGCATGCTTCTGTAAAAATAATGTGCAGTATACTGTTGGACAAACACTGAAGCATCAGGCTGCCAAGTAATTCTTTTGTTTAATACTTAATTTTCATCCCCTTCAAGATATTCGATTGATCGTCACACTGACCTTGAAAGATATTTTAGTATCAATCCAGATGATGGTTACATTAAGACCATAAAAACTCTGGATAGAGAAGAAATTGCTTGGCATAACATCTCTGTCTTTGCAACTGAAGTCCGTAAGTATTCCACTGAGAAGTTCAACTCAGTGAAACAAATACTGTACTCCTCACATTGTTTATGTGGAATAATACAAAACAGGAATAATTTGTTTTTGGTTGTTTATGTTTTGAACTTCAATAAAAGTATTATAGTTTTGTTTTATCTCCATTGTATTTTGTTTTTCACTTGTTCTTATAGACAACCGACATCAAGAAGCCAAAGTTCCTGTAGCAATTAAGGTCCTTGATGTCAATGACAATGCTCCAAAATTTGCATCAACCTATGAAGCATTTATTTGTGAAAATGCTCAGAGTAACCAGGTATCCTCAGTCTGTTACATTCCCCTGATGAAGGAAGTTCTTTGTCACCTGATTGGAGTTTTTGTTTTTAATTGAAGCTGGAAGCTGGATTACTATTTATCAATTTTGGCAAAAGAGTCTAGGGCAAATAGAGAAACGCATTTTTGTATTTGACATCAAAATTGAAATACATTAATGAGTGGGATCACACACATGCACACATGAAACTTCATTTCAAGCTTTGAGATTTGGCTGGCTTTGGCCATAAGCACATACCAGCAAATTTACAATAGAAAAAAGAGTAGGATTTAGTTTTTACAATCATGGAGGCATGTTAGAGGCATTCCGCTTTCTATTACAGGAACCACAGAATGATGCTTACAAGGTGTAACCCACAAATTTATCCATAATTCCTTTGTATGTGTTGTTCCAGTGCAGGTTATTCCTACTGCTAGTATGAGGATTCTGTACAAAATTACCTCCAATTGGAATATGTATTATTTTATTAACACTGTTTTATTGCCTATTTATTTGCTACTTTGGGGGTGGTAGGTAATGCTAATTTATTCAGACCCACTCGCTTTTGAGCTCATTTGTATAGTAACAGAAATAATTGTCCATTTTAGCTTTATACCCACAGTACATTTATAAGTGTGGTGCTTTTTTTTTTTCTTTTCCCTTTGGCTTTCAAAATCCACAGTATTGAAAAAAACATATTAGAATGAAATATATGATGCATCAAACAAAGGCACTATTTGTTTACAGGCTACCTTTCTTTTACAGCCATTTATTACAATTACTGCTGATGATAAGGATGATACAGCCAATGGACCGAGATTTATCTTCAGTTTACCACCTGAAATTATTCATAATCCAAATTTTACGCTCAGAGACAACAGAGGTTTGTATCAAGGTTCACCACATATTAGTGTCCAGAGCAGCAAAAGTAGAAAACAAATGGGTATTATAATTTTATACAACAGTATTTTTATTAACCTTGACTGATTGATTGCTTTTGAGAGTTTTGCAAACAAAAGCAGGAACTATAACTGATAGTCATAGACATTCCTTGGAATAATTTAGTTCATGTTCACTGGCCTTCATATTCATAAATATGTTTTAAATAATATGATATTCTATATGACTAATGCATTGACATTACAACCACAAGAATAGACAATAACCAGAAGATGCATAGTTCTGCTTGATTAAAGTAATAGATAGGCCAAAATTTTAGGAACTCAGTATGTCCTATACTGAGCTCAGCATGGGCCCTAAGATTAGTTGTTGGGGAAGGTATGGGATGAAGCTTTTTACTCAGTTGTCTTTCTCAATGTGTAGATGTCCTGGGACTCAATCTGATGTAAAAACCCTGCTATCTCAAGGTTGGCTGACAGGAAGGAAGTCCTTCAGTCTGATCCATTATCTATATGAGAATCAGTAAAAAAATCTACCTTCTATTTCCAGCATACAAATTCAAAATGTAGGATGTTCTTGTATCCACATTAACAACAATAAAATAAGAAGAAATGCTCATTAGTCAGGCATTGGCAACCTAGTTTTTGCAGAATCCCACTTGGGCCAGGTCATCAGTTTGATCTTTCCGGATCGATTGAGTAGTCAGTGAGGACCCACTCAATGAATTCAGAAGTCTACGCATTAAGACCATTAAGAAGAGTAGTGCTGAGTCGATGGGAGGGCATTTCCTGTCAGATCAGTGCAGCGGAGATGCTGCAGTAAGGAGGCATTAGGAAGTCAAAAGAAGATACGCAAATTATTTTACATAGCTCGAGTATCTCCCTTCAACTGTTGCTGAAATCTGCAGCCAGTGTAGACCTGGCCTTTATCTTGGATTGTGATACCATCAGTCATGTGCTGGCGATGTGACCCCTACCAAAAATACCACAGTAAGGTTGTGGAAGCAGGAGAGAGAAAAACAGAAAAAAAGCATATCTGGTCTTTATAAATATCTCAGCGATAATTACTTAATTACAATAGTACATAATCAAAATAGATTTGTATAATATAAAGGTATTTTGCACATTCATTTCAACATGGTAATTTCTCTGTAAAAGTAAAGTTGTTCAAACTTGCAGGAAACAGTTGATTTAAAAGAGAGAGAGAGAGAGTGCTTTAATACTTGAGTAGAAACTTGCTTATTTCCCACTATTCTGAACTCAGTTGCACTGATTTAAATCATGAAGCTGGTGGAATTATTCCAGATTAACATCAGGACAAAAGAGGACAGGCTCTGATCACTTATGTACAACATGAACTTTTGGTCTCAATCATTATAACATTTCCAAAATTCCATGCATAATTTTGGTATGATTTCTTTCTTTCTGAACAGAGAAGAAAAAGGTAGGTACCCTCAGAACTCACTGGCCAAATTTCTGATGCATTAAAAAATAATTTGAACGTCCACCGTTAGGTTCCTCAACATAGCAACTGTATACTCATATGAAGTGGGTAAAGGATTCCACGGAAAGTATGTATTTATTTTCCTTTATTTAAAAAAAAATAAAATTAAATTAATTAGAAACATATATTTTAAATAAGAATAAGTAAATCAATAAAAAGAATGTTAAAATGTTCCTTTTGCCTTTTAGATTTTGTTTCGCTTTGAAAGATATTTTACGATCAATATATCAGTCCTAGAAAAGAGACTAGATTGCATAGAAAGATAATGGACTAGACTTTCACCTTTTGGGTACCTAGCTACAAACTGAGATGAGCAGTGAGTTTTGTAATATCATCTAACTCATTGGTGGGTATTAGTGTGTATCTCAAACCCATCACAGCTTAGCACCATTTGGCATAACTTGCACTCTATTGAAGAGACATTCAGAACTAAATAATAGGAGCACCCCATCGCTATGTCTACACTACAGGCTCTGTTAAGTCGACTTAGAGCATCCAGACTAAACACTACACACTGGCAGATGCTTGGTTGACAGAGGAGTGTTGTGGAGTCCTGGAGCTATGTTTCCTCTAAGCTGCGGGTGCATGGCGGCCCGATCCCTGCCATGTCCCTTCCCTTTTCCCCTGCCCCTGATCCCTGCCGCATCCCTTCCCTTCTCCCCAGCCCCTGATCCCCCACCGTGGCTCTCCCCAGCCCCCGATACTCCACCGCAGCTTTACCCAGCCCCCAATCCTCAGCCCCATCTCCTCAGCCACAGCTCCCCAGCCCCCAATCCCCAGTCCCTTCACCCCAACAAAGTCGACTTGGGCATTAAGTTAACCTAAAGAGGGGGAGTTATTAAGTTGACTTAAAGAAGCGCATAAGTCAACTTAATAAACGCCTGGTGTAGATGCGGCTTTATGTAGGTCAACTTAAGCATTGTTAAGTCGACCTAAGTTGCAAGTGTAGACATAGCCCATTTTTGTATTGATATGCATTGAAACAGATTCAGGAAGATGTTAAACAGAACTGGCTCAAACCAGGGACTATTCTAATGAAAAAGTTAATCCAGATAAAAAGGATTTTGTGATGGAAATGCAGGTAGCCCCATGATATGGTGCTTTTGCATGACACCACTGCAGTACATTATTTCATCAAGGCAATGGTATTTTAAGTCTCTTGAACCTCTGTCCATATAAATTTGTTTTCGAAAAGATTTAAAGTGTAGTGAAATCCTTTCTTCATTTTACTTTTTCATACTGTATTGTATCGCCTTCATTTTCATACTTTCTTTAATACTTCATGTAAATTCTATAAGACAAATTCAACAGTGTGGTTAATTAAACTCTTTTCTGATTAAAAAAGTGAAATTAGAGAATAAAGTGAAAAAGTGAAAATTGTCAGTACTTTTAGACAGTAAACCTTTCAGAGTGTTACAATTTGCAAGTAAAATTATTTATGTAATCATTTAAAGGGTATTTTTTCATTTGTAAATCAAAGTAATCTTTGTATCATGACACCTCTTTCACAGGGAATTGCTAGTTTCAAAGAAAAAATGGCTTTATTAACTGTGGAGAACAGTTAATGATAACTCCAATGTTTAGGTCTATTACAAAACTTTAACATGAATACAATCCTATAATTATCATGTAATAGAGTTTCTGTCTACTGACTCCTAAAAGTAATTACATATTGCAGCAATCCAGAAAAAGTAATCACATTCTATGTCCTATTAAAAGCCTACTGTGCCACCAAGTTCTTTAGCGGAAGCTTTTTTCTATAGAAAACATGAGATAAGGGGGTATCTCATGCTGTGATAAAGCACCAAATTACTTTTGCTCTGACTGTTTACTTACATTACACCATGTAAATAAACAGCACTTCATTTTCCCAGACTATGTATGTGTTTGCTGTCCAGTCCTACTCGTTGAAATCAGTGTGTGTTTTGGAATTGACTTCAAAGCAAGCAATGGCCAGTCCATGATATCTTTAAAAAGAAAAGAGTGATGGATTATTAATAGACATATTTCCTTCTTTTAACCCTAGCTCCATCCTGAATTGAGATGTCTTTAGTCAGATATTCACTCTGAGCAGAGGGACAGGACAAAGCTAGTTGGTCTGAAACTGCTTCATTTACTTTATGTTTGCCCTTTACACATGGGGGTATTTCATGCTAGTGTTTTCTGTTGATGGGATATAATAATGTTCTGGAATGCATAAATGTAAGATGCATCTTTTGGAAGACTCATGGTCCAGTCCTGTTGACACAAAAGGAGGTGGCTAAGCTTTCTTTTATTTCAGTGACAACATGTTCTGATCTTCACGTCACATGTTTGATCACTGGGTTTTGAGGCCTTCAGTAATAGATATGTGCTCTAGTCCAGTACTACTTTGTTTCATACCAATGAATTTTATCCAGTAATAATCGCTCCCTGGTTCAAATTCTAGGCAATTAGAACCTGGAGTCTGTTTGGTCTTCAGTGCTGAGTCAACACTTTGAACTCTGATGCAGCAGATAGTAATGCTTACTCTGCAGTAAACTTCTTTTATCAAACAACTATTTGTGAGTGTGTGCATATGTAAATAACATAATAGAAACCAAGTTACAGCTGCCTTTCTGGAGAAAGAAACTTGGAAATCTTTGGTAAACTTCAAGAAGCAAAGAGGAAAATCAATGATGGGAACAAATAAATATTGGTGGGTATGATACAATTTTAGCTGTGAATTCCAGCCATTTCACAAAGAACATTGGTGATCTCTTCACCATAAGTGACGTCTAGCTAGAGAAAGTCTCCAGACAATAGCAATTTGAAAAATCATTTATGTTCCAGAATGGATTGTGAAGATGTTTGGGATGGCTATTTTCCTTCTTTTGTCATGTGGCACATTGTTTTCCTTGATCTTGCCAACTGAACACCTGCAATATGGCTCTTGCAAAACATGTAAGGAATCCAACTTTCACCTGGCATGGGCATATAACTTCTGTTTCTAGACATAATACCATTTTACCTGGATTACAGTTAGGCTCTGTTTTGGCATCAAACAGCATGGAAATGATGAAAAAGCAAGGATGAAACTATTACCCTGGGTTATTGTTACCTTTATCTTGATAGGGTAGGGTTTTGTCTTCTGTGAGCATTATATTCATTCTGGATATAAGAGTTAGACATGAATAGAAGTAAAGGAAGAGGTTACAGGTACTGGACTTCATAATATCTTGCATGGTGTTTTTAAGTGGTCTTCCTTTTTATCTATTAAAATTATTTAAATGAGCATCAAAGTTTTCCTAAATCCTAACTGTGTGGATCCTAGTATAGTTTTGAAAACTGTTGTTGAGGCATTGTTGTAACTTTTAGTTACTTTAATCATTCATTTAAGCAATTCTTTTATGAAACTTGAAAATTCCAAATCTTTGCTTTCAATCACAGATAAAAAATGGGAAAACATACACGACTGCATAAATTGTCTTGAAACTTAGTTACCTTATACATAGCCCAAAATAAATAACTCTAAACAACTCAAATTATGTTAGATAAAGGAATAGATATATAGGCTTACTTTCTTGGTGTTATGCAGATCTATTTGGTAATAAAATTGTAGTGTCTTGGCCTAAGGTAATCAAATCAGAAAAAATAATTTTAGACGGTCAGATGATATCAGTTGTGAGAGTATTGACTGGCTACTGGGGTTGGAAGCAGGGCTCTTATTGCGTCTTCTGTCCTGTCTCTGGAATCTCCAGGGAACTGCATCCATTAGAGAAGAGGTAGCTCCCTTTCATCAATCTGCATGTTCTTTTACCAAGAAAATTCTCTGTCATCTTTGAACATCTATTTGTTTGTTTGAGAAGAAATGGACTTTTATTCATAGTGTGAAAAACATTGTACAGGATGATAAATATTAGTGGATGCTTTTTTTGCCTAAAAACGTACAAAGGAAGTTAAAGAGGATGGTACATATTACATGCCACATTTCAACTGTCAGCAAATTTATTATGATCACATTCTGTACCTCTGAAATGTGAAGGCTATTACACAAACAGTGCCACCAATAAAATGATAAAACTGTATATATTTAGCAGCAAAAATAAGTTCCAAAATGGACCAAACAGTATTTTGCCAAAGCTACAAATATATATATAAAAAAAATCAGAGTCTTTATTTGTTCACCTTTGTTCTGGATTTCCTTCTTTGATAGGGTAACTAGTTTGGTGGATAGGGGTGATACAGTGGAAATAATATACCTGGAGTTTAGTAAGGTTTTGTCATAATCCCACATGGCATTCTGGTAAGTAAACTAGAGAAATGCAGGCTAGGTGGAACTACAATTAAGTAGATTTATAATTGGTTAAACAATCACAAACCTATTAATGGAATGATGTTAGATTGGAAGGTGGTCTCAAATGGGGTTCGGTGGGGATCTCTTCTAGGTGTCTTTGTTAATGATCTGGATGTAGGAATAGAGAACATACTGATTGCATTTGTGGATGATACAAGGCTAGGTGGCATTGCCAACATTTTGGAAGATAGAGCTAAAATACAATGGGATTTTGATAAATTAGAGAACTAGGCTATAGACAACAAAATTAAATTCAACAAAGACAAATGTAAGGTGCTACATTTAGGGAAGAAAACCCAAATGCACAAATACAGAATGACTTGGCAGCAGCGCTGCTGAGAAGGATTTGAGAGTTGTGGTGGATCACAACCTCATTATGAATTAATAGTGGATGCTGTTGCAAAAAAGACAAATGTAATTTTGGGTTGCATTAATAGACCCATAGCGTGCAAGTCATGGGAAGTAGTAATACTGCTGTGTTTGGCACTGGTTAGGCCTCAGCTGGAGTACCATGTCCAATTTTGGTCAAAAATATATAGAAAAGATGTAGGGAAACTGGAAAGGATCCAGAGGGGAGTGACAGCGATAAAGTAATGGAATGCAAGTCATATGAACAAAGACTCTAAGCGCTGGGAATGTTTAGTTTGGAAAAGAGGCATTTAAGCTAGGACATGATAGCAGTATTCAAATACTTAAAAAGCTGCCAGGAAAAAAAGATGGAAAAAAATGTTCTCTTGCCAGAGAGCGGGCAAGAGGCAATGGGTTCAAACTACAGGATAGCAAATTTAGATTAAATCTGAGGAAAAAGTTTCTAACTGTAAGAACAATGGGACAGTGGAACAGGCTGCCTAGGGAGGTCATAGAATCTCCTTCATTAGAGGTTTTCAAAAGGAGGCTGGATAGCCATCTGTCTGGAATAGTTTAGACAAAACAAATCCTGCATCTGGACAGGAGATTAGACTTGATGACTCTTGTGGCCCCATCTATCCCTATGGGTTCTATGATTTTCTCCATCTCAAGCAAAATATTACCAACCAGTTACTGTCAAAATTCAAAACTATTGTGGTATTTTGTATTCTTACTCAGCTGAGGATACTGCTAATTTCATATGACTCAACAATTCCACAGTTTGGTTTGTATGACCAGAAGAGCCATATCTTGCCCCATTTTGCCCTTTATGCAGAACAGCTCTTCCATACAGTTTTGGGGTTTAGCTGTCTCTGTGGCACCATTCCTCCCTTTGGATGTAGCAAGCCCTCCTCACGCAAGTATCTGTCTGTGCTGGAAGTTGGGCCATGTATTCTGCAGCCAAGAAAAGGAAGAGATGGGTGTTGTTGGGGAGATAAATCATCTACCCTAGGGCCAAGCAGAAATTATCTTTTTTAAAAAAAACCTAAATTGCAGTAATTCCCAGGATTCCCTGTTGTCCATTGCAGTCAAGCTTCCAGGGAACTGGGGTAGGGTCCATATTTGGTCCAGATATCCCTATTCTCTACAAATCCCTATAGACCCATCAGGTTTGGATGGCAGTAAACACTGTCCCACATAACATGGGGTGTTTGCCACCAGAAAGTCCTCATGGAGATTTTCCTCCAAAAAGTCCCCTGCCTTGGCTTTTTATGCAAGAGGCAAGATTCTACCCAATTAGGTCTAATTTATTCACAAATTTCTCTGGAAATAGTATTGGTCAGATCATTTAATGAATATCATTATTAAATTCTGTAATTTATGCTGAGTTTTCAATAGGAAAATAATTAATTAGGCTTTATACTGCTCTGCTGTATCCTGAAGCAGCAGCAAAATGGATGCCATAAAACCTGTTCCGACTAAAAGAAGGCTAAAAGGTCTTTCTTTCTTTCTTTCTTTCTTTCTTTCTTTCTTTCTTTCTTTCTTTCTTTC
>ML685783.1:17516448-17530445 GCA_007922175.1 Pelusios castaneus
TTCTTTCTTTCTTTCTTTCTTTCTTTCTTTCTTTCTTTCTTTCTTTCGAAAAGTGAGAAACAGAAAGAAACAGATTTGGATAAAGTGAAGTGTGAGCCTTTCTGAGACTCTGAAAAAGCTAGATCAAAATTGTTCCTTCAGCTCACCTCAGGTTTTTTTTTTCAGTTTTGAGTGTCCTGGTCCTGGCTGGCTGTAACAGCACAGGAAATGCCACAAAGAAACACCATTCTTGTTTTTCATAGTATTTCCTGTATGACCAGAAGCAGGAAACACTGGAAATCATATCAGAAAGCCTCATTATACATACTCTCCTGTCTTCTTTTGTTGCCTTATGGAATTCAAACAAACATCCAAACATTGGAATACTAATCCAAACAGAAAATTAGAATCCCTTGGTAAGATAAAGGGGAAAGTAAGAGGCAATTTTTTAGGCTAAAGTATGGCTCCAAACCCACTTAAAATGGTTAATTGTTGTGCATCATTGTGTAATTCAGTGTGTGTATTCAGGCATCTTATATCAATAAATGCCATCAAGTTTTCTGCTTTCTGGAGTCAAAGAGTGCTGGGGAAATATTGCTTGTGTCAAAATATTGTTTACTTAAATATTGCCTAGTGAAATGGCCATGTGCGATATCAGGGACCAATTGTGCCACGATATAATTTGTGAACTTTCCTTTCATTTCAGCGGGACTTGCATTCATATCAGAGCATCTTTGGGTAAAATCTATATAAAATCTAATCCTTACAATTCTGTAAGGAGATAGCCAAAGGACCTGATCTTAAATTCACTGAAGCCAATGGGAGTCTTGCTTTCCATTGACTCCATTGGCTTCAGGTGAGGCCCAGAATCAGCATAGGTACAATGTCAAGGCATAATTCTAAAGATGCTTACTACTTGGCGTAGTGCTTAATACCGGGAGTTGCCTGATGGAGTTCACTAGGGAGACTCTCCATACGTAACACCACAGCTAGTAGTAATTGTTTGCATGATTGGATCACTTTGTGTCTGTGTGACTGACACATACTGTTCTTAGCAAGTATCCATTGTTGCAGAAAACGTATGTGAATTGCCAATGTATATGTTCCTAATATTCTAAGCATTCAGCAGTATATGCAGTCTTTTAAAACTGTCATAAATACTCTTGCCCTACAAATAAATGTTTTGGTTGTTCTTGTAATGTTCTATTTCCCTATGATAGATAATTAAAAAGTGAACATAAATATGCAGAAGTTGCAAATGAGAGTACTTTAGGCAGCAAAAGAAATTCAAAATGCAACCAAAAAGGGCCAGGGATTTATTGTATTTCTTGTGTTCCATATTCTGCCCTGGAATAATTAAAATAAATAGTGTAATAGTGTATGTAAGATCTATAATATTTAATGTTTAATATGTCATTCATTAGAAATGAGTCAATTTATGGTATATAAATACAGCATTAAAACAGTCAAAGCAATTGTAGCAAAATGTATTTTTTCAATATTTATGAAGAGGATGAGTCTGAGTAGAAATTGGATGATTAAAGATTGTCTTGTTTATTTAAACAGATAATACAGTGAGTATTCTTGTTAGACGTGGCGGCTTTAGTCGACAAAAGCAGGATTTATACCTTCTTCCTATTGTAATAAGCGATGGTGGAATTCCTCCAATGAGCAGCACCAATACCCTCACTATTAGAGTCTGCGGCTGTGACAGCAATGGCTCCTTGCTTTCGTGTAATGCTGAAGCTTACATCCTCAACGCTGGACTTAGCACCGGAGCTTTAATTGCCATTCTCGCTTGCATTGTGATTTTGTTAGGTAAGGAAATTCCATACCTATTTATTTGCTTTTCATTATACTGAAATGGTAACCCTGACGTGGTGACATTTGACATACTCTATGCTCCCTCATAAAGATGAACTTATTTAGTATCCTTCACTTCCCTTTCTTATACCTGAGGTTCTGATTAAGCCTAGGTAAAGTACTCTATCTAACTGCTCAAAAGAGTGATATTAACTCCTTGACACAAAGGTTTTGGTTTCATGCCCTACTTGGGAGGACATAGACCTTATTGATGTCAGCCAGGAATAGTTGTTTTGTTCCAGTTCTTTTTCTTTAACTTCCCTAATGTTGAAAGAGAGGTAAGGACAAATGGATAATTTAGAAGACCTGCCATTGAAGGAATAGCTGCAAAACACCATAAATGTCCTGAATATTTCAAAGTACCGTGTTTCCCCGAAAATAAGACATCCCCTGAAAATAAGCCCTAGGGTGTCTTCTTGAGGAAAAATTAATGTAAGACCCTGTCTTATTTTCGAGGAAACACGGTATCTATATAAATCACTATATTGCCCCAAAACATGTTTATTTTATTTAATTAGTTTTTTTTTAAAGAGCGGCAGAGAACAGTGCCTTTGTCCCTTCCCCTATTTATATTATCTAAGGAGAGTTTTTGAAATCTGGATCTAGAATAATTTCTATTTCATTTTTGCAGCAGAATATGGAATTAGAATTCAGCGGTGTGTGCTGCAGGACAGCAGAGATTAATTTTTACCTTGCAGTTACATATCTGATTGGGCTTTCTATCTCAAGCAGGTCTGTCTTTCTTCTGAAAACTTCTCCAGCAATCACAGATCCATGCGTTGAGGTCTGTGCAGACTAGGATTCCATTCAGTTCTAGAGGGGTAGCCGGTTTAGTCTGTATACAGCAAAAACAAGAAGTGTCCTGTGGCACCTTAAAGTCGAACAAATTTCTTCACACATAAGTTTTCATAGGCTCCAACCCCACTTTGTCACATGCATAAATCTGATGAAGCGGGTTGCAGCCCACAAAAGCTTATGCCCGGAGAAATTTGTTAGTCTTTAAGGTGCCACAGGACTCTTGTCGTGATTCCATCAGTGTGGTTCCCAAATCAAAGCCTTAAGAAAAACTGGGTAATAAGCACTGGCATCCAGCAAAAAATGGGACTGGTCCAAAACTTTGGATCTGAAAACCCTCAAATCTAAGGCAAAATACCATCTATATCCATTTTTTTTTTTACCTCACAGCCAAAAGAATAGCTAATAATAAGTGTAACGATTATAATCAGAATGTGATAGGCTTTACTTACTGGGTGATCTTTCTCTTTAGATGGGTCTCTGAGACCTGCTAAGCATCTATAAAAGTAGACTTTGTTTGGAAATTAATCTAATTTACATTCTTTCTTATTTTTTTCTGTAGTCATTGTGGTGTTATTTGTAACGCTGAAAAGGCAGAAGAAAGAACCCCTAATTGTTTTTGAAGAAGAAGATGTAAGAGAGAACATTATTACTTATGATGATGAAGGTGGTGGAGAGGAAGACACTGAAGCCTTTGACATTGCTACTTTGCAGAACCCTGATGGTATCAATGGATTTATTCCTCGTAAAGACATAAAACCTGAGTATCAGTATATGCCAAGACCAGGGCTTCGGCCAGCTCCTAATAGCGTTGATGTTGATGATTTCATCAATACAAGAATACAAGAGGCTGATAATGATCCAACTGCTCCTCCTTATGACTCTATCCAGATCTATGGCTATGAAGGAAGAGGCTCAGTGGCTGGTTCACTTAGCTCATTAGAGTCAGCGACAACAGATTCTGATTTGGACTATGACTATCTACAAAATTGGGGACCTCGCTTTAAGAAACTAGCAGACTTGTATGGCTCCAAAGACACTTTTGATGATGATTCTTAACAATAAAATTGCAAATTTGGCCTTAAGAACTGTGTCTGATGTTTTGAAGAACCCAGAAGAAATGTAAGCAGGTATTTTTTTAAAAATCAAGAAAAGGCTCATTTAAACATTTTAGTTTGACAAAGAGGATTCCTTTAATAAGAATAATAATAATGATAATAATAATAATGATAAAGGACATAAAAGTGGTAAATACTGTGAAGTACCTTTTCTTACAAAAGGCAAATATAGAAGTTGGTTATCAATTTCACTAGAGAAAAAACCACTTGTGAAGTACAAAATATTTAAGTGAAGGAAAATTCTAAAGTGAACCTACAAATGAGGGAAATCTTTTATGTATTATGAACATCTAAATCTTTTATGTCAAAGAAGCTTCCACACATTAGAAAAAAGATAACAGTTCTGAGCTGTAATTTCGCCTTAAACTATGGACACTCTATATGTAGTGCATTTTTAAACTTGAAATATATAATATTCAGCCAGCTTAAATCCATATGATGTATGTACAGTACAATGTACAATTATAATGTCTCTTGAGCATCAAACTTGTTACTGCTGATTCTTGTAAATCTTTTTGCTTATACTTTCATCTTGAACTAATATGTGCCAGGTATAAAACTCTGTCTTGTTGCAGTGGGAGGCGCCCTATTTCTATGTCATTTTTAATGTATCTATTTGTACAATTTTAAAGTTCTTATTTTAGTATACATACAAATATCAGTATTCTGACATGTAAGAAATGTTACAGCATCACACTTATATTTTCTGAACATTGTACTGTTGCTTTAATATGTGCTTCAGTATAAGAAGCAGACTTTGAAATAAAATGATTCTTTTTTAATTCTTGTTTTGATTATTAAGCATTTAAGAAAACGTAGTGTTTCTAATGTTCCATTTATAGTTCTGACTAATTTACTACAATTGTGACCTTTTAATAGCCCTATTTATTATGTGTTTGTAGTTGGTTTATTGCCTTGTTAAATGATTATTTAAAATCAAAAATGTTTTACAAATGTTTTTTAGATAAGAATCTATAATGTCTGGTGAACATTTTATACCCTCTCTATCTACAGCTTGTGGCTGCTCCCAGAGCACAGTAACACCTTTCACATAAAGTTATTGTACCCTGGATTAAATTAAATCTTTTTAAATATTTCCCATGTAATATGAATTTATCGTATAACCTAAACATTCCATGGATTTCCAAAACAACTTCACACATGGACAGGAGTACACTGTACTTACAGTTTACTCCACATTTGTTAATTATAATATCCTTATATTATATTCTGCGAGTTGCAAAAGACTTAAATCTGACCCACTTTATCTATGAATTCCCCAAAGACTATTCTACCTGACAATTACCTTACCTGAGCATTAATTATGGTTCTGTCACTTAAATGTTTTAAGTTAACTTCAATAGAATTGCCTACCTATAGCTACCAAGACATTTAAATTTTTAATAAAAGAAATAGTGAGTACTTTCAGAGTTGTTCTTTGTAATGTATGTTTTTAATCTAATAGAATTGATCTATAACCATTTTTTATATTAGTTTGGAATGGGCAAGGGACCAAAATATGTTCTGTGCAACAACATTTTCAACATCTGTGTACAGCTGAAATTCTACTAAATTTAATATAGGTTGTGGTAAAGGTCAGAGATCAGCAACTGCAATATGAGAAGAGGCAATAAATAGCAATGATTTAATTTTTTCCATCTTTAATTTTTAGAAATCCTGTCCTTCACTTGCAGTTAGATACCATACTGCATAACTTTAGAGGAAATCTTATTTTTGATGTGTTCCTTAACTGAAGTCACCATATGTATTACATTTAAATCTAACTATTAAAAATAAAGAAAAATATTTTCAGCCATATAGTCATAAAATATTTACTTTTCCCATTGTAGTTCTATGTTAAGTTTGTTGAAGGAGCAAATCACTATACAATGTTTTATTGTAATATTTTACTTTATTATAGACATATGCATTTTATATAATTCATAGTCTATTATTTCTTAACTTGGTTCAGATTTCCTTGTTTGTTGATTGTTATTGATTTTTCTATGTTTAAAATCCAAAGAGTATTTTGCTAGATTTGCACATTAGTCCAACATAAATTTAAATAATAATAATAATAGCAATTTAAAAATTAACATAGAAAAAATAAAACTACTGGTGAGTTTCCATCCTTATCATTGACGCTAGGTGTTTTCATTTCACTATTTCGCAAGTTTTAGGATTAATGACTGCATTTTCTACATTTATGTTTATTTTTATTTTTTTTTTGAAGACATTGTTAACTAAATTTTTTTAAGTAGTTTTAAGTGTTTGATTTTTAGTCTCTGTTGTTTGTAGCACTCTCTTAGAAGCTTGGAAATAAATTTTCTTTCCGTCCTGGTTTTTGTCCTTTTTCATTTGGCAGTCTCTTCCCTCCCACCCTGAGTGAATATGAAATTAGCATAGTTCATTATTGGTAAACTCCTTGTTTGTCCATCAAACTAACTGATGGGACCTATAAAATTCTGGGAGTGTTGTTTATTAATTAAACAGTTAGTTCCTGAAAAAAGAAGAAGAAAAAAGACATTTGTGTGAGTTAAGCCTTCATGCTGCTATTCTCTGGACTCTTAGGCTATGTCTACATTTTTACAAATGTTAGTTCGAATTAGTTAATTCTAGCTAAGCACTTAGTTCAAACTGATATGGCCACATTCGAGTTAGTTCAAACTAATGGTTAATTCGAACTAGTTAATTCGAACTAAGTACTTGAATTTATTAGTTCGAATTAAGGAAGCCCTTAATTCAAACTAATGAAAGCCTAGTGTGGCAAGGCTTAAATTAGTTTGAATTAAGCTTCCTTAATTCGAACTAACTTGAAAGTGTAGACATAGCCTTAAGGCCCAACTCCCTGCCTATGTCATAGGTCTTATGCTGCTCACTCCTATCTGTTTCTTTGGTCCTGAGGTGGCTGTAGATTGGCTTGAATTTCTGATATAAACTGGATCTGGCTGTGGGCTACAGTAATTTTTGATGACTGTATGGCATGAGGAATGTAGGAATTAGTTTTGGTTATTCACATGATGTGCATAGCACAGTGTGTATAAATCCTCAGAGGCCCAACCCAACATCCAGTGAACTCAATGGAACGATTCCCCTGATTTCCATCACACTGAATTGTCTCCTCCATCAGGAGAAGTCAATGTGGTTGTGACTATTTTAGGGAGAGATGAAGGAGGATTAGCAGATATAAAGAATTTGGTCGTTTTAGAAAATGCTGATTCAAACAGGCCTTGCCTGAAACATCATTCCTATAAAAATAGGCTACAGTCACATTCATTAGCCATGTACAGAGTTTAAATTTAATTTTCTCTCATCATAGTAACCTAAAGACATATGTGCGTGTATTGGCAAAGGGTACAGCCAGCTCTTTGTCTGGCTACTAGGACTGTACTTGTGCCAAGGCTGTGATGAGGACTTTCAGGAAAATTGTATCCCAGCTATATCAGGTACTTGTCTGGGTCTAAAACATCCACGTAGAGGTCTGTTCTCTCCTGACACCACCAGCACAGAGTACTTGTATATGCAAATATGGTGCTAGTGGGTAAGGGAGCTGCAAGACGCTAGTCTGTTTGCTCTAAAGTTCCCCTTGTCAGGGTTCTGGTGTGTGGATTTGGGAATCCTGACTGCTTGTTATCTCAAGCAGTGTCTGATACTATGTAAAAGATACCACTTCAGCTAGATATGAATAATCAAACATACACATGCCTAAATATTTGCTTGCTGTGCACATTTAAGTGAGATCAAATGTTCCCGGTGAATGAATGTAAAAGGGACATGATCAGAACTGAAGAAAACTTCACTTTTAAATTTGAATGAAAGACTTGAATGTTCAGAAACATTGATTGCTAAAGAGTAACAAAATGATCAATGGTGAAGTGACTACTAGAGCTGAATCTCTACATGTCTAGAGCTATGAATATACGGATTCTTTTCCTTTTGTGGTAAACGGGAGGTTTGCCCTTGATTTCAGTGTGAGTAGGAATTAGAATTTTGTATTGGGTGATTTATGGAATAAAATACATAACTGGGTCTTGAGAGGTGGTGCTAACAGTAAATTTATGATGATTTTTATACATTCAGCTGAAATGGCAGATGTCAAAGAGGCGATAGTGTGTTCAAAACTTTATTACAGCTTTACCAGCAAACATAAATTCCAAAAGGTAACTTGTCCTCGCTGGAGTTAAAAGCGAGGAAGTGATACCTCAATCTCCACGCAAACTTGTCACTTGTCCAAAGCAATCCCCACTGTCCAAGGCTTAACAAGTCTATTTAAACAAAAGGCCCGAACTCTTGTATGATTCATCGTTCTTTGCACTTCTCCCCACATGCTTTGTTCTTTCGCCCTGTAGCGCTAGCAGGCAGTTTTAGCAGAGAAACAGGTTAGCTTCATCCAATGTATTTATTTTGAATTATTCTCTCAGTTCTAGAAAAAACTAAGAACAGCTAGAAAATAGCCCAGTGGTAGTGTTAGGGAGATCATTAAAGATAACATGCTCCCACTGTTTGCCCGTGTCCTCTAAGGAGCGGAGCACAGAGTCTGTTAAGAGAAACAGAATTCTGTAATTGTCACAAAGGTGAGGGAGGCAAAGCAACATGCTGACAGGAATTCAGGCGCCCCATTGGCTACCTGAAAGCTTCCTTATGCTATGCGGAGTCTGAACCATCTGTGTAACTGGTGGTGGAGATAATCACAGCCCTTAAACACTGAAAAGCATACCCCTACAGAAAAAGATTCAGCGATGCAGCAGAGAGCACCCCCGTCACCTCTTAAGGGCTTGTCTACACTGTCGGGTGGGATTGTAATTCAATATCAGGCTGTCGATTTAGAGACGATGACGATGAAGTGATTGATCACAGCAAATTGCTTGCTACAGCGGGTCTCGTATCTCCTCTACTCATATTACTTCCTGAAATGCATTGCACTATGGGTAGTAAGCACAGGGGCTTGTGAGGAAGGCAGTCATCCATGGCTCAACCTCCCGCCCATCTTCCCTTTAAAAAAAAAAAAAAAAATTCCTTTTTGGTATGCTGCATGTAGCACTGTGTCTGTCTGTTGTCCCTGAGGCAGAGAGAGGAAGCAAGTGATAACTTTCCGGGGCTTCATGCAGGGGAGGAACTAGGTTGGTATAGTGTAGCAAACTGGAAAGCCAAGATTATCAAGATTAAAGCTACTCTCTGGCTACACTCACAAATACAAATTGTAGATTTCAACCTCAGAGACACATCACTTTCAGAGGACATCTAAGTGGATTGAATTACAGCACCATTTAATTCAAATTTAATGCTCCGCCAGTGGAGACATGGGTGGCAGAAGATCAAGATAAGCAGCATTACATCGAACTTCACTGTCAGTGTAGCCCAGAGTTACGAGAGCACAAAATGGAGCCACTGATCCTGAGTGTCCCGTGTTCCAAGAGCTATTTGTACAGAAGCAGAATCTCTCTTCTCGCCATTGTTACCTTCTTGGGTCACCAGTGCAACTCCCAGAAAGCAGCCGGGAACAAATGAGCAATTGTACTGTTGCTGAGGGAGTCCCCTCACTGCTGTGAGCCTTTTGCCATCCAGAAAAGAATAGGGATCCTGGGCTAGATTCACACAGGAGCCTAAGTGCTACTGACATTGCCAAAGCCCCAGCTCAGCTGTCCACCTGACTTGGTAGGCGCCTATGTTTTCACCAGTAGGTGTGCACACAGATGCTTAACCTCCTCAGGCCACCAAGCTCCTTGGAGCCCTAGCTCACACACGGCCTACCAGGGTTCTCTGACCGGGCATTGTCTTACCTAGGCTGCCTGCTGGGCCAGATGCAGTATTGTGAATGTGCCTATACAGAAGAAAAATGGGGGAAGGAGGGCCAGAATTTGGAACTTACTGGCATGCTCATGTCGCAGTGTGCTCAATAAAGCAGTAATTTTGGCCCAGTCATACTATCCCAGAAATCCAACTTTGAGACCCTCAGCCTGATTTGGGCCCAGAGCTTTGACCCACATTCCAGCAGAGTGCCTGAACCATCGGGTGATAACGTCGCTAAGGCAGCCATTACACAACCGTGGCTACTGCTGTTTTACATATTTGTTGGAACAGAGCCGTGCACCTGGCTCTCCACTGGCCCAAGCAGGTGCCCTGCCCACTGGGCTACGGAGTCAACCTCTTACTTTGCTCTTTTCTCTGACCCAAAGACTATTTAATGATGCTGCTGGGCAAAGTGAAAGCTTCAAGTGTAGAGCCTGAGGGCGTTTCCCCCCCTCCCGCCCCCCCGCTCTGGTTTTTTTTTCCACACATAAGGGCTGACCAGTCGTAGTGGCCTAATTGCAGGAGAGAGAGCTCATGACTGAGACTCCTGAACAATTAGGTGCCTCCCTTTGGCCTGTTAGTCAGAGGCCATTGTGGGTCTGCATTTCTTGCCTCTGCATTTCACTGCTAGCATAGGCCGCTAGTTGGCTTCTGGCCATTACTCTCTTAGGTACCTAATCGTCCTTGTGTATTGTGGGAGTGAGTATCTCTGTGAATCTAGCTCCCTGTGCCTTCTGAAAAGGACATTGGGAGAGCGTGCTGAGTCCTACACTGGGCTAGGCCACTATCAAACCATCACTGCCTCTACCGTAACCAGCTAACCCAGGGCTATACTTTAAGGCCACTGCTCAGCAGGATTTATAGCCCACCTCCTACTTTGATTATTTGTCTACATTAACCTTAACTCCAGTACTTTGCTGTAATGGGGGAGGGGCTGGGACTTACTTAGCATGCAACTGTGATAAAATCATGAGCAGTAAATGTTCGCTGTGCTTGCTTGGCAGAGCATATACATGACTGCTAATCATAAAGGTTTCCTGCCGCAGGTTGTGCTGTTCCAAGTGGTACTTAATGTCCTCATTCTCCACCAATCTATGAATGCGGAAAAGACACACACACACACGAGTCCATTTGTGCCCGAACACAGCCACAGACACCCCCCCCCCCCCCCATAAAGCTAGTTTGAACCAGGAAAAAAAAAATGGTTGGCAAACCTGCAAATGAGGTGTCTGTCTTCCAGAAATTTTACCCGGGGGGGGGGCAAATTTCCCCAACACCGGGGCCACCCCCCCCACACAAAATGATGCCAGTGCACAATCCTGATTTAATACTGGGGCAAAATAGGTGTAGTTAAACAAACCTGTCTTTATGAACAAAATAATTGGTTTATGGCCGCCCCGCAAAAAAAAAAATCACATTTTGAATTCATGGCAGCAACAGACGTGCCCGCATCAGGGTAACTAGATGTGAAGGCAAATTAGAGGCACTATTCTCCACACTGCTCCAAACAAACTGGGGGGGTGCCTGGAGTGGGTTGGAGGAATACTTAAAAAAACAAAAACAAAAAACAAACAAACAAAAAAAACGTTCTCATGTGCTAAGCACAGCTTCCTTAGAAGGGCTCATTACTCCATTGGTGCTGAAGATGTCCTCTCTTACAGTAGATTTGGCTTCAGCTACATCATATTTTCTTGTTCAGGAGCTAAAGAAAGTCATCATTAATCAACTGGAAACAGATTTAGCAAAGTTCAACTTGTATGAAACATTTATGGCGACCTTTTGGGTTCATGACTGTGTCAAGACGTTACTTAATTAGTTTTATAGTGCCAACCTGATAATGGCTGAGTCAGAGCCTCTCGTTTTGGTTTTACTAGCCATTTTAGTAACATTTTCCCCTATTGACCATGGCAGGTGTGTTTTGTTCATATACACACTCAGGCCTCTCTTTGCTTACAGGTGCATTCAAAGTATGGGTGAATGAAGAGCTGGGTGACACATAGTACTTAAACTAATCTAAGACACTTTGCCCTCATGTTTATTTCCTGATATGAATCCATGCTAGCACAGTAATAAATAAAAGTTGTAGCTACATGTTTGGTGGCTTGCATTTCATTAGTTAGCCAAGAAGCTACATGCCAGAAAAGTAATCAAAACAAGCACCTTTACATAGCAAGGCCAAGGACTGAACATATATAGAGCATGAAATGAACTCACTTGCATGTAGCATTAGTCAGCCGTTTATGTGGCAGTGATACAAAACTGGCACGTTAAACGCGGTCTTAGAGAACTCTAGTTATGAAGCACGTTTTTGCTGGTTTTATGGCAAGCCAGCAAATATTTATTTTTTTCATCACTTCCTTCTCCACAAATGAAAAAAATGTTTGCTCTTGGCACAATTGTTTTGTATTAAATACCAATAAACCTTGACCCTAGCCACACAGGCAACATTGAATATGAAAAATTGGCAAAAAAATAATAGTAGGCTTATGGGTGATCAAGTTTTGCCCTGCATATTCTTATTACGTGAGGATACTTTATAAATGTGATAATCTGGCAATTAAAATGGGGGTCATTGTAATAACATATTAGTGGTTTGCAATCACACACTGTCACCTTGTCTGTAAAAATATCACTAATATTAGCATTTTATTTGAAACCATTGTATTTCAACTTGGAAAGCTTGTAACGGACGTGGAAAGCTACTGCTCCGCCCCCCCCCAACATTTTTGGGGCACGCGCCTACTAAAGCTGGCTGTCAGCCAATACTTTAGAGATGTGCCCATTAAGTGAATTGTGATTTTTTTTTCTATACACCCAATCTTAAAAAAAAAAAGCTATCAAGCATAGTGGTTAGTGCTGTGACTAAATGGGAGTATTAATAATATGTAGTGGTGACGTTACTATATTGTAACTCACCAACATGAACATAATCTATTAGAATACAGCACAAGTGCTGATGTTCTGCTAAATTAAAAAAAAAACAAAACTAAAAAAAAACAAACAAACAAAAAAAAACCAAACCGCTGTGTGTGTGTGTGTGTGCGTGTGCGTGTGCGCGTGTGTGTGTGTGTGTGTGTGTGTCTTGATTTGCGTTTGCACGCCACTATAGCTGGTAGCAAGGATATTGGATCTAGTAACATATCAAAAAAAACTATGCAACTATTTTTTTTCATATTTGTGAAATTAAATTCAACGTTCCTCCACCTGCTGGGCAGGCTGTGCAAGTCCGGCTATCTGCAGGCCAAAGAAGCCAATACGAAATGTTTAGCAGCCATATTTGATGTGGACAATGGTGCACAGGGAAGAAACTAACTCTATGGATTACATATATAAGTGACATGGCATTGATGTTACCAAAAAAAAAAAAAAAAGCTTTATTCAGGGGTAAAATGGTGGCTCTACAGATGCTATTTTGAGGGCTGGTGTGAGGCCGTGGTGTAACATTTCACTGTATCTGGGCCCTAGATGTCAAGCTACCCTTCCAAAAATCCACATATCTCTCTCTCTCTCTCTCTCTCACACACACATGCATGCTTTCTGCACACACACACACACACACACACACACACACACACATTTCCCCCCCCTCCCCCGGGCCCCTCAAGCTCACAAATCACCTTAATCTTTAAAATTAGCAACAGACCTCCCCCCCCCCACCAGAAAGCAGCGTATCCTCGTTCTTTACTGAACTATTTTCTAATTTCCTTGCACCCATGGACTACCCAGGTGCTTGAGGACATCGCTGCTGCACTAGCATTGGAGCCAGGGAAATGTCAGTACTGCCAGAAAACATGATCCAGCTTTTAAACACACAGATCTGTACAGCCTAGTCGCCACAGCTGAATAGCAAGGAAATGGTAAGTTGACGGTTAAGCACCAGTACTGCATTGAGTGAGCTAACGTTCAGTTATTTTTCTGAGAAAAGGTTTCAGGTTCTTCTTTCTGAGGCCTGGCTTATCAAAACCTGCTGGGCTATCAGGGCAGCTGCAGGTTATGGCCTAATCAAGCTTCAGGTGACTGGTCAGCCAGCGCCTGCACAGAGCTACCTCCTCTTAGGCACTCAACCGCCAGCTCAGCCTCCCTTAAATTAGCATGGCCGGGGGGGCTGGGGGGGGGGTGGTTCCCCACAGCATCCTGTCACATGGTCATTAGTCTGTTGTTTTCAATCCTATCATAATTTAATTTAAAATGTGGTGGACTTTGTTGTCTTTTGTTAACCCTGAATAACTGACACAAGATCTACACAATTATTTGCGCTTTTCTGAACACAATGCAGCATATCCTTAGATCTACTTATATTAGACACAGTAAAGCACGTGCGCACACTCTCTCTCTCTCTCTCTCTCTCTCACACACACACACACACACACACACACACACACACACACACTCTCTCTCTCTCTCTCACACACACACACACACACACACACACACACACACACACACACACAC
>ML685783.1:17530455-17644503 GCA_007922175.1 Pelusios castaneus
ACACACACACACACACACACACACACACACACACACACACACACACAGACACCCTTTTACATTTTTGCCCTTAAAAAATCCTATTCCTTTTTTGCTCGCTTTTAGATTATCATTAAAGGTCATTTTATTTGCCCTCTCTTACTGCCTTGAAGAAAGACATCAGCAATAGCTTTGTGACCTGCTTTCGTAAGTCAGTGTATTATGTGCCAGCAAGAAAATGTATAGCATCAAGTTAATTTGTCTAAGTTAGGTAGTAATGTTGTCAAGGAGCAGGCTAATTTGAATCTCAACAGCCTTAATGAATAAACAGGCCCTGTGCTACGGCATCACTCTGCGCTACTGGTCTGTCATTCATAGCTAAGCATCGAGCGAGCTACAATGGGGCAAGCAGTGATGTAAGGTTAGCAAACTCCTCCCCAATGTAAGGCCATTAAAGTCACTAAAGGTGAATATTCCCTCTAAGGTTTGGTGGCTTGTGTGCAAAATTTTTTCTGAATAAAATTTTTGTGTAAACTCACACGACAGAAATAGGCATTAATTGAAGTTAAAAATCATTGTAAATAGAATTAATTAATTGTGTTTCATTAATTGAATTTGAATGAATTTTGAATTGAAATTTAATTTTTAGAAAGGTTTTTAGTTAAAATTATTTTTTTAAAAGCTTTTTAAAAAAGGAAGGAAAGACGGAAGAGAAAAAGAAGGAAGAGAAAAAGAAAAAAGAGAAGTAAGAGGAAGAAAGGAAGCAAGCAAAGAAAGAAAGAAAGAAAAAGGAAGGCAAAGAAGAGAAAGAAGAAAAGAAAAAGGAAGCCAAAGAAGGGAAAGAAGGAAAGAAAGAAGCTGAGGGAAAAAAAAGAAAAAAAAAAAGAAAGAAAGAAGCCGAGGCCGCTGGCGGCGGGGACCCGACCGCAGCCCTGGGAGGCCTCCGGCAGGGCAGAGCAGACCTTGGCACTGGGAGACCGCCCTGGCCGTGGCCACCCCCTGCCCCGGATGTGTGGGGCAGGCAGGCAGGCAGGCCCGCGCATGTGCCCCGGCCCTGAGCCTGCCTGTTCCACCCTGGGGGCGGGGAGGGCCAGCCCAGAAGCTAGGCTCAGGCTGGCTCTGCCGCAGCAAAGCCACAGCCCTGGGGGTCTGTAGGGGGCGGCGGGGGGTGCCGCGCTGCGCGGGGGACCCTCAGTGCTGCGTGGAGGGTGAGATGGATGCTGCGCAGCCGCACAGCTTAGAGGGAACATAGCTAAAGGTACACCATGAACAATGTGGCCATAGGCATACTTAAAACATGTTACGCTCTCGTTACCTAAAAGCAGAGGGCTTTATGGGCTGTGGGTATAGATTATTCCACTTTTATTATTTCTGGTAAGAACAAGCCAATGAATTTAATGTGACCTCTTGCTGGAACTGCAACCCCTCTGCTTTCCATCCTAAAGAACTGATGGGCCAACATGTATATATTTTGTTCAAGGATTTAAGTGCCGGTTGCCTCAAAAACTACACTCCCATCCTTTAGAAATGGAGGACATTCTGTGCTAAGGTTTCCTGTGCCTGTGCCTTAACACTGCTCCTGAGTGAGACCTTTCTCCCATGTTAGAAATGATGCAGGGGTTTTGCTTGAACGCTTACTGTAATCCAAGGCCCATATGGCTTCATTTGGTATGTGTAAAGGTCAATGCTTCTGTTAATAAACTAGTACAAATACTTCCTTGCCATCTGACTACATTCCTCCTTATTTAGATTGGCGGTGATTGCCCCCCACAATCTGGAATGTCCTTGCACTGTGGGTTGTTAAAACAAAACAAATCATATTCATTTCATTAAAAAAACACCCTCAAAAGATTGTATATAATTATTGAACTGTACTGTGCTCTGTACAGTGAGACCACTTCCATGTGGAAAGGACATATGTAGTCGATGCAATAATATATGAGCTGTAACCATCATATTCTTATATATGTTGCATATTCTCTTGTAGTGAAATACATGAAACCAAATATTACAATCTTCATTTTTATTTGAGCAAATATATTGAACCATATGCAATAAGGGTGGCATTTTAAAAAGACTAATGGAGTCAGCTATCCAACTCCTATTCAAATATGTGGGCATCTAACTCCATTAGGTGCTTCTGAAAACTGTAGCCTTAGGCTCCTTAGTCCATCCATTATAGGCAGAACTGTTAGTGCTGTCACTTCCCATTATAAGACCTTTTTTTCAGTTGCTTATAACTTTTAACGTTTAGGCTGAAATTTGCTTTGCCAGGTGTCTGCCTCAGGCTACATTTTTGGGAAAGTTTCAGCAAAAGTAGCTCAGTTGTTGTGAAGAACAAGATTAAGGAAAAATACATTGCTGTGCCATGGTAAAAACAATTCACAGCAATTTTTACTGAGATTCTTTAGCACCCCTATGCATTGATGCTGGGCCTTGGAATCTGGCAGAAGGGTCTCCTTCGTTTCAAGGATGTGCCTTGTGTAGGCTATGTGACAAAACACACAAATTTGGCCAAGTTATGAGCTTCTTAACAATCTCATTTTGCACATGCTCAGTAGAAAATTGTAAGAGGTTTATAGACTGCTAAAGTCTACAAAACTTCTAGCTGCAGTGAGCATGCGTCACTCTCGCCCCTCCCCAAGTGGTGACCCAACCAGGCTGTGCATAGTATCCCCAAAGAGTGACTGTTCTCCCAAGCAGGAATACAAGGGTTGGGGTCTATGGGTATGCCTACCCTAGAAAAAGTTAGACTTAGTCCACCTTGTTAAGTCAACCTAACTGCCCTTTCATTTTTTTTAAATTAGGAAATTACATATGGGTTAAAAAAAAACCCACCCTACATTAGAAGACTGTTTTGGTTGCAAAATCATGGAACAGCTGTGGGTAAACTTTGTGCTAAGTAGGAAATTCATTATAACCACCAATTGCTTCTGACTGCTATGGCTGCAGCTACAGTAGGAGCAAAGTGTGCCTCCCAGCTCATGTTGACATAATGGCACTAGTGCACATTGAGTAGTGTACTCAGGGATAGCCCTGAGAACATAAATCCACTTGAACCTTGTGGGTACATATATTCTTCATGGATAGCCTGTTATCAAGCCAAAGTAATAAAAACAATAGGGTAGCTGGGATGACATCTAGCCTAACTATGTGTATATGAAACTAGGGAATCATAGCTCTAATTCCTACTGCAGTGGGTGGCTCAGTGGGTGCACCTATACTTATGTTAGTTCGACTTAAGGAGACCTAAACTACTCCCCGTCCACACTGGGCATTTATTAAGTCGACTTAATAGCAACTTAATTAAGTTGACTTAAGCCAGTGTAGGTGGGGAGTAGCCCTAAGTCGACCTATGTGCCCTAGGTCATCCTAGAGCTAGGGGGAGCCCTTCTCCCTTATGGACGGGAGCTGCAGTTCCACTGGTGACAAAGGGCTTCCCCCAGGGACAAGGAAGCCACTCGCGGCTTGTCCTGGGGACAGCCAGCAGCTCACAGATGGCTCTCCCCCAGAATGGGGAAGCCACAAGCAGCTTGTCCTGGGGAGAGCCAGCCATGCACGGCTGGCTCTTCCTGGGGGAAGCCATGGGAGGTTTCCTTCTTGGCAGGGAACCGCAGCTCCTTTCTTGGCAGGAACGGTCCTTTGCGGGTCCCCTTGTCCCTGGGAACTGTGGCTCCCCTAGCCTGGGGAGCCAAGGCTCCAGAGTCTACAGTAGACTCTCTAAGTCAACTTATTGCTTTTGTGTAGACTCTCTAAGTCGACTTAATAAGGTCGCCTTAATAAAGTTGACTTAACTTTCTAAGTGTAGACTTAGCCAGTGTGACTTGAAGAAGAAAAGAACAGACCCACCCTAATCCTCCAAAAGCCCCTAACCTTCTAAATCAAAAACAAACAACCAAAGAAAAAAATCCACCCCCCCCCCCCCAAAAAAAAAAAACCTTCCAAACAAGCCCAGGAACATCCTTTTTTGTTTGTATACTGAATCTAATCTGATTCTTCTTCTTCTTGTGGAGAGTCATTTCTTTATTGTCATTGACATTACTGGGTGACATGGTTTTGGAAATTTAATTCTTCCAATCTTCTACCAGTAAATTCATAGAAATAAAGTTGTTCTGAGACACAGTTTGCTTTCTTTTGGTGGGGGGATGTGTTCTCTTGATTTGGCAGCTAAGGACCTGCATATGCGACCAATAAGATTGCACCAAATTGGAGTGTGAATCTAGACTGGAGCCATCTAATTGTCCATGTTCACTAGGCTGACACTTGTGAAGAGGTCGTGCATGCACTTTGAGGTATGTCTGTTTCAACGAGGACTAGATCAAAGCACTCACATTGTTAATATGTGTCTGCAGGGTGCACATAGACAGCAGGACAATATGGAGTAGAGTCACACCCCATCTTGCCAAGGTCTAATTTTTCATGTAAGCAAGCGCTAAATTTGAGAACTGTTAGACTGCTGGTGTGCTGAAAGCATTGCCTATCATGCTGACTAATACTCCTCGTTGTTTCATTGTTCGTCCCTGTCATTTTGTAACCAGCTGTTGCCTCATACTTAAATTATAAGCAATCTGGGGCAGGAACCATCTTTTCAGATGTGGTTATCAGTGCCTAGAATAATAGGTGGGGTCCTAGCCTATACCTGGGTTCCCAGGCACTATGGTATTGCAAATTAAAATGTAATGTTTGGTGGCCATGCTGCTTATTAGAGTCACTGAAATGCCATTTTTAGTATTAAAAGTGTCACTCACTCCCTATATTGTACTCCTATCCTGGGAAAGTCTGGTATAAGAAACCCACATGGTGATTATATCACCTCTCATGTCTCTGATTAAAAATTAGTTGAGCACTTTAAATGTTCTCTGTGCCAATGGTATATAAAGAACGACCTAAAGGGACTTCAAAGCCATTCTGCATATACCTACTGTAAGATTAAAAAAATCCCCAACTCTGAGGGGTGCATTTTCAAAGCATTGCTCAAGCTTTCTCTGTTAACAGGATTTGAATTTGTACCTCTATGCACTACTTTGAAAATTTTTCCCTAATTGGGAAACTAACCAGGTTTTTATCTAAATAATTGAAAACGTTATGAATTAAAAAAAAAAAAAAAAAAAAAGCCTTCCAATATAGTTCAAGAATCAACCTATTATAAATCAGCTTAACACTACAGAATGGGAATATTTTAATCAGTGGGCCCATTACAAACTGAAATTCATCTTACTGCTAGCAAGACAGGAACTAAAATGCTCCCTCTCAGGCTGAAGAATGATTCCTTACGTAACAACATTGCAATCGTGTGGCAGTTAAAAAAAATGAATACCTAACAAGCACTTACCAAGGGAAGATTTCATATGTTTGGCTCTAATAACTTTATTATGTGCTGTGCATTCGTGCTACCACCCGTCCCATACACCAGGTAGGATGTAATATCGTAGTACAAGAGAGTAAAATGTTGCCTGCTAAGACTACATCGAAGCATGTAAACACATGCTTAACATTAACAATACTAACAGTCTTTTTGAACCCAATTGGATTCAAATGAACCTGCTCACATACTAAAAATTAATATGTGCTTGCGGAACTGGGAGAAGAGCTCTTAATGTCTTGTAGAATTGGAGCAATAATACCTCATTTTCTGTTTGGTGTATTCTCCTCACTTTACTCCATCAATTTTATTTCACACCTGACTTTAGCCATAAGGCTAAGTGAAATTTATTTTGTAGCAGTCCCATTTCCTTTGGGGTTTGAAGCTATGTCTTTACTAGTGCAGCTGGGTATACACAGAGCAGTGAGTTGGGCACACAAATACCCGCACACACAGCTGGCAAATGTTAATCCATGTGTACCAGCGATAGAAGTTTTCACTTGCAAATACCAGCTTGGGCAATGGGTTTTCCATGTGCAAAGTGGCAGTGTTGAAGAATGAACTTCTGCAGCTTGAGCTAGGGCAGGTCTATACAGCCTGCCTTTTTCAGTGGCAGTCAAATGGAGATACACACGTTATTTAAAATAACGTGTGTATCTTCATTCGACTCCCCTACTTCCAGCATGTCCACTGCGCTGAGTCGAAGGGAGGGAGCCACTCTGCGACTCAGCACTTCTCCAGTTGCTGGTGTGGTATTTGGGGATTGATTTCCTGATCAGCTGAATGGGTCTTCTCAGACCGGAGCAGTCGATCAGGAAATTCAAACTGGTGGCGGCAAATTTGTTGCTGTCAGTGAAGACCAGTCCTCTGAGAGGTAAGCCCCTGAGCTGGCTGCAGTAGGAGGGACATATCCTGACTAGATGAGGGAGAGAGGGAGACATGGGACCCTAACTGATGGGTTACACATATGCATCTAATATAGTCAGTATCTCCCCCAACATCTGCAAGTAGCTTCACAGAAGTTCTCCCTATATAAAGTTGTAAGGCAAAAGTATAAACTGTGGCATAATAAAATGCAATATAGGTTATAGGTACGTATTGCATTGGTTTTCATTTTTGTTCATAATCGTGAGACTGAATTTACAAGGAGCTTGGTGCACAATGGGAATGGGGCTGCCGAGGAAGCTGCAGACGTTCACCATCTCACAGGTCTCCATCTCCACCATCTCCTGGAATTGGGCCCCATGAGCTATAAAAGATGCAGCCATAATGTTTTTTTGTAAAGCTCCTTGCCCTGCACATTGTGTCAGGAAACGATTGATGGATTACTCTGTGAGAGGTCAGTCAATTTAATCAAGAGCTGATATTTTCCAATTCCCATCTTAATAGTTTGAAAACTCCTCTTTCTGACCAGCCCTAGACTAGCACCAGTTAAAAGTAATGAAAAACAATAAAAGAGAAAATAACAGACAAAGCAAGCGTTGACATTTGAGCAGTTTGTTGCTTATTTTAGAACACTCAAAAACCAGACCCCACCATTAAGGGATATTACAGCAAAGGCATCAAGAGAAAAAACTCTTACTTTGCTGTTCTTGCTGGGACAGTAACGTGTATTTGACTATATGTACATCACTGGCTGAGTGAAGTGAGGAACAAGTACTCAACTTGGCAGCATTTGCCTGTTTATTTGTAATGTTTTAAATTTTGAATGCTGCATCTGACCCAGGAGTAAACTGCAGGGAATATTCTCAGCATCAGGGAACCCAGGCCTATTAATCTGGTACAAATTGGAACATTAGAAAAGCCTGAGTCATAGGAAAATGAGGGACCCCAGACTGCCTGGTGCTTCAGGAAGAGAAATCTGCTGCCCATACAGATCAGAGGCAGCAGTTTAACTTGCTGTATGGGAAGCAGTTGTAGTTTGGACTCTGACAGGAAAAAATGAGAAAGGAAGAGAGCACCTTACACAGTAGTTGGGAGGGAAAAAGCAGGGATCAGGCGGCAGGGGAGCTCAGAATGGGTGGTGGAAAAGGGAACGGGGGGTGGGGTAAAGAGCACAGGTAGTCATGGAGCAGTAGGAAGTTGAAGAACGGGGGAATAGTAGTGGAGCAAAGCAAGGAAGGCTGGGGAAGGGGCAGTAGAGGCAGGATGAAGCATGGACTAGAGAGAATAAGTGTGGGGTAGTGGCCAGGAGGAATAGATACAGGTCACCGTGGAAGCAGAGACCCAGAGGAATAATGGGGCTGGGGAAGAGAGAGATCACCTGAAAAGCATAAGTAGTGTTGGGGAGGGAGAAATAGGATCTGAAAGGGGGTCGGTGAGGGAACACAGAGTCCTTCTCATGGGGATCTTGTGATGTAAGGAACAGTCCTGTATTTATTACCCACATGGCTGAATCTGAACTGAGGCCTTACCTTTTATAGCTCTTCCCTCTCTCAACATATTCATGCTATTTTGAAGCCCTTTCTGTAATTTGTTGTTGAAGTAAAAGTGTGTTACCTCTACTGCTTTTATAAACATGCCATCAACTCACATTGACATACATGCATATAATTTAATATTTCCAGTAGAGAGTATTTAAGTTAAGACTGCCAGAATGTAAAACCAATTCATTAATTGCATGTTTATAAGATTGACTATTTGTATTGATATTGCTTAATTATAGGTCCTACAGCAACTGCAGCCATGATACTTGGACTGGCACAGGAAATTTAAGAAGCAACAGTATTGCTTAACCCAATATTAAAAAGTAATATCCAAGTTGTAGAAAGTGCTGTTAAAAATCCCAGCTATCTTGCAAGAATTATGCTTGTTTGGCAGCAGCTCTTTCTCTTGGTGAGAGGGCATGTCTGCAAAAATATTGCATTTCTCATGCAGAATAGGGTTTGGAATTACGGCAACTGTTTGATTTACCATCATTAACTTTATTTGAGGCTGCTCTTGGCTAATAATTGACCCTCCATAAATGTTCCCTATAGTGATATGGAAGATGATTAATAAAGGCTGTACATTTATTATAGTTTATGTAATTAAATTTAGCCTGATAGTGTGCAATCCAAAAATGTAGTGTCGTGGATGAATAGAATTTCTGGCCAAAAAGTTCTAAGCGTTTTTGATCCTTGTCATATAGAATAGACTTGAAGTAGTGGTGCTTCCCCCGGCTCATTCACCACATCCATTACAACAGAATTAGGTAACATAGGAGAGGAGGGACAAAAGAGATTATGGCCCCTTCAAGGACCCTGAATTTTTATTATCTGCTCATCTGCAAGTTGGTGGAATGATAACAGTCTTTGTTGGGTTCAGGATGCAAAACAGTCTCTGTTGGGTCCCAGAGTGCATCATTAAAGGATAATACATCTCTAGTGAGAGTTACTAAATATAAAATGTAAAGCAATTTATGATGCAAATCCCTGACCTGCTTTATAAGATCTTGAAATTGCTGGGAAATCATCAGCCACAGATGGTGGTGGATGTATGACTGCCTCATCTGAGATGACAATGAGATGTGAGGTTGAGTGGTACCTTCTATATCTCCCCTGCCCTCCTCCACTTCATTTTGGGGTCCCGACTGGGAGGAAGAGGACTGAACATCTCTAGCCTCCCAATGTGTAAGACCCAGTTGTCTGGCAAACTGCTGTCAGTGCAAAGGAATCCCAGTAGGGTCACTGAGGGACCCCTATTTGGAAAGGTGGTGGCATCCAGGGGTAGTCCTACCACCCAGTTTATGTCATGCACAGAGGTGTTCCCTAGGGGTGTCAAAGAACAGGTACCTGCACTGAGATGGAAGAGACTGAACGGACGTCTCCCTTATCCTCCTTGATAGCCATCAACAGGGGCAAAGAGGCACTAGCAGAAAAGGGTGGAGAGTCTGGCAGTACTGGAGAGAGAGATTGTAGTTCAGAGACCGGGTCTTGGTACCAAGAGACATTTGGTACCCATCAGTAGAGGAGATTCTGGTTCATCTGCCATGGATACATCTTTTGAATACCTAAAAACCAGTAGCATGCTTGACAAATGAGGCAGACTGTGCTGTAGATTTATTTTAGAGAGTGCTGATGTAACTCCGATGGTCTCTGATACTTCAATTTGCACGGAACCGATGGTCTGACTAAGGCGATACCAGTGACCTTGTAAATAGTACCAAGGCTCTGTCAGAATCATGTTTCTCTTTAGAACTCCAGGACTTTCCAGCTCTGCTGGTATCAGAGAGGGGAATCTTTTGCCTTTATGGTACCGAACCAAGATGTTGAGGCTTCTGATACTATGGACTTAGCAGGGGGCCAAGATTGAGTACTTGAAGTGTGGCACCCATAGAGGTACTACTCAAAGAAGAACCTTAGCTTTCTTGAAAAAAAAAGTTTCATGCTGCAGAGGTTATTTGACTTGTTTATTTTATATTACTGCATTATGGAAATGAGAGGTGATGTAAACCGGTAGCCCTGAGTCTCTGAAGATTCTGTAGCGCTTTCAGAGAGAGTGGTAGTGTTAACTCTGTTATCCTGGCCAAATTCCAATTTAGATAATCACATCCTCACAATGGAATCTTATAATTCCTTTTTTAAATGCTGGTGTCCTGTTGCTATATGCTGTCAAAGTATTACTGTATGTTCCACAACAAATTGCCTGCATTTTAATACCTTTTACCTACTTCACAAATGTTTTGTAAGGTTTAATGAATGTAAATTGTGTTTAAAACCTCTAATAAAGGCAATTTTGAAGTCGGTTATTGTTGCTAATAAATAACCATGTCAAAATTTCTCTTGATAGACTACTATATGCTTGTGCTGCCAGCACAAAACCACCCTCCATCTAAGGTTGTTCTATTGTTAACTTCCTGAGGACAAATAGAATATTCACACCTTTATTTACAATATTACTGGCATAAATGCCACTCTCTTGCTAACTTTGCTCATTTTAAAATGTGCCATCCTAACACTGCAAATCAATAATAAAAAGAAACTCAGAATTTCTAATAGTCTTAACATTAGAACTAATATTGTGTAACTGAAAATCAACGGCTTCAATTAAAAGGAATATATAGCTTCATTTTATAGGCACAACCTTTACGTTTGAAAGTTCCATAACATATGGGACCTCACTGGTGCAATAATTATGTCGTGTTGGAAAGCCATCATTAGTTCCAAATTTGGAAGTACTATTTTGTTATAAACAATCTGATGCTAGTTAAATGTTAATGCTCCTTTTCTTTAGCAATTACTGCATTCTCCTTGAATTCATAAAACCAGTGCTCCTCCTCTGAATCCCCTAATACTATGCAGCTCTTTTAGTCTTTTTGTGTTCCCCTATAGTTTTAGATGCATATCTTTCTTTTCCTTATAAATAAAAATGTTGGACCCAATTGGTGCTTTTTCATGCATGGAAATTTGCAAAGGAGTGGAAGCTAAAAATATGGGCTCTCCAAAAGTGTTTAGACATCTAAAAATATCTAAATCTAAGTCCCATTTTTGGCTCTCCAGTGATCTACAAAGCTCCCGCCAAACCCTGTAGATACCTAAACTAGATGCCTAGGCAACTTTTACTACAAAAATGTAGGCACTATGTTTCTGACGCTTATCCTTTCCACTGCAGTATCACTCTAGATGCCCGAGCACCTGTCTCCTGCCTAAGCTCCAGAGCATTTCACAAATTAGGGACAAGAGGCATTTGACCACCTGTCACATGTCGGCCCAATCTGTTAGCCATGCTAAATAGTATCCTATTGGATCAACCCCCTCAGGAAAGTTCACTCCTAAGGAGGTGGCACTCCCTCATAATGTTTAGCTCTGTGCTTAGCGTGCTCACCCAGGATGTGGGAGCCCCTCAGTTCAAATTCCCTAGCTGCCCCCTCTTAGATAAGTGGACTAGGCACTAAACAAGTGGTTTTCATAGCATGGGTCATGACTAGTACTGGGTTACAGACCCTCAGGTACTGAGTCATGGTGCCCCCTGCTGCTGCCTCTGCAAGACTGAAATGCATTGCTCAAAGATGTAATTGTTGGGTTGTGGGCATAAATTATTTTTTTCAACTGAGTCTGAAAATTTTTTTGAAACCCACAGCCTTAGACAATTAACTATTATCATAGGGCTCTCCCTCAAGCTTTCCTATAAAAGTTGTTCCTTTATAACCAAAAAATTAATTGGGCCTGAGAAAGAGTGGGAATGACTAATGCCTAAGTGTTAGGGCACTCACATGGAAGGTTACAGTCTCTGTTTAAATCTTTTCTCATCAGGCAGAAGTGAGGGACTTGACTTGAACCATAACCACTGCCTTTGATTGTTTTGTGTGAAAACAGCTGAGGAGCCTGTGTTGGTAGGCAGCCTCTGAGCATGCCTACTGGATCAGGCATCACACATGGGTTAAATGGTCAAATGCCTATTTTTCTCCTTTTCATGAATCACAAGAAGAGATAAATGTCTCCCTGAAGTCTGGACTTGGGCACAGAATTCCAAGACAAGGGAAAGGCCAAGGACATATCTCTCTGGTTGGATGAAATTCAGTAGGATGAAATTCAATAAGGACAAATGCAAAGTACTCCACTTAGGAAAGAAGAATACATTTCACACATACAAACGAGGCAATCACTGCTTAGGAAGGAGTACTGTGGAAAGGGATCTGGGTGTCATAACAGAACACAAGGTAAGTATGAGTCAACAGTGTAACACTGTTGCAAAAAAAGCAAACACCACTCTGGGATGTATTAACAAAAGTATTCTAAATAGGACATGGGAAGTAATTCTTCCGCTCTACTCCATACTGATTAGGCCTCAACTGGACTATTGTGTTCCGTTCTGGGTGCCTCATTTCAGGACAGATGTATACAAATTGGTGAAAGTCCAGAAGAGAGCAACAAAAAATGATTAAAGGTCTGAAATACTTGCCTTAAAAGGGAAGATTGAAAGAACTGGGTTTGTTTAGTCTGGAAGAGGAGACTGAGAGGGGACATCATACCAGTTTTCAAGTACCTAAAAGGTTGTTATAAGGAGGAAGGAGAAAAACTATTCTTCTTAACTGCTGGTGATAGGACAAGGAGCAATGGGCTTTAATTCAGAAAAAAATCCTAACTGTCAGGGTGATTAACCATTGGAATAAGTTGCCTAGGGAGGCTGTAGAATTTCCATCATTGGAAATTTTTAAGAGCAGGTTAGACAAACACCTGTCAGAGGTAGTTTAAGATGGTCCTTGGTCCTACCATGAGTGCAGGGGATTGGACTCGATGATCTCTCATGGTCCCTTCTAGTTTCTATGACCTTTCTTCTGTTACCTCATGATTACACCACTGTGATGCATGGGGCTTCATCTTAAAACCTTTTGGAGACTGATGCTGGTGCAGATGCAGTGGCTTGTTTACTGAACTGGGCACCTCACTCAGAGGACTGGATACTAGTGCTCTGGGATCTGCAATGGCTGCCTATTGGTCTCCAAGTGGAAATGAAAGTGTTGTGTCATATAAAAACCTAAATGGCCTGGGACCAGCTTAGCTGAGGGATTGCATCATCTCCATACTGCTGCAGCTGTGGTCAGCAACGGGATTTTGGCAAGTGCCTCTCTATAAACAGTCTGAAGCTTGGTTTGATATAGCCCTAGTTCGGGAACCTTATATTGAAAAACCATCTGTTTGATAGAATTTGTAGGGAGATTGAGTGTGTTTTCAAAGTAACCGTAGGCTGTGGGAGTGGAAAGGAGATGTTCTGTTCTTGGCTGCCTGGCAGAAAATGTTCGGCTGACTGAGTTGAATCATTTGTTCCACACAGACTGTTTGCTTTTTTAATGTTAAGGGGGTAATTTGGTATAACACTGGATTCTCAAGTGCTTCCAGTCTTTGTATTTAAATCTAAATAAAGAAAAGGGAGAAAATCTGTGCAAGGGCCTCCTGATGGAGATTTTTCTAACATAGGTCCAATGGATATTGAGTGTGAGCACTGTCTCCAACCGAGCCCTGAAGATCATCTAGGATCTGCATGGATCCTAGGTGAAGAGTGAGATGCTAGGGCTATCTGCCTCTATGCCTGTCCTTGGTCTGTCATGTTCTGCCCTTTCACTTTCTGGCTGTGCAACTCCAATAAAGCTGGGTTGACAAGACTCCCACAGCTTTTGGCTCAAGTATGGCCCTTTGCCAGGTGATCCCTGTGGTGGATCACCACAGGAGACAGATGACCCATGTTTCTTTAAGGCAAGACCAACTTTAATTGTGTTCAGGATTTGACCTTTAGTCATTTTAACAATAACTAAGAAAGCTGAGAAGCTATTCTTTCCCTTAATGCATTATGATTCTGACCACACAAAGTTATTTCTCTCATTTATATATAAAGACTTGAGACCTGACTCTGATAGTAGATTCATTGCTCAGCCATCACATTCTTCTTTGTAGACAACTTTTTGCAAACAAGAAATGAACCAGTCTCCTCTTGTTGACTAGAGTGGGTCACTATGAAGTACCAACTGCTGCTTGTTTTACGCATGAACGTATCCTTATTGCCTTTGGTAGGAATGCTCATTTGCACAGGATGAACATAATAAGGGCAAGAGAGAAGATCTAATGTGGGCTCTTCTTCCCAGGAACGATGTGGAACTTTAGATGTTTCAGAAGGGTGCAGAGGAGCCTGTGTCCCTTAATCACATGTAACCCCTTAAATGTTAGCCAGTGTCTTGCCTTTAGGCCAGCTGGTCTCGGTGGCCTTGCAATAATTTTGTGAAATGGGTTTAGATGCTAGCCAAAGGATAGAAGCAGCTAACAGAGAGATGATGGAGATTTATAGGAAATCAGGACAATCTTCAGCAGGCTCAGAATAGAGTAGTCTATGATTCTGTTGGTTTTTTTTAATGGAATAAGATTAATTCTATTGCACAAGAATCACTGTATGTAAAAAAATATTTTCATGCTCTATGTTCTATGGGTTTATTGGGCTCACTAACCCTTGCCTGCTGGATGGCTCATTTCTTGGATACCAAAACACATGAGTATGTTCCTTCTATAGTGTCTGGAGACTCATCTTAAATTAAGTTATACTGCAACTTGCTTTGATACAGAGATTTCTAACCACTTACAGGCTACAACCAACTCCCTTGCTATTAGACAAGTGGGTCCCTGCCCACACATATTTCCCTCCAAAGGGAATTGTCTTTCACCCAGCCCATCCAGCCTTTCAGCATGCTAACATATATTTCCCCTAAGCTTTTTAAAGCATGGTTTATTTTGAGCCTTCAAAGCTCCCAGCCTCCTACACACGTTCCCGGCTGAGTCAGGAAATGCAAACATCCTCACATCACAAGAGCCAAGCAAATCCCCACTTTCACCAGATTTCACCTGGTGTATCCAAGAGCAATCCCCCAGGGCAATCATTAGGTTATGTTAATTATGGCAATCAACCTACCCATTCTGACCTAATTAAAACTAATTAGCTTTCCCCTTTATTTCGGAACGTCCTCTCCCTAGTGAGATTTTACTTTTAAGAGTTTTTTTTTTCTTTTTAAAGTAACAGAGCTCTCTAATTACTTTGCTTTTCAGCCATAGCACCCTTGACAATAAGGGCTCAATTCTGAGGGGGAGATTTCCATCACCTCACTGATTTGAGCCTTAAATGAACCATGGTAATATTACCCAGTTTTTTTCAAAGTATTTAGGAGCCTGAAGATGTGGATAGGTGTCTAGTGGATTTCCAAAGCACCTAGGCCCAGATCCACAAAGGGATTTGGTCAGTGTGCTGCTGAGCAGGTGCCCAGGTTCCTATTCGATCAATGGAAAGTGACAGAAGCCTTAGTTTGCAATCTACAAAGTCAGCACATTAGACAGCTCCCTGACTATACTAGCCAATGGGAGATGCCAACCAGAGGGGTGATTTCTAAGCCTTGACCTTTTTTGGAGATTTCTCCTCTCTGCAGCCTTGGTTTAGGGGATCATCTCTACTTCCAGTCCACAGACTGAGGGAAGATAGACATTAGTCTACATAGATCATATGGCGGAGGAGGGGCAGGGAGGGATGGGACCTGAAACAAAACAAGGAGAGGGGGAAGGTCAATAATAACCTTTGCCTAGTGGAGAGGGTACTCATCGGGGTGTAGGAAAGCCTGAGTTCACAAAACTCCTTCTTCTGAAGGGGAGAAAGGATTTGAGCAGATGATTGCCAACTCTTAGGTGACTGCCCTAGCCATTAGGACATAAAATCATTCTAATGCTTTTCTCTGGTCCAATTAATATTTAAATATTCAATTATTTAATTAAATTAAAACAACTTCTGTAGGAGTCATTGAGGGAGACCCACATTGGAATACTCCATAGCCTACTGGTTAGTGGCCTCACCTGAGAGGTGGCAGATCTCTTTTCAAATCCCATTGCCTCTTAAGGGAGAGGAAGAACTTGAGGTGGAAGTCTCATATCTGAGGAGTACCGCTTTAATAGGTTACAAGTTGTAAAGGTGTTCTTCGTTCCCCCAGCTGTTTAATGTGATCTCACCTGACAGCCTCTGGATGCACCCACTAGACAGACCCCCCGCATGTGACATAGGGGGCTGAACATCCATCTCCTTAAATCTGTGATTTGCTCTGGGGCTTAGATGAAAGATAGACACCTGGGCACCTAGAATGACTCTGCAGTGGCAGAACACTTAAACACCAACTGAGTTTAGACTCCTATTAGGTTAGGTGGGAGTTGGGAAGTTTTGTGGATCATAATGGTACCTAATAATGGGCCTGAGTTGCCGAATTATCTTCATTTATCATGCTCCTAGTCATCTAATTCTCAGTGAAATAAATCAGAGCTAGTTAGGTGCCTGGGTGGTTTTGAAAAATGCTAGCAGGTTCCTATCTACATCTCAAGGTGTCTAGATACCTTTAAAAGCCTGTCCTTGTATCTCTCTCACCATCTTTCTTTCTTTAGGAGATGTTGATAAAAGCTAGGCTTCTCTTAACAAGGAAGGTAAGCATGTTGCAGAATATAAATGTATTCAGTTATACCACTTCAAATAATAACTGCTCCATTTTCTGTGCCCTGTGGCCATTTTGTTTCCTGTTTTTGTTTGTTCCAATAATGTCAATATCTCTTAGTAATTAAATCAAAACCTAACTTCTTGTGAGAAACAAAGAGACAAAGAAACAAACAAAGAAAGAAAAAGATATTTTATAAGTTTAAAAACTTTATGCACAGTTTGTATCTGAAGGAGAAATGTTTAATCATCTGCAGCTCATATTGATATCAAACAGGAGTACCAAGCTAATCTGTTTTCAAAGCCTATTTTCTTGTTGTTTTTTCTCTTTTATTTTAGAATCAGATAGAGTATAAGTGGGCTGTGCATGATCTCTTATGAATAATAGACTTCACTTACCTGATTTAAATAGCTTTACTGTGCATCTCCAAATAATTCTTCTTATTAGGGCACCTTGGATCTTCTTGAAATCTATTCTTGGTCCATGTAATTCTTTTCCTAAAAATTCTATATCTGATTGCTGTTTTTATATATACAAAGTGCCAAGAACTTGTATTTGTTTCCTTTCTCTATAAATAATGAAGGACATTATAATATACTGTCTACAAACTGTACTTTATGTAACAAACCTATAACCTATACAACAAACTATTAATAGAAGGTAAGTGTAGCTGATTATTCATTTCTAGACATTATTCATGCTATGCATGAGAGAAGTGCGAGGTTACAGAAGGTTCGTTATTTCTGGTGACCCTAGTCTGTTAGCACCCACTGTTAGCACACATCTACCTCATCACTCACCTGATGTTCAACCTTTTCCCACTTTCGAGGAAGAATATTAGGACTCACTCCTGTGAGATCCCCTCAGTGATAAGCATAACAGCCCAACACCATTTTAAAAAATCACGTTTATTTCTCTTGTAATTAGGTTCTCTCCGTCCCATCTGCTATCGTACAAAGTCTCACTTATCTCCTGCTTGTCAAACAAGTCTGTGGTCCTGATTAAAGTTAATGGAAATCTTCCCACTGATCTCAGTGGTTCAGCCGCTGTACAACAGCCAATCTTAGGGCCAGACTTGTTTCTACTTGTTATTTACAAATCTGTTTCCTTGTTTTGTTTTTTTGCACAGATTTGTAAATAACAAACTTTTTCTTTGTCAGAGACTTATAACTCATTCAGTGCCCTTTAAGTAAGAAAACATTTATTGACTTCAAAAGGAAATTTCAATTGAAAACCAATTGACCTCATGTTTTGGCTTTTCTTTTTTTCCTCCTAATACAGTGAGATCTGAATTAGGCCTTTAATAAGGCAAGCTAGAATTTAGATTAAGTTTTTACAGCTGTGTTTGAAACAGAAAAAAGTAGATCGGTTTCAAACATGAATGAAATCAAGGACATGCATAAGGGAGGGCAAGGAAAGGCATGGTTTCCCCTACTAATTGTTGGGGACAAATAATTCCTCCAGCCCCGGACCCACGGCAAGGAGTTGGCAGTTATTCCAGGCCTGGGCCATGGCAGGGACACAGAAAGTATCGCTACAAAAGCCATCAATTTTTTATTCCTGTGCTCATTCCAGAATGCAATAAAACTTTACTATTTCACAGCAATGAGAGAGGGGCATAATGTACTTTACATCATTGCAAAGACAAACGCCCTATCTACTAAATAGTGTTAAACTAATGGAGATACAAATATAGACTATTCCTACACCTGATAGCATTCTAAATTAACTGTATCAGCTCAAGGACAGGACCTGGATGTCATTGCAGGTAGCTCAATGAAGGACTCTGTTCAATGTGCAACTGTGAAAAAAAAGCAAACAAGGTACGAGATTACACAAGGAATGGGATGGTGAATAATCAGAGATTATAATATTCAGTGGTGTTCCAACTAGAATATTGTTTGCTATAACAGTCACCCCATCTGAGTAGAGTAAAAATATTGCACGGCTAAAGGTGAGGAAATCAGGAAAGGATTATGAGAATAAGCAAAGGCTTGGGAAAACTCTCCTATGATGAGAGATTGGAAAGATTGTATAGTTTACCTTAGAAAGAAGATTAATAATAGGGGACAAAATAAAAGTATTTTAAATAATAGATGCTCTATAGAAGGTAAACTGGGAACATCTGTTCTCCTTGTCTTATACAAAGAAGACATCTTCTAAAAGCAGTCCATCTTCCAACAGTGGTCAATGCCAGGTGTTTCAGAGGGAATTAATAGAACAGACAATCTTCAAGTGATCCATACCATCAGCCAACCTCTGGCAAACAGCAATCCCTGTCTATCCTAGTGAATAGCCAATGATGGACCTAGCATCCATGAACTTACTTAATTCTTTTTTGAACCCTGTTATAGTCTTGGTGGACGGGGAGTAACCCTTAAGTCGAATTTATTAAGTGGGCCATACTAAGTCTACACTAGACTCTCTAAGTCGATTAGTTAGGTTGAGCGGGCGGTGAGGCTCCTTTGGGGCTGAATCTCCCCAGGCAGCAAGCCCTGGAGTGGTCTGGGGGAGAAGGGAGCATGGAGCTGGAGCGCGGGTCTCTGGGTCCCGGCAAGGAGGGAGAGCGAGAGACCCACGCTCCCTCCTGGCCGTGACAGCTCAGTCCCAGCTAGGAGGGACCACGGTGCTCTCTTCTGGCCAGGACCGCTCGGGTCCCAACAAAAAGGGAACCCTGCACTCCCTTCTCCCTGGGACCATTCAAGTCCCGGCCAGAAGGGAGCCCCATGGTCCCTTCTCCCCAGGATGTGAGCTGTCCCAGGGAGAAGGGAGCCGGGACTCCCTTTTTCCCCTGCCCTAAGTCAACTTAGTCCACACTTCTGAAGTCAACTTAAGAAGTCGACTTAAGCAGTAAAGTCGATGTAAAAGTAGGTTTTACAAAGTTGACTTTAGGAAACTCCAGTGTGGACGCAGAGTAAATTAAGTCGACTTAAGCAGGCTTAAATCGACTTAATTTACAAGTGTAGATGCACCCCTGTTGACTACAATTGTAATTTGATTTAATTAAGGGCTAAAGAATGTGAGCTGCAGCATTCATTCAAACTTTTGTTGGCATAAGTGATAGTGCTGACAAGCCCTAAGAGTGATTAGTACCAGGTGCTTTAGAGAAAGGTATAAGAACCATGAAGTAAGCAGATATGGGGTAACTGGATATGGAATAATCTGTCCCCCAGACTAAATCTTACCCTGAGCTTTAGTAGTTAAAGATCGGCTTATGCCCTGAATATGAGATTTAACATAATAGCTGCAACATTTATAATGAATTATGACAACTCTGTTTATTCTTGGTTCTTGTCCAGTTCTGTGAAGTTCTTAGCTTCAATGACTTCCTGTGGGAATGAGTTCCAGTTTAATTATGTATCATATAAAAACGTATTTATACTGCTTTTAAATTTTCTACCTTTACATTTTAGAAAATATCCAGTAAGATAAGTTTATTGCAGAGAAATGAAGTGAATTTTGTGCTTCTGTCTTCATGACTGAAGATTTGATGGAGGTTCCTGAACTTGGACTATTCTTTTTAGGTGATAAGGAACTGTCCCATATTATGCTGTCATTAGAGGAAGTTTTGGAACAAATTGATAAATTTAAAAAGTAATAAGTTACCAAACCCAGATGGTATTCACCAAAGATTTCTGAAAGAACTCAAATGTGAAATTGCAGAATTACTGACTGTGGTATGTAACATATCATTTAAATCAGCTTCTGCACCAGGTGAGTGGAGGATAACTAATGTGATGTCAATTTTTAAAAAGACTCCAGAGGCGATCCTGGTCATTACAGACCAGTAAATCTAATTTCATTACCAGGCAAATTGGTTGGAACTATAGTAAAAAACAGATTTATCAGCATATAGATTATAGCAATTTGTTTGGGAAGAGTCAACAAGTTTTTTGTAAAAAGAAATCATGCCTCACCAATCTACCAGAATTCTTTGAGTGGGTCAACATGAGGACAATGGTGATCCAGTGCATATAGTGTATTAAGATTTTCAGAAAGCTTTTGACAAGGTCCCTCATGAAAGGTTCTTAAACAAAGTAAGTATTTATAAGAAAAGATGGCTAAGATTCTCTTGAATCAATCATTGATTAAAAGACAAGAAACAAAGGATAGGAATAGCATTCTATCCCTCTAGATCCGTTTGAATTGACCTTGTGACTCGCCTTTCTCTGTATCTATATATTTATCGCTTATATGCTGTATTTTCCATTTCATTCATCTGACAAAGTAGGATTGCACCCACGAAAGAAAACTCATGCAATAAATTTGTTAGTCTTTAAAAGTGCCACAGAACTCCTTGTTTGTACAAATGATTTAGTATCTGTGGTGGCTGTTTGCCAGCATAAGTTAAGTCGACCTAATTTTGCAGTGTAGACATGGTCTTAGTAATAACTGCTGGTTAGTTTTTTTCACAACTGTGAAGTGCATTTGAATTATGTGTGATGGGTTATTATAACAAAAATGAACAAGTGAAAACTTACTGCAAAAGCCCTTTCTTACCACTGGCAAATTAAACCACGCTTTTTATTTAAAATAATAAATAAATCTTGACACACGTTAAGCTTCATTTCTCTGTGGATTCTTATTCTTGTTTTTATTTTCACCCTTTAACATCATCTGTCTTGTCTCTTGTTTTTGCTTGAGTACTACAAAATGATCTTTCATTCTATTACTAGCCTTTGCAGACCATTATCCGCCCCCAGAGGAAACTCGGTATCTAATGTTTCTCTCTGGAATGCTACATTGCTTCTAACCTTTGCCTTGCTTTTACAAAGAATGCACCCTGGCAGACTCTAGCTGTCTCTTATCTCTCTGATCCATACAAAGGTGTCAAAATGTCCCAGGGAACCATTAATCAACAGCCCCACTCTGACATCAGCTCCTTGGAAGCTTTCTCTGCACCCACAGCGCATTTAGAGGTCTAGTGCAAACAGTGCAAGGAAGTTTTTACCCAGAACATCTTTCATAGATTGTCTAACCTGATTGATGACAATATTGAGAATTAAACATTTACGTCTTAGAGGCTTGGAAAAGTATTGAAATACTTATTTTAAATTTACATGGGAGGAACAACTTCACTGTTGTCAAGAGACTTTTCATAACAGCTTGGGGACTGGCATTGAGGTGCACTAGATGTCATTGGCTATGTCCACACTGGCAAGTTAGTTCGAATTAAGGAAGCTTAATTCGAATTAACTAAAGCCATGGCTACACTAGGCTTTAATTAGCTCGAATTAAGGACTTCCTTAATTCGAACTAATGACTTCGAATAGAGTATTCGAAGTAAGGGTTAATTCGAACTAACTAGTTTGAATTAACCAATGTTAATTAACCAATTAAACATATTAATTCAAACTAATTTCTTAGTTCAAACTAACCAGCACATTGCAATCAATGGAGATCGCTAATTCGAACTAAGCAAGTGCCATGAATGGCACTTGCTTAGTTCGAACTAATTTTTTCTAGTTCGAATTAAGCTCATTCAAACTAACTAAAATTAGTTCGAATTAGTTAGTTCAAACTATCTAATTTGAACTAATTTTAGTAAGTGTAGACATAGCCATTTTGATTTACTCAGACACATTTGAATGTAAAACACACTTTTATAAAGGAAAAATCAAAAGAGGATAAAAACACAAAGAATGGGAAAACAGAAACAAGAAAATAAAAGGGGAATCCTATCACCGTCCTTGTCGCTATATCTAGACTGTAAGATCTTTCAGAGCATGGACCTGTCATGATTCCTTCCTGTAAAACACTATTCATAGCTTGAATGAACTCACACAGAAAAATGATAGAAGATCACTTGTGGGCAAATGATCACTACATATCTGACCACTCAATCTTCATCCTCAAAGAAAACCTGCATGACACCTCAAAAGACGAGTCTGGGACCTTAGTATCAAAACTTTGTTAGACATTAAAATGTATGGTCTTAATGCAGATGTTGGGTTTATGGCTTTTACAGTGTGTAACACACTAACCCCCTTTTTTGGCCTATGCCTGGAGAGATGTTAACAGACCATTGCAGCTTGAATGGTCTATATAACATGTTTGATTTGCTGAAGTGAACTGACTTGATGCAGTGAAATATAATCACAGGATTTATCTTAAGTTTTCTATATTCTAGCATCTAATAAAGTGGAACTTCACTCACAAAAACTCATGCGAAAAACAATTTGGTTAGTCTTTAAAGTGCAACAGGACTCCTTGCTAGAGAATGTATGTTAACTACCGATGTGGAACAATGGGTTCCACCTTGTATTTGGTTATGACACACTAAAGGCTTGTCTACACTTAAAATGCTACAGTGGTGCAGCTATGGTGGTAGCAAGGTCAAGGGAAGTATTCCTCCATCAACACTGTCTACATGGAGATTTCGGTCAGCTTAACAACCGTGCTGGGGACTGTGAATTTTTCATATCAACGTAGTTCAACTGACCTAATTTTCTGGTATAAAGAAGGCCTGAGGACCTTTCTCATATCCGAAGAAGAGCTCTGTGTAGCTCAAAAACTTGTCTCTTCCATCAGCAGAAGTTAGTCCAATAAAAATATTACCTCATCCACCTCGTCATTCACACCTACAGCAGACACGATATCCAATTAACAATTTACAGCTGCCATATCATCTAGGGCTATGATCTCACTGGACCCCACTAAAAAGGAAAGTAATAATTAAGTCTGCTATCTTCATATTAATTGAACCTTTTGTTACAATGAAACCTTAGTGCTGTTGGCAATTTAGTCCCATCTCATGGAACAATGTGCTGCTATAGGTGCTACGTGGCGGAGACATGCCGTATAATCCTAGCTCATTAAAGATCCAATGTTTCTTTTATTTGACAAATATAGGTGGTATTTGATAAATGCAAGCACTTGATTTGGGTGAACTATATTTTCTCTACCTAAATATTGCACTCAGTCCCAATCACATAGAATATTCTTCTTCTCTTCCTTTCCTTACTTGTTGAAAAGTGGTTGCCGTGTGCTGTTAAAGCAGCTGTGGCGTTCCACTCCAGAGGAGGCAGCATTTCAATGACACAGAAGGTTAAATCATTCTTGTCCTAGGCTATGTCTACACTTGTTAAAATTAGTTTGAATTAGTTAGCTCGAACTAATTTGAACTAATTTTAGTTAGTTCGAATTAGCTTAATTCAAACTAGGAAAACTTAGTTCGAACTAAGCAAGCGCCATTCATGGCACTTGCTTAGTTTGAATTAGCGATCCCCATTCATTTCAATGGCCGGTCAGTTCGAACTAAGAAAGAAAGAAAGAAAATTCGAACTAGTTAGTTCGAATTAACCTTTTAGTTCGAATACCTTATTTGAAGTTATTAGTTCAAATTAAGGAAGCCCTTAATTCAAACTAACTAAAGCCTAGTGTAGCCATGGCTTTAGTTAGTTCGAATTAAGCCTCCTTAATTTGAACTAACTTGCCAATGTAGACATAGCCCTATACATTAGGCCAAATACTGCAAACCTTTACTAATACAGGTACAAGTAAGGTCTTTCTGCTTGAGTAATTGTGAAGTGCTTGGGACTCATTTAAGATTAAAAACCTGTAGACATGAAGGATTTTTTTTTTAAGTTACTAGATTTTAAGGAATATGTTGGTTATTCATCAAGACTATTTTTTTCTCTAATTCATACTGAATTGAGAAATCCTTTTCTCTCCAGCTAGAAATATGAAGTATTTTGACCATATGTCCTACAAAAGCCAAACAACAGAGATGGAACAGTGTTAAATATGGCAAACCATCTCCAAGGCACTGGGACATCACAAATCTTATGAGGCACATAAATCATATTGAAGCTCAGGTAGTATGTAGCATAGGTCTCGTCTTGTGCAGACCCTCTGAAAGGTTAATTTCAATCAATATGAACAAATGTTTTTTTTCCTATACATACCTATGAAATATCAAGCATGAAAATTAACTCTTCACACAGGTTTAACTTTCTCATCACTTCTCTAGTTCACCACCGATAATCTAGATAATATTAAGAAGTATTTTTTTTTCACATCTGAACACCTTCTCTAGTGCATAATGCATTAAGATTGCCCAATTACATTGCACACCCATCTTGCCTCTTCCAACATTCTATGCTTTGGCATATGAAGACTTAAACAGAAAAAACAGCTGATCTAGCACTATTATCACCACTTGCGAGATCAGTGCCTTTTAAGAAATGACAACTGGAGAACTAGCATAGATCGTGAGGAGTAAACTTGAACATTATCTTTATTTCCTGACTTTAGGGAGCTGGAATTTCAATTTTAGCATTCCAGTAGTGTACTGTTTTGGAATACAGACAGATTAGATAGGTAGCAAGATAAACATAAGTATATACAGTCTTATCCTTTGTGGGAAGATAACAGTTTGCATTTATATTTTGCTTTCGCCTAACCATCTCAAAACACCAAAATATGAAATACAATAAGCCTCTAATGCCACCTTTTTATGTCCCCATTTTGCAGAGGAGCTGAGCACCCAGTGTTCCTACTGGCTTCTAGCAAGAGTAAAATTAGTTGGAAATCTTTTACATTGGAAAAAATGCTGATTTTTTTTTTTTTTTTTTGAAGATTTCTAAAGTCCAGGATGGACTTGCTGGTCAGAGAGGGAGACTGACACCCAGAGAGCCAGGTGGTGGGACTCACTTGAGAAGTGGAAGATCCGGATTTGAATTCCTGCCACTGATACGCCAGAAGGGAATGAATTGTGAAATTAGCCCAATAGCACAGTTTTTCCTAACAGCAGGGAGACAGACACAGGCATTCATGTGAGCTGATCTCATGCTCAGTGCTCCTTGCTGCATGACATCATAATGTCAAAGCAATAATATCATAGGGGACTCAGCAGCCTGTTGTATGGAAGGCCCAATAGACAGTGCTGCAGCCACTTTGAACTTGAGCAGCAATGGACTCAACAGGGAAGAAGAAATGGTCATCTTCATGTGCAAATCTTGTGCTTGATGTAGCTTGTAGCACATATTCCAAGCAGCAGCAACACCAGCTATCATGGCTTGTGGAAAACTGCCCTCCAAGTCCACCCAAAGCACTGCTTCAAGGTGATGCTGTCATGTGCTATGAGTCACCCTCAGCACAAGACTGACATCCACAGATCCTAACTTCTGCCTCAGCACTGTTGGGGGGTGAGGGAAAAAGCAGCAATTCAGCGGGACTTGGTGGTCAGTGTTCTGAAAAGGAATTCAGCAAACCCCTTTCACTGACTGACTGCATTCTGTGTCTAGCCTGTGACATTCAATACAGTACATTGCCCATCACACTGCCATGAATTTTCTTTTTTTTAAAAAACTGATTTTCCTGGGGCCTTAATTACAGACATCATCAGTTATTTGCCTAACATCTTTCTAAACACCTCCCCCAGGCTTGATTCTGATCTCACACTTCTGTAAACCTGTGAAGGTTATGTAGCTACAATGATGTAAAAGCAGTATAAGTACTATCAGAATAAGGGCTCTTGGATCTTAATTAGTATTTAAATATTACTAATAGCCCAGAATAGGGCTACAGGGAGGGACAAAAGGACCCACATAGAACAGTCAGTAAAAATTCCACAGGGTTTGGAAAAAAATCCCAGTAAATTTGGCCAACATTTTTCTATTGTTCTGTAGTTGATACTATTAAATTGAGTTCAAACTATCACTTTTTTCTACTTCAGCTGGAAAATAATATATACATACATAGTCTCCATAATTTTAAATACAGAGTTCTAAGGAAAGAACTATGAAACTCTATGGGACTTCTACACTGGCAGTTTAGGTTGACTTAAGGGGGCTTAAATCGACCTAAACAAAGCCACATCCACAATGGGCTTTTATTAAATCAACTTAAGCTTTTATTAAGTCAACTTAAGGATCCCCAGCAGGGGTGGCAGTGGTTTCTCTCCCTGCTGCAACCTGGGCCAGGAAGCCCCACACAGCTCCCTTCTTTCTGGGAGCCCCGGCTACCCTGCAAGCAGGGAGCCGGGGCTCCCCCCAAGGACAAGGGAGCCACCCAGGGCTGCCTTGTCCCCAAGGGAAGCCACTCACAGCTGCCTTCTCCCCAGGGAGAGGCAGCCGCCTGTGACTGCCTTGTCCCCAGGGGAACCACGGCTCCCTGCTTGCCCAGGAGCTGGGCTTCCTTGTCCCGTGGGGAGCCCTGGCTCCCTTCTGCCAGGGAGCCGCGGCTCACCTTGTCCCCTTAAGCATCTAATGTAGGTCGACTTTAAGTCAGCCTAAATATCTCATGTAGACACACTAACTCAACTTACCAAAGTCGACTTAGTTTAACAAATGTAGACATAGCCTATAGGAGCAGCACACACGTTTCAAAGTTTGACCTTATTTCTTTTATTTTCAACCTTGTCCAGTTTGTAGATTGTCAATTGAAATCATTTAGCTTGACTAAAAACATTATTAACAATCTCGATTTTTTGTTGATCAAAAGGAAGTCCTGAAACAATCCTCAGTAGATATACAAATCTGATAAACATTTTCCCCAAATTACATTCTCTGAGCATTTTCCTTTTCTTTAATAGCACTACTCCTTCTTATTGCATCGACATTCTCCAACAGTTTTCAAATGCAGCAGCTGTTTTATCCATCAGTTTAGTGAGGTTTTTTCCTAGTGAACCATTAACTTGCCTTTTCAGTCTTCTAGAAAATGCTTATGATTGGCAAAACTTTATGAAACAACATCAAACTGGAAGAAAATTGGTATCATGAGAAAGTAATATCTATGCTGTATTCACAGAGAAATCCGTCACTGTGGGCTAACGGTGTAATTAGCTGGTTAAATATAGTATAAACAGATTTCTTTCAAAAAAAAAAGCACTGTTTAGCAATATAGAGCAATATCTTCAGCGGGTGTAAATCTGCGTAGCTTTGGTGGTTACAGTGGTACTACAATTATATGAGCTGAGGATCTGACCCTCTCCCTGTTTTGCAGAGGCTTTAGTTTAAATATTGTATGGAGGAAAGAAACAAGACTACTAACAATGGAGAACTTCAAATTGGTCACAATTATATCTTATATTAAAACCTTTCATAAATGAAACATCAGATTACTTACTTTTCATTTCATTTGGTTTAGCTAATTTCTCTGCCCTCTGCCCCCCCAACATACACACACACCCACGCACTTCTGCCCTGGGGTCATTTCAGAAAAATTGTAGAGTGGCAAAGCTGTGTTAGCATATACAACATTAGATTAGGTCCTGCAAAGTCTGGGAGGTGAGAGTGGGAAACGTAATGGAACATATATACCTAGTGCTTTTTTTTTTTAAAAAAGAAAAGGGCCGGTATGCTGGCAGGAGCAGTGCAGAGGGGGAGTGATATAAGGAGGGTGTAAGGACTCTCCAAACTCCCCACTCCACCACCGCTGGTCCCCAGTGGCCTTTCCTACCTGCCAGCTCCTGGACCCTCCTGTCCCTTCCCCTCCTGCCTGCTGGATCTCAGACCCCCCTACCCCTTCCCCGATCCTCTTGCCCCCATGGCCCCTTCCCCGCCTGCCTGCCACCTCCCCACTCTTCTCGGCCCTCACCCCTTCCTCACCCTCCTACCACTCCCCAACACCTCCGGCCCCTTCCCCAGCCCTTCCACAACCGCCTGCTGGCTCCCAGCCCCCTCTCCCCTTATCTGGCCGGAGCTGAGGGGTAGCCAAAGTCGCTCCCTGGCCAGGCTACTCCCACCTTGAGCCACATATCTGAACATTCTCAGAGCAGGAGATTTGAAAAAGCTCCAGTCTGGCCACAGTTCCCAGGTATCTGGGGGCTGGATTCCAACCCCTGATGGGCTATAGGTTGGACAAGCCTGGGAGCACACCTGATGGCCCAGTGCCCAGCCGGGGACCAGGGTCAGCAGGGGAAGGAGACTGCCCCTTTCCCCTGCAGACCCCAGCCCCCAGCTGGGCAGCGGGGTGGGCAGAGAAAAATCAAGGGGGGGGGGAGGGAAAAGCGGGGAACCAAGGTCTAAACAGCAACTGTCCTATCTTGCCCCATAACAAATTATACTCTGCACTTCTCCCACCCCCAGATATGCTCATATTGCTCTCTCCTCTAGATAAATACAAGATATTTGCAAAAAAATAAATCCTTCATCAGTTATTGACAACACACACACACACACACACACACACACAAAAGCATTCTGGCATTAAACTCAAAGGAAGTTATGAGTTGATGTCAATAGGAGCAGAATCAGACCTTTAATGTGTGATAAAAAATAAACTACAGTGAACGTAAGAATATTCAGAAAATCAACTTGACTTAAAACCTAGCTTGCATTCTCTTTCTGTAAGTTTGTTGTAAAAAGGGGGAAAAAAGGGAAAAACAATTTCTGATTCTTTTAAGTTGTTCCTTTTCCCTAAAGCACCCTTATAAATAATGTATACATTTAAAATAAACCATATTTCAGTCAAAATACTCAGTTTTTGAAAAAAGGATGAGAGGTGTTCTTATCTATGTTGTTCTGTGTCCAGCATGGGTGTTTGTTACTTACACTGGGACACACACATGCAGCCAAACACTCACGATCAAAGAAACCAATACGATCACGGATCTTTGTAGAAACAAAGATGCCAGACTAGGCTTTATTGCAACATAGCACAATGGTAAGTGATCTATGTCAGCAGGAGCTCTGACAGCATTTGGGCTTGCAATGCAACAGAACGGCTCAACTGATGGCAGGACTTTCCATCACCGCCTTCAGCTGTCCAAAATCTGGTCTCTGGGGCTCCTACTTTTATACACTGTTTGGACCATTTGCTTGGCCCCTTTGGCACCAGAAACTACTTTCTTTGGTGTCCAAATCTATTTTGATTGGTCCACACACCCTTCCCCATGCCATGCATTACTTTATTTGGTCTGCATACCACTAAACATCTCCATACATCAAGATGTCATTGATTTGGCTGAAACATCCTTATCATGAGATGTTTGGGCAAAACATCTCTCCTTATCTCTTTGGTGTTAAGCCAAACTAATACCTCCTTCCTCAAGGTACTTTTCCACTCTTCATACTTATTAGTGCATTTCAGCTTGGATCTTGCCAATTTCAGCAAGGTCAAACTTTCGCAACCTGCCTCCTGCCAGCTTGATCGTTTATTCAGCTCAGACTTACTGTTTAGGATTATTTTGCTATGCCATAGTCTAGCACCTGGGCATTTCTACTTGTTCTTTCTTACTTTATACTCTAACTTCTTACTATAGCATTTACATTAATGAAATAAAGGGTATTTGAATAGTGCAAGATAAGTAGACAGGCATCCTAGAACTTTCAGAATTCACATAGATAATGAGAAGCAGATTATTTCAGTGTTCTCATACCTTTTCCAAAAGCACCGCAATTTTATATATTATATTAATTATATTATATTATATTATATTATATTCTGACTCCAGCGTTTTAAACTTCAGGGTTTTCAAAGAGCTTATTTTGGTTGTTACTTGAGTCTTTAATATTCCTGTTAATTGCCTGTACTTTATGTTAATAAGAAATGCTTTTAGACATCATATTTTTCAATTAAGATTTAATTTTCAAAATGAATAAATTATTATGGTTAAAATGTAAAACTCCAAAGGTGACTGAAAATGCTGGATTAGAAAACTGTAACATGATTAATTATTTTATTGAATAACCACCTTTCTGTTACAGGCATTACATGCTGAACGTTGGAGGTGAATAGTGGGTCAGGTCATGAAAAACTGGTGTAAGCAGTCTTTTTTCATGATCTAATGCATTCCAATAAATTATGATGAGAATATTAGAATATTTCAAGCTGCTATTCCCTGATTGTTAAATCAGTCACAAAGTTCCTGTTCTGTATATAATATCATCAAAGATTCATAAACTTTACAAAGAAAGGACAAAGAGAAAATAAAAATTAGAAAGACTGGTCAATTTTTGCAAACAAATTTACTCTAAAATTTAAAGGATTTGATTTTTTAAAAATGTATTATCAAGCCTGACAAAAATATACAATATACACATATTCTTGAGGAGAAGAAAACTTGTACAGTAATTTTTTTTAGGATGGGAACTCTCTTTGTATGGTTGTAAATATTCAAGAAATCTTATTGATTGTATAAAGCCCTGTCTTTCCTATTATGGCTCTTTCTCTTATGCATCTAATAATTTCCGTTACAGATGAGATTTTCTGTACAAAATTTCAGATACAGATGAGGACTTCCTGTACAAAATGCTCCATCAAACCAACAACCATTTAAAGAAAATTTAAGCTTCTCATTTTTCACTGGTCCAAATCCATAACTTGAACAAACTGCTGTGACATATAAGGGCAATGGATGAAGCAACACCACCAACTTCTTATTACAGCTTGACTTTCCAACAACATTGCAAGATCAAAAGTGATCTCCATCTGAGCAAACTTCCTAGAAAGACTAAGAAGGAACGGGAGAGAAATATTTTTCACATGATCTCATCCTATTAGGCTACTGCCACATGAGTTGAGAGCACTGGAACACAAGTGTGGCAATAGCTGAAGACATTTAGTATAGTAAGGAACAATGGTAGAAAGCTTCATTCAAGGGTTTATGATTTTCTCATCACTTTCACATTGTTAGTGATTATTATTTACACTGTGGTAGGCCTAGGAACCGCAATAAGGACTCTATTGATTGCCATTATATAAGTACAGAACAACAAGATAGTCCTTAAGTCAAAGAACTTTTTTTCTGCAAAAGCAGCTCAACAAAAAACAAAACAAAACAAGCTTGATTTGAACCATGACCACTTTCTCCAATGAACTTTGACTTTGGCTGAACCAGTTCAAGACTTGATCCTGAAGTTTTTAGTCAAGCAGACTTCCCTTGTCAGCCCTTTTATTCAGTATGTATATGAAGCCATTGGGAGCATCAGTGAGGAAAGATGGGCTGGGATCTATTACATGGGCTCATGACACACAACTGTCTCTCCATTTCATCCACCCTGTCCAAAATGATTAGTAACTTGGTGAGATGGGGCAATGATGAGAGTCAACTAGCTGAAGCTCAATCCAGACAAGACTGTTTAGAAAAGTTGGTTGGCTGGGAAAAGCAATAGGAAGACATTGCAAGAGTAATTTCTGCTTCTTAAACTGAAATTGTTTGTTCTGACGGTGGTTGCAGACTAGGATTCTTGTCAGATTCCCACTTGGTATTAGAAGATGCTGCAGCAGCAATGGCCAGGAGACCTTTTATTCCCCATCTATCTATGGTCAGGAGGCTGTGGATTGGCCTTTGACTTACTTTCTGGGAGACCACTCTTTTGTCAGGGCATAGTTCTGTAGTCCAGAACAGCAGATGTGCTGTAGTCACAGCCCAAGATGGGCATTCTCTGACAGGGACCTCTTGTTTTGGAATTCACTCCATCCCTTCATCATAAGTATCCTCCTCAACCTGTTGGCCTTCACAGCAAATGGCAAAACTCTTCTTTTTCCACAGGCATTTGAAAATGAGGTGGGGGAAGAAAGATTATGAAGTTGACATATGGTTTGTGGAAAGGGAGGGTGTTTGGGCTTTTAATTTGTCTGGCTTGGTCTGGTTCATATTGCATGGTGCAGCTGCTGTTCCGTTAGGCTGGGTTTTTTCTTAGTATGTTCTTTTAAGTTATGTCATTTGTGCTTATAGTGTACAGGCAAGGGCCCTTTTTAGCATGTTTTAATCTAAACAAATGGAAATACATTGCTTAAAGTGTAGTCTTTGAAATAGCATTGTCAAACACATTGTTGGACCAGTGTCACTCTGATGAAAAATACTGAACTGGTCCATATTTTTAAACTAGAAAGCAAAGAACATAGGCTTATCCATATTTAAATTGTGATTATGTTCACAAAGCAGGACTACAAAGGTTTCATCATAGTATATGTGACAAATGGACTCATTCACTTTCCATTAGTTAGTAGCAGATGGTATATTAAAATTTAACACAAAAGATATTTCATTGACAAAGATATTGATATCTGGAATTTTCTAGAAAGCAAATCTATTCCCTATATGGGAATCACACCTTGCTTTCTTTATAGATTTCTTACCTAACTTCAACAGCCATTCCACTCTTTTCTAATAAGTCTTCTGAAAGTCACCATCAGAATGCAGGCTCACTTTAAACCAAGAAAGGATTAGTGGAATGTACACACACATACCCCCTAAAGAGAGAGAAAGGCACAGATTCTGAGCTGCAACTTGAGACACAGCACAGACAGCAGATCTTTGAGACACAGGGAGGGAAGTGGTGATGGGAAAGGTGGCTGAATACTACTTTGAGACAATAGTAGCCCCTACTGCATCCCAGAATATGGACAATGTAAATTAGAGAAGTTCAGAGGCTGTCTAACTCACAGCAGCTTCCCCAAAGCTAGCCAGTTTGGCTTATTCCAGAACCTAAGTACTTAGAATCCCTGAATTGTAGCCTTCCACAGCCTCAGATGTGCGCTCTCAACTCCCATCCATTTCGTTGAAGCTGGCTAATGTCAAAGTGTGATTTCCAGCAGTCTCAGGATTCATATCACACTGAAATTCCTCAGAATATCACGAATATGATGGCTGGGTAGCAATATTCAGTTTAGTGTATTCCTGATATTTTTAAGTTCCAGAGAGGTAGTTACATTAGTCTTATTCAGGAAAACAAACAAGGAGTTCTGTGGTACTTTTAAAGACGAACATATTTATCGCATGAGCTTTCATGGGAGAAATCCCATGAAAGCTCGTGCAATAAATAAATGTGTTAGTCTTTAAAAGTGCCATGGGACTTCTGATATTTTTGTCAGTTTAGTTAGAATTAATGAGCTAGAACCAAAAATAAACATGTTTTGTGTATACTCTCTCCCAGATGGCAATCTCTTCAAATTTATATACGAATAACCAATCTCTTCAAGATAACACTAAATGGGTTCATGTCTGAACCAATTTATTAATTAATTTATAATTTTCAGTAAGCAGAAAAAATTCATACGCGAATTCTTCTCTGCAATATCTTCTGATCAATATCTAGAAGTTATACTCAATCTTTGTTTGTGAATGCATTGTCAAAACCTCAGTCTTTTCTGAAACTCTGGGACTTTTCTTATAGCCTCTTCCTATGGATTGTGCCACTCACTCCCTGTATTTTATGTCTGTAAAGTCATAGTATCTGACAGCCTTCAAATTTATTTCTGTTATACCTGTAGAGAGTTACTATTGGGAGCTCCATTCTAAATGTATATCTTTACATTACAAGACTATATTTTGTTTAGAGAGAAGGTAGTATTTGGTAACATTAAGTTGGTGTATTTTTTATAACAAGTATATGTTTTATAGTTTGTTAATTACCTTCCAAACCTGTTCAGAAGATTTTTATAATTTAAGCAGAAGAGATTTTTGTTCTGTCCCTACATCAGTGAATCCCAATCCAGGACAAAGGGTACTTTCTGAGTCACATTGAGAAGGAAGAAAACAGGAGGAACTTGAAAAGAAACATAAAGACCTCCCTATACCGCAAACCTACTGATCGGTATAGTTACCTACATCCCTCGAGCTTCCATCCTCGACACACCACACGATCCATTGTGTACAGTCAAGCCCTAAGATATAACCGCATTTGCTCTGACCCTTTAGACAGAGACAGACACCTTCAGGATCTCTACCAGGCATTCTTAAAACTACAGTACAAACCCGCAGAAGTGAAGAAACAAATTGACAGAGCCAGACAGGTACCCAGAAGTCAACTACTGCAGGAGAAGCCCATGAAAAACAACAACAGAACGCCACTGGTCACCACCTACAACCCCCAAGCCAGACCTCTTCAACACATCATCAAAAAACTACAGCCTATTTTACAAAATGACCCTCACTCTTTCAAGCCTTAGGAGACAGACCTCTCCTTGCTTTCAGACAGCCCCCTAATCTTAAAAGGATACTTACCAGCAACTACAGATCACAGAACAGAAACACTAAAGCAGGAACACAGCCCTGCAGCAGACCACGCTGCCACCTTTGCCCTCATATCTACACTGATGACACCATCACAGGGCCTAATCATGCCACCTACTCCATCAAGGGTTCGTTCACCTGCTCATCCACCAATGTGATTTATGCCATCATGTGCCGGAAATGCCCCTCTGCCTTATATATTGGACAGACAGGACAGTCTCTGCGCCAAAGAATCAATGGACACAAATCTGACATCAGAAATTGCAACACTGCAAAACCTGTAGGGGAACACTTCAATCTCCCTGCTCACTCCCTTGACGACTTGTTAATAGCTGTGTTGAAACAGATGAATAACAAATCACAGCTTCAAAGAGAGTCTGCAGAACTCGAACTTATATGCAAATTTGACTCAGTTGTCTTGGGGTTAAACATGGACTATGGATTTTTCTCGCATTAGAACAAGTGATTTGCCCTCACCCTCCTCTATGTGCTGTTCCCCAGTGTTTTGAATCCTAACACCTATTTTGATTTGCTGTTACAGCCTGACCTGATGCTATGTCATACACTCCTCTGCATTTAATTTCCTACCACTCTGTAACTTTCCTATCTTCAAAGCGTCTGACGAAGTGGGATTTTCTCCCACGAAAGCTCATGCAATAAATAAATCTGTTAGTCTTTAAAAGTGCCACAGGACTCTGTTGTCTTTCTACAATAGACTAACACGGCTACCCCTTTGGAATGTGTTAATCTAGTTCAGCAAAACAAACAAGGAGCCTGGTGGCAACTTTTAAAGACTAACACATTTATTTATTGCAAGAGCATTTGAAAGTTCATGCAATACATAAATAAATGTGTTAGTCTTTAACAAACAAGGAGTCTAGTGGCATTTTTAGACTGAGGACTAGTGTACTCATGAAAAGCAGCTTCAGAGGTGAAAATTTGAAATGTTCATGTGCCAACAAGTGAATTTTATTATCCTTATCAAAAGGATGTGTGCACTGTACCAGGAGTAAATTGTATAACTACCAGCAATATCTTCTGAACATACTGGCATTATTCTTGATCTCTTTCTGTTCATAATCTATTTTAAAATCTAGAGCGAAGAGCACTCTGGACTCCAGTTGCCTTCTCAAATATTTGTATCATGCAAGTTATGTTTGCTATTAAAAGGATGAACCACTTGGGCTACTTGATCCCCCCCAACATTTTAAAATCCCTCTTCACAGTAGTACTTTCCTCTTCTACAATTCTTCCAATCTGAGCATATAAAAGTGATTTGCAAACATTAAGAAACTAAGCCTCACCAGATCTGTGCAACTTGATGTATTGGAAAGTGAAAAAAAGATGCAAGGAAAATCTTGAACACTGCCCAGAGTTCTTGTGTTTGTTTGCTTTAATTCCACAATTCTCTCAAGCATTTTGAATGTTCTGTGTTGTTCATTTCAATTGATTGTCATGATTACATTATTAATACATTAATCTCTTGCTCTCTCCCACACTGTGACATCACTGTTATTGATTTAAATGACTATCTTATCGATTGTTCTGTGCACATACAAAAATCAATTCACCTCCTATTCCCTGCTTTGCAAATCCCAATAAAATGGCTGGAAGAATTAATGTTGGTTGGTATCGTTTTACTAACAGTTTTCTATGATTTCTGCGTTACTATGACCAGAGAATCTCCATTTGTGAGCAAACATATCTGATTCCCCCAGTACACAAAACTTCTTGTTAAATATATATATATATATATATATATATAGGACAACCAAAAAGAAGGTTGGGTGCAGCTGCTTAATTTGAAAGGTATTATTTTTAGTTCCACAAAGGACCAGTGGCATGAAAACAATTAGGATTTTTGTCAAGTTAATTAAATTTTACTAAGTGTAAAAATCTCAGTGGGTTTACTACACCAGAGGATATGCTAATTAAAATCGAAATTCTTCTTGGTATAATAAGGTGCTCTTCTGCTTTGGTAGCAGAAGAATGCTTTGCATACTGATAGATATTCAAATACTACAATACTACTTTATAAGTAGGTGAAGGTGGAACCTGAATGGTTCAGTTCTGTTAAGAACACCAATAAGTATGTTAAATCAAAGCAATTCACCAAAGGAACACTAAGAAACCTGGAAAACTTTGCTTTACCTTGGTATTTTGTCATGACACCATTTCCTCTATAAAAGAAGCAATCAAAGAGCAAACATTTATTTTTTTATAAATTTGGGGCAAAAACTAAAAGTCCTCCACCCCCAAAATATTCTTTTTTGCTTACTTTCTTTAGTGGCAGGCTGAGTTTATATCTGATATGAACAGTTGAAAACAATAGCACATTTTATTGTTTATGTTACTTGATTTCTACATTCTCATACCAATTTTGCATCAATGCTTCTGCATCAATAGCTGCATAAGAGCACCATCATGCACATTTCCCCAATACAGCAGGAAAAGAGGTCACACACCTGGACTGATGTTTAATGAAATAGGTCCAGAGATATGATCAGTTAGAGTCAGTAAACAGCACAGGCCGTAGGGTAGTGGGGCATTGCGTAGAAATTTTCTGGTCTGACACTGCAGAGCATCAGTTCCTAAAACAATCTAACAAGGTCCTTGTCTACTCTTACCATGGTTTTCGGAAGGAGTTGAAGAGAGGTAAATGTGTGCATCTTCCTTTGACTGCCTAATACCTACTTTCTGTATCGGCTCCACTGCACTGGGTTGAAGGGAAATGTCCTCCCATGGAGTCAGCACCACTTTTTTGCAGGGGGGGGTAGACTTAACAGGTTGACTTTCTGATTGATTGAGTGGGTCTTCCCTGATCTGCTCAATCGATCTGGAAAGATTGAGGTGACACAGCAAATTTGCCACTGTTAGTGTAGTTTTAGCCACGGTATCCATCAAGCACTGTGCATGGGGAGGAGTTTTTAGAGTTTGCTTAAGCATATTTTGGAGCAGGGGTACCAAAAATGTTAGTTTGTCAGTTCCTCTCAGAAGAAAAAAATATGTTTTATGTAAAATGTATTTATTGAAAGACCTTTAAATGCTTATGTGTATGGACCTGGTCCTGTGAAGTAATGGCCACAGTGAGAAGATGAGGGATGAAATCAGTGGGAGTTGAGGACACTCATCATCTTATGTGATCTGCAGAGAAGATCATGGACCAGATAAGCAGTACAACTACAGGGAAGAAGGAGAGACTAATTCTAGGTGGAGATGGGGGAACTGAATAAAATATTCCTGAGCAAAATATTGCTTTGGCCCATCTAAGTGATTCAAAAATCATTTTTATTTTGTTTTATACTTTTCCCATCTTTAAAATTCCCAAGATAGTCCGTTCCCAGTCCCATTATCAAACTACAATTGTAACTACAATTTTTTTGAGATACACCTATAAATATTTCTAGGACTGCTTTCTGTAGATTAGTTTTCCTTTCCTCACATCCTGTGACAATTATGCTTTTGCCTCTGCTGTTCTTCTCTCCTTCTCCTTATTTAATTTAAAGTCAGGAATCCAAAAATCAATTAAGTACCACTGAGAATGAGAGCAATCCACTAAAAACCAGCACTCTAAAACCCACTCTGTAGACCTCTTTTACCCTGAAATTTCTCTTGATTCTTGAAATGTAAGTGAACAACATACAGTTTCTTCTGGTGTTGTTAGAAGATTATTTATGGGAGCTGTCTGCATCATTCCAAAGACTATGCAGTATATCAGTGATCACATCCCCACCCTGGGGGATTGGGAAGGAGAGGGGAAGGAAGCAGGGAAAAGAATCCTCTCCTTTCTTCCTTAACTGTGTCAGAACACTTCTTCTCTGTCAGATTAAGATCAGAATCAATTTGCATATCTGCTCTGTTGCACTCCAAGTACTGCATTTATTGATGATAATCTCTTTTTTGGATGGATCACTGCTTAAATTCATCTGATGTTCTTAGGTTTTAGTCTTTTTGGCAATTAATGTTCATTTTGTAACGACTCAAAGAAATGGTCAAGTCTAGGTCAGAGGGATCCGCAAGTTTCAAGCAGCCAGGATTTAAGACTGATTTGCTAAAACTGTTTTGCAAAAGACAAGAAAAGAAAAACTTAGATACAGAGTGTAAAACAATCCTACTTAGGAAGTTCTGTTCATAGTCATTACCAACTCTATTCTTCCAATCCAGGATCGTGCATCTACTTTACTTATCCATTTGGAAGAAGGGATAGAGATTACCAGGGGTTAAAGTAAGGGGGAACGCACCGAAACGCAGTTCCGGGGCCCACAAATTTGAAGGACCAGAGTTCCGGGGCCCCTAAAAATAAAAAAATCAGGCAGAACGCATGTTCCATCCTGCCCTGGCTGCTGGCAGGTCCTACCCACCACCGCTGTTAATCACAATACTTATTGTATTATGCAGTGTTTGCTAGTTTGTAACAATAATTGCTATAGACATAAACGCCATATAAAATTATATATATTTTTATGGAGTGATAACCGATGCATGTGGTACTGAGAAGTGGTTGCAAATGCCTACCTGGGCTGGGGCCTGAACATGCATGAAGGGGGCCCGGAGATTAGGAGGCTTCCAGGGCCCACCAAATTATACTCTAACTACTGGAGATTACTTGCTTCTTTCATTTAGTAACTCTTGACATTATTATAGTTATGGATAGTTGTGGGTCTAGTGAGTTAGATGTGGATTGCTCAAACTCAGAAAAATTCAAGTAAAGAAGAGTTTCTAGTGTTTCGTTGGTTTCTTAATACTAAAGTTGGAATTCTTTTAGCAATTGCCAGAAATGCAGTGAGCTTACTGCGCTCTGGTAAAGTGTGTTAGGAAGAGAGGCGTTGAGAGTAATCATTTAGGGCTCACCTCCTCTTACAGCTCTCTTTGCAGCTACTTCCTCTTGGTGGTTTCAAACCCTACTGATAAATAGTTGTGGAACAAGTTGCCACTTCTAGGGATGACATCCTTACAGAGCTGCTTCTTCATACTTAACTGCCAGGAGAAGGAGGTACACGGAAGATACTCAGAGTCCCTGCTGACATTCTAGATTTCTCTGACCTTCTATCAGTTTGCAGCTGAAGAGAGATCCCATTAAAATAAGGAGTCCTTTCTCTTCCAAGAGGTTGGGAGACAAGTAGGAGGATGAAATCCACTTTCCAGTGAAGAGTTCTTGTACCTGGGACTGGGGCAGAAGGCTCATATATCTGAAAAAGCAATCAAGGTACTGGCCCTTATCAACCACCCCCTGCAGTATTAAGGATGGAAGCAAGAATCATTCAACTGTTAAATGCTTAAAAACAAACCAAAACAAAAACCAACCAACCAAAAAATAACAGGGGTGTTGGAGGGGTACTGGGTCCTTGCTGGAGAAGCATAGAGGTGTTAGTAGAGCCGTGGTAATTATCAACTCCTGTGCAAACTCTATGTGTACATCTACACTGGAGCCTTAGGTCAACTTAAGGAGGGTTAAGTCAACGTAAAGAATCCTGCATCCACATTGGGCGCTTATTAAGTCAACTTAAGTGCTTCCTTAAGTTGAGTTAATAACACCACCTCTGAAGGTCGACTTAAGGGGAATAACCCTTAAGTCGACTGAATTGGCCTCCAATATCAGTTTGCTAATTAATTTACTAATTAAATTAAATAACTACTTAATTAATTCACTAATTAATTCAATATTAATTTACTATGGGTCAGGCTGGATAGAAGAAAAAGAGCTGCAGCCATTGGACTGGGAGAGCTGCAGCTGGGGCAATTGGGTTGGGGAGAACCATGGCTGGGGAGAAGGGGAAAGCCATGGATGGGGAGATCAGGCTGGGGAGAAGTGGAAACCGCGGCTTGGGAAATCAGGCTGGGGAGAAGGGGAAAGCCATGGACGGGGAGATCGGGCTGGGGAGAAGGGAAAAGCCATGACTGGGGAGATTGGCCTAAAGCTCTGATATAGCAATAAGATCAAACAGAGTCTCAAGAAAATCAGCATTCCCACCAATAGCTGGGAGAGGGCTGTCAACAATAGCGCAGTCTGGAGAAGTCACATTAGAGCTGGTTCAGTCATCCTGGAGAGTCATCAAAGAGCCCAGGCTGAGGCCCATAGGCCAGCTAGGAAGCAGAGTGTGCTCCAACCTCCATCTGGCGAGCGAACCTGTAGCCATTGTGGGAAGGTCTGCCGCTCGTGCATTGGGTTCTTCTTATACACTATTTGCTAAGCACCATTAACTGACTGAGTTTGTTGCCTTTCCTTTCATCTGTCTAGATGTTGGGCAGCCATACTTCAGTGCTTTGTTGAATTGGGGCTTTAATCATGTATGCAATACCACTGCCCTTCTCGAAGGTGTTTTTTGTTTTTTTTTTAAATAAATTCCCATTAGATGTAAAATATAATCACTACAGCAAAAATTCACTATAACCTGATAGTTTCCCTTTCTCTCACTGCCTCTGGATTAGTAAAATAAAAAGACCTGAGAAAGCATGAAAGCTGATTGAACAAAACACACATTCATTTAAATCACAGCCACCCCACATTTTATGATGCAATTGTGGATGACATTTTTCTAGTATTTGGGAACAGAACAGAATGGAAATCTTTTCTTAAAATAATGTATCCATTACAACAGATCATTACAAAATGAGCAGTATAGTTACCGGTTTCCACTACCCTTTAATTCCTGAGCAAAACAGAAGAGATAATCTAACATTTCCCACTGTAAAACTAGAATTTCCAGAGATTTTTTTTTGTAATCCAGACTTGCTAACAAATCCTCAGTGGGGGTAAATCATCAGTGTAGCGTTGCTCATTTATACCAGCTGAGGATCTGTTCCTTTATTTTCCTTGGAGTTTTGGCTCTAAAATATAAATCTAAGAAACCCATTATATAACTAGTGATGCACATTTTTTCTCATTTACACCCCCCCAATTTAATTCCTGATTTTTAGATGAGTGTTACCATCTTAAATTTTATTTGGAGTGCTTTACACCTTTTTTTAGAAGTCAACTTAAGTTTTAAGCCATATGGACCTTCTTTTCCCTATTCTTAATTCCACCAAAGCATCGTTTACAAAATAAATAATTAAATACACATTTTATTGTAATTTTGCAATTTTTCAGCTGTGGGCTCAGAAAATAGGCTAGTTCTTCAGCTGGTTCAAGCTGGGGCTGATAAAACCATGCCAGTTTACATTAGCAGAAGCTCCGACCCTTCTGACTTTCCTTATGTTCTTGGCTGGATATAGACTGACAAATCTGGAAACCTTTTTATAATTCAAAATGGTAGACAGCCTTACAAGAGGTTTCAACAGTCATTCCCAGAAGAGCTTCTCTCCTAATTTTCATGCACAATAAACATGAAATACAGAGAGAGTATAAAGTGGCATGGCTCCCTTCATGTCAATGGCCTTGCTCGGCTTTACATCTTCTGTAGGTCTGACTCAGGACTTCCTCCTCTCCCAACCTTTGCAGTTTTCTGGGCTACTTCATAGCTAAAATGTGTCTTACCTGTGATTAACAGCACATTGTTCCTTGTATGTTTGTAAGTGCTGAATGTGTAAAGTTATGCAAGTTAGTGTGTTTCTGTGTTGTTCGTTTGGCATCCCATGGTTTAGGGTGCTCTTGCTTCACTGAGTTTGAATACTGATAGAGAAACAGAAAGCAAAGGATACAGGACATATTTTGAAGCATATAGTCTCTGATCTTGAAGTGGAATTGCATTCCTCCTGTCAAACACCAGTGTGTATATATGTTTTATGTGCAGTGGTTACTGAAAAAAGCCTTGGAAAAAAATCTATACTTTTTAGGGTCTATTCTTATTTTGAATTTCCAAATATTAAACTTACAAATGATAATAATGTAACAATTTGCATAACTATAGCTCTTTTTGTCCAAAGGTGAAAACCTGGGCTCATCAAAATCAATGGGTGTTTTGCCATTGACTACAATCGGATCAGGGAATTCATTGAAAGTATCTTATTCTCCTTAAAGCTGCTATTGTGGCAGTTACCCAGACATGTCATATTTGCTCCATGGGGTACTCTGGGAGAGATCTGAATCTCTCTGCACTCTCACAGAGTGCATCTGAAGTTACATCCTTGACATGCCCATGCAGGAACTAAAACTATGACACGCTGCTATTGTTTTCTTACATCCTCCCATATTTGTCCCCATTGTACATCTGTGGAGCAATTGAGCACTACCTAACCCTTAGCTTGAAACAGTCTTTCTTCTTTTTGATTATGTACACACAACAAAGGGCATGTACTCACAATTGTAGTTTCCCAATTCACGCCTCATTACATGTAATTTACCCTGTAGCTCCAATGGAGTTAGCCCCAATACACACCCAGGTCAGGGAGAAGGGAATCATGCCATGGCGGGTGGCTCAGTATGCATAGCATTCACAATTCCTTTCTTCAAAGAACATTTCCCCATACCTAGACAGAATTCAAGAGCTCATTTTCTTATAAAAGTAATTCATATTAGCAGAAAAACTCTCAGAACTGTACTGATGACTGATCTTCTTAATATATTAAGTGTTTACAAGGATACTGAGCTGTCTAATGCACTCAGTAATAATCAGATGATAACTACTCACTTCTTTGTATTTTACTGTTTGAGTACTTTAATTTGCTTTGGAATATATTTCATGTGTCATTCCACCTTCGCAATAAAGCGGCTTTAAGGAAAAGAAATTTCAATAATAAATCAACATGAGCATGTCCATAAATCCATCAGAATAGAGAGATTAAAAACTTGTCCCATGGCAGTCTATTTTCAAGACATTTTCAACAACATGTTTATATTAGCAATTGTAATGTGAGACAGATACAAAAATAGTTTCGATAATAGTTTATGTTCGTGTAGTTAAAAAATGGTTTTGCTAAATTTTAGTCAAGGTCCAAAACTGGGATCCAGTCAATAATTATTTGTTAAAACTACAGTCAGGTTTTGGGACCATCAATCATTTATCTATGTGAAGATTTGAAAATGTATTTTTGTAGATCTTCAATCTCCTAGTGGTGTGAAAATTGAAATTTTCATTTTTGCTCCAGCAAATGTTTATAGTATCATTAATGATCACCTTCATTCCCCTGTTACATCTGCTTTTGTCACTGCTCATCCCCAGCCAAGAATCAATCTGTCCCTGTTCAAGGCAGAGAAAGCACCAAATTACACCCAGTGGTGCACCACAGAAGTTTGATTTCATATAAATAAAAGTATCTTAAATCTAAATGGAGGCTCAGTATCTGGATGATTTAAATGCTTGGCAGGCAACTGCATGAGGGTAACTGAACATTCTGAAGGACAAAGCACATTCTGTGATTTCAGAATCAGCAAAGTAAATCCAAAGGATATATCTACACTACAAAAGCTAAGTCGACTTAATGAGATCGACTTAAAGTTGACTTAAGTCGACTTTGTTAAATCGACTTAGAGAGTCTACACCAGATACTTAAGTCGACTTAGAGACAACCTTGTTAAGTTCACTTAAGAATCTAATGTAGACTCTTTAAGTTGACTGGCTAGGTCGAGGGAGAACCGCGGCTCCCCATGCTAGGGGAGCCCCGGCTCCCAGGGACAAGAGGAGCCCCGGCTCCCTGGCAAGCAGGTAGCCACGGCGGCAGCTCCCTGGAAGAAGGGAGCCGCAGCTCCCCCCGGGGACAAGGCAGCTCTCAGCTCCCCCCATGGTGGCAGCTCTCTGCCCAGAAGGGAGCCACAGCTCCCTGCCCAGAAGGAAGGGCAGGGCAGGGAGTCAGGGCTCCCTTCTGAGCAGGGAGCTGCAGCTCCCCGTGAGCCACAGCACCCGTTTACTGGGGAGAAGGGAGATGCGGCTCCCTTCTGCTGGGAAGCCACTGCTCTCTTCTCCCCGGGAGCCCTGGCTCCCCAGCAAGAAGGGAGCTGGGACTCCTGGGCAGAAGAGAGCCACAGCTCCCTTCTTGCCAGAGAGCCAGGGCTCCATTCTCCCCAGCCCTAGGTCGACTTAGGAAAGGAAGTCGACCTAGGGTGTCAGCTCCATCTTTAGGTCGACTTAACGGATACCCGGTAGTTATTAAGTCGACTTAAGGACAGCCTTAAGTCGACTTAATGCAAGGCCAGTGTGGACATGGAGTAATTTAGATCAACTTAAGCATCCTCTGGCATTGTATTTGGTGCTGTTCAGACACACAAGAAGACCTCCCCGTCCAAAAAATGTACAGTCTAAATAAATAGACACAAGGGAGAAGAAAGGAAGTATAATAATAGATTGGGTTAAATCTCACAGAAACGGCTAAGTGGAACAGACAGACTTTATTTTGGGATAAATGTAAGAAATAATGAGGATCTCATTCCAAAACACAGGCACGTTATCATAGTTCAGGACAACTGTACATGTAATGTCCCTTTATGGTCCAGCAGAGACATCTACTCTCAGTCTTCTGACTCCTCAGTTGTCACCTCTCTTGGGAAGAGACATGTGTCTCTCTCTCTTTCCTGACTGGGGTAGTTCCAGACTATACAATTCCCTGTATATACTGTGAATTCTCAAGCATGTCACACTGGTTCTGCAGGTCTACTTTCCCTTCTCCTCATAGGCTACAAACAGCATCATATTGCCCATAGCTATAAGTTACCACTCAGATTTTCCTAAGGAAGTACAGTTATTCTTAAAAGGTAAAAGCATTACAGAGAAAACATTAAAAATGATAGAACCACCTACACAGGTTAACAAGCTTACCAGAGATCACCCCAACCCCAACAAGGGAGGAGACAGTTCTCCAAACCCACCAAGAGTTTTACTGTGATCACTGCCAGGGAGCTAGCTGTAGCAGGATCAGCCTCCTAACATGTTGGGCATACCTGACCCTGGCAAGGGCTGCCTCATTGACTGCACTTCTACAGAGGGATAGATCAGGCCCTCCTCCAGGGTATGGATTGGGGCTTGAGGTGGAGCCTGGGCCCTGAACCTGTTTTGGGGGCAGTGACTCCCCTGGTCCAGCCCCCGCATCAGTTTTTGCCTTTTCTCATCTTTGACACCCCTGGCTCTGATCTCTGGCAACACTTTCCAACCATGTCTCCGGCTCACTCACTAGTTATGTCCTCTGGCTTCTAACTCCCTGGCTTTGACCAACAGCTCTGCTTTCAAATTTGCCCCCACTGTTCTGCAGCCTTGATTCTTGACTCCAGCTCAGCTTGGCTCCATATGAACTCCTAGGCCTGGATGACCTCAGGGATCTGACCTAATGGTCAGTCATGAGCCTGACAGTCACAAGTTCATTACTGTTAGCTCAGAACAAGCATACCCATGAAGATGTGAGTCACTCCTATAATACACTTTGAGCCTTGATCTTGTTCTCATATAATAGGTCATCAGGAAACAAAGGTTTATCCTCAGTGCAAAGCTTCAAAAAGCATAACCAGAGGGGGTATATTGTTTCAAATACATCTTTGAAGCTTATAGCACTTCCCATTTACATTAGTCATCTCCTCCTTCCCCCCAAGAAGTCACATACAGTCCCACAATAATACACAAACATTTGTTCTTTAAATGCAATGAACTCCTAAAATACTTAAACCAAATTCAATAAAGTTTAATTTAATTCAGTAAATTATCTCCAGAGTATTGATATATCTTTCCCCTTTGTCAGCATCCAGAACAAAGATACCTATGAGGCCATTCAGGAATCTGCACTATTTGAGCAGAGGGTTTTCAATGGCTAGTGTTTGGAAAAGGTGTGTGTATTTGTGTGGGAGAGAGAGAGAGAGAAGCAGGAAAGGTATCAGAGATTTGTACATTCTTTATAAATAAGCAGGATTGCAAAGATATCTGACAGAAACAACGTCAAGATCCCTGCCCTTTGGCTAACCACTCAGGTGAAAGAAGCCGTAACATTATTGTTATTTTACAGGTGGGGACTGAGTCAAATACATAAAGGGCAAGATTTTTAAAAGTGTTGAGGCTTCTAAAATATGTGGATAGGCACCGAAATCCACAGTGGCAGATTGGGGGGCCTCCCCATGAGTGCCCACCTCCCCCATCTGGGGCCCCATTCCTGCCTCAGCCAACCTACCTGGGACCTCAGTCCTCCCCAGCCTAAGGCCCTGGCCCTCAGCGGGCCAGCCGGAGCTGGGGAGGCAAGGCGGGTTGGGACCAGAGGCTGGTCCCAGCCTGGCTGGTCAGCCCCCAGGGGTGGCTGGGCTGATTGGTGCAGGGTATGGCTTCCAGTGCAGCCCTCCAGAGCCTAGAGGCAGGCCAGCCAGCCCAGGAGTGGGCTGCGAGCTCAGTGTCTGGACCAGGGCGTCCCCGCTGCTCCCCTCAGCACCAGCCCCCTATAGTCCCATATAGTAATCCACCCCTGCTAATGCCAACTTCAATGGAAATGAGGCATCTAGATGCTCGTGAAAATCTCACTATCTTTGGGCACCTAAATACCATTAAATAAAATCTGTCCCGAAACTGTGAGTCTGAGATCACTCAAGACATCTTCACCAGAGCTGGGAATTGAACCAGATCTGAAGTCCTCATCCTGTGTTTTAACCATACGATTATATACTTGCCACACATCTTCAAGTGACAGTTCCTCAAAACGTTTTGATTATGGTTGGAACTGCAGAGCCAGTACAGGGATAGAAAAAGCAAAGTGGGTTCTACCCTAGTTCATGATTCCAGAGAAACTGAGAATTGCAGAATTTGTGCTACCAAGGAAATATAGGAGGTGGGAAGAACACAGCTTGATTTTCAGATCCCAGGAAGGGATTTCATCTTTTTACATTTTAAACAGAGAATTTGATCTGGAAATCACTGAAAGAGAATAAATTTGGAACCTCAGACCATGCAGAGTAATATTTCTGAATAGCAGCCCTCTAAGTTAGAAAAAAGGAATCCCAGGAGAGTGACAACAATGACATTCTAGTACTCCTTTGTTCACGTTGCTCCTTTGCTTTTTCTTTCTCTCTGTTGCAATACATTCTATTGCTGGTGACTCAGCTAATAACTTAGCAACGCTTCAGTGTGGAATAATTTGCAAATTTAGAGCCACTTTTAACCAAAATGAAACAGGCTCCAAATAATGGCCCAAATCATTTTCCCTAGATTGACTTGTGATGGGTCCCCTCTTTGTACAGATCTTCCATCCCAATAGAAGAATGTTAGGGAGAAGTCAGTTTCTTCCATGGCACCATTCCGCCTTCTTCTCTGGTCCCTGTGGAAGTTGTTCCATAGGCCAGAGTCTATGCAGAGTGAAGGGGTTGGACTAAGGAGGTAAGAGGAAAAAGAGGTTAGACTAAGGGTAAGCACTTAGGCCCCGATCCTCAAAGGCATTCAGGCACCTCACTCCCATTGCATTAGGCACCTAAATATCTTTGAGCATTGGGCCATACTTTCTTCTCTGAGCCCAAAGAGCTAAGCCCAGAAACTATAGCAAAGCCTCCAGCTGCACTTTATTTTCAGTAGAGCTGGGGTGGGCAATGTAGACACTGCATCCCTTACATCAGCTGTGGGGCTGTCATTCTTGTCAATTTCACCACAAGCCCCCTGAGAACTGAGCAGCTGGACTCTGCTCCCAGCTGCGAGTGGAGCAAAAAGCCTGGGCACTTGGTCTCCACTTCTGAATGTGAATGGAGCAAGAAGCCCAGGCACCTGGTCTCCACTTCTGGCTGCAAATGCGGTGAAAAGTCTGGACACTTTTCCACGTGCTCCGCACAGGGACTCAGGGCATCCTTTTCAATTTCATGGCTCAGCAGGGAGTGGGGAGCAGAGGGCGGACAGCCTGGCTCTCAGCCCCACAAACTGCTCCTCTTAGGTTGATGGAAGTGCTCCTGGTAAGGATGCATTCCACCGACCCACAGAGAGTAGTCTGCACATTAGCAATTACTGTGGAAGCTGTAAGTCGACATATGTCAGATCAACTTATTTTTCTGGTGTAGTCAAGGCCTCGTACTATCATCCCTCTTAAATAAAAGAGCTGTTAATAAACAGCTCTGTGGATGCTCAGAGTAGTAGTACAAGAAAGAACTGATTACTGCAATCTCATTTTAGGGGTAATAGACAAAATAATGAACAAATGACACTATTAAAATAACAATCTCAATCTATATTAATGTATGTGTCTTGCAGTAGCTGCATATGTGGTCAAGTCTCTCTGTAGGAAAGCTTTCCATGGGCTACTCACACTAATCTGGTTTGTGATACTTTATATATGCACCCATCTACACAAAAGCTTCTAAGTGACCAAATCCAGCAGTATTGAGTGAGTAGTTAATCAGCTCTTACTGAAGAAAAGTCCATTTAAATGAGTGGGAGTTTGCCTGAAGGGAAACAGAGAACCTGAGGCAGGTTCTCAGGATTTGGCTCTAAAGAATTTGACTTCATTTAAAAAACAAAAAAAAAATCAAGCTTGACTCTCATTTATTCTGGTGTTCCAATGTCACAATTAGATCTTTCTCCTACTTGCCCCTTTCTTTCCTCATATCAAGTTTTGTTACAAGCTTAACTCTTGGCACAAGGTACAGAGGGGTTTGAAATTAGTAAATGTTTAAAAGGAAGCTGGGCCAAGAGTTGAATGAATCTTAAAGCTTCTCCTGGGATCTGAGTAAGGATTTCTAATAGGCATTCATAACTAAACTACACTAGACGTTTTGCATAGTTTCATCCCCGAGACAGAAAGAGTTGGCAGTCTGAGCTGACTTCTCAGTTTTGTTTGAACCTGAAACTCCATGCAAACTTCATAAAGGGCACATACATGCAGATCTGCCTCCTCCCAAATTGCTAACCCACTTGCAAACCAAACCCAGATTGCTCAGAGATCTAGTTATACTCATACAGCATGTAACCCATGCGGGCACATAACCCTTCGTTCTTTTGTCATTCCACTATGTACAAAAATGTAACATAAAATGCTAGCATAACTTCTAAGGGTGGCATCAATCACACGGTAACATATTGAAAGAGCAGTGGCTGAGATACAGCATACAGAACTTACAGCCTAAGCCGAGAAGTGGTCAGAGTGGCTTAAAGACATCTTTGTGCCCTCCTGATCCTGGGTTGCTCTGCAGGGAGGAGAGTGGGGGGGAGAGAGGAGGTGGACAGGACTCCCAAGCACAACAAAACATCCCAGGGGGCTATTCTGGGAGTCACAGCCAGGCCCAGAATCTATATGATGCTATAGGATATGAACATGCCCCCAGCACACGCGTATTCCTGCCAGGATTTGTGAAGGTGCCCTAGGAGATCAGCTCAGGGTTGTCCCTAGTGGGGAGCAGGGCCCAGGGCTAATTGGCCTGGGGGGGCCCCCCAACGTACCCCATGCTGGGGAGGGCAATGGGCGGGCCAGGCCGGCCCACTCCGCCTCCGGGACCCTGGCAATACAAGGCAGCCTGCCCTGGCCGCAACCCCAAGGCAGCTGCTGGGAGTTGGCCCCAACCGTAGCCCCCAGGCCGCCGCTGTGGCTGGCAGGAGGAGCTGGCCCCAGCCGAGGCCACACCGCTGGCGGGAGCTGGCTTTGGCTGGGGACCGTGTGTAGGTTAGGTGCAGGCTGGCCCAGAGAGTCCTGGACACGTGCACCCAACCTGCCCCTGGGCCAGCTGTTCCAGCCTGGGCGCGAGGAGGGCCAGCCCAGAGGCCAGGCGAGGTGCTCCTGCCCACCCGATGCCTTCGGCTCACTGTGGAAGGCAGTGGGGAGCAGGGCGAAGCATGACTGTGGTGGTGGGGCACTGGGCCCATGTAACCGTGGGACCTGGGGCAATCGCCCCATTCGCCCCCACCCCCAAAGACGGCCCTGGAGCAGCTGTACAATTCCTGGCCTGGGGGGAAAACTCCTTCAACCAAAGTTTTCAGGACCCAATGACTTTTTAACACATGCTTCTCCATAAAGTGAACATTATATTTTGCACCTCTATTTAGATGACAGGGCAGCAAAAAGGAAAAATTTAGAGGGAGAGGTAAAGGGTGGAAATGTTTCTCTCTGCAGAACCAATGCAATTTTTAATCATTAAATCACCACAGTTTTCCAGTGCCTCACAAATACATTGCATCTGATGAAGTGGATTGCAGCCCACGAAAACTTATGCCTGAAGAAATTGGTTAGTCTTTAAAGTACCACAGGACTTTCTTTGGTTTTGCTATATACACACTAAGATGGCTACCCGTCAGGAGCAAACAAATTGTTGGACAAGAGGCTGGGGGTTTGGAAAGATAGGCAATCAAAGACCTCACGAAAGTGCATGTACAGTAAGTACTCACTAAAATTCCTTTGTGTTTTTTTAAAAAAATAGCTGTATATAAAGCAGTTGAATACCCAGGGCCACCTGGAAATCTCCGGCAGACCACAGGACAGCATGGAGCTAATTGGGTTTCCTGTGTTTTAAACTCAAAGGCATGCGACTGTGAGAAAACTATTGTGAGTCAGCTCAGACAGTTTGTGTTTCCCTGTGACTCGATGTGGGACCATGGAGAGAAGGAAAGTCAAGAGATTTGTTTTGTGGGGAAAAGGCAGAGGACCCTGGACCGAAGCTTCCTGCTGCTTTTAGGGAAGGAGGACTACTGCATATTTTAGTAAATAAACAGTACACTAAAGAAATAACCTTCCCCTGGCCACTAGTTTCTCTCCACATAGAAACGACCTAGCAAAGTCTTGAATTTCAGCTACCACTCTTCCAAAGAGACAAGACTATTAATTAACTTAGTTTCACAACATTCCGAGGAGATAAAGGGAGAATGCACATCCCTACTTTATAGATGCGCAACTGAGAATCTGACTTGCTCAAGCTCATGCGGGAAATCTGTGACCAATCCCTGCACTGTACTCAAGTCTACTGAGTCCCAGTCTAATGCCCTGAGCCACAAAGCCAGGCTTGCTCCCCAGTACAGTACGATTGCCATGCCCCTTGCCTAGCATATGAGGTACGTGCTGGCATTCCAACTGATAGGATGTAGCAGCAAAGACCTGTGCATTGGAACATTGGCAGTCAAAGAGATAAGTAACAATTGTAAGCTAAAATGCTTGCATTTTTAGCCTTCTGTTTGCAAAGAATCCATTTATTTATTTATCTGAGAACTGGTTCTGGCATACCTATGCTTCCGGATGTAGCACAGATCTATTTTAGCACTTTATGGTGATTTCACAGAGGCGCTACACTAGTAATTGCAATAGTAACAGCCCTACTAGTAGGGAGAAACCACAAGAAATATTGGCAAGGGGTAGACAAAGATAAATGCAAACTCCCTGCACTTCTAAGCCATCCTGATGATAAAATGTAAGAGCCTTACAATCATGTTTTCATTAAATTTAATCACAAAATCTGATGTTCGAAATAGCGTAGAGCATTATGAGAGCAAAAGTTCAGATACCAGTTGCTGGATTTTACTAAGCAAAATGTATTGCTTTCCAAAAGTGCATATACCCTACAACTGGAGTTTTGTGGAATAGTTGTTTCTGAAACTAGTCCCCATTGACTATCTTTGGCTATGTCTACACTACAGGCTCTGTTAAGTCGACTTAACAAGGTCGACTTTAGGTCGACTTAAAAGTCGACCTTGTTAAGTTGACTTAGAGTGTCCACACTAAACACTCCAATTGACTACCTGCATCCACACTGGCAGGTGCTAGGTCGACAGAGGAGTGTTGTGGGGGCCTGGAGCTATGTTCCCTCTCAGCTGCGAGTGTGCAGTGGTGCACGGCTGCCGCACACCTGCGCACCTCGCACAGCCCAATCCCCATGTCTTTTCTGTCTCCCCAGGCCCCAATCCCTCCTGTGTCTCTTCTTCCCATCCCCCCGATCTCCCCGTCTCTTCCTTCTCCCCAGCTCCCAATCCCCCCATGTCTCTTCCTTCTCCCCAGCCCTGATCCCCGCCATGTCCCTTCTCCCCAGCCTGATTCCCCAAACATAGCTCCCCTTCTCTCCAGGAGTGGCTCCCCTTCACCCCAGTCGCGGCTCTCCCATTCACCACAGCCCATCTCCCTGGCCCTGGCTCTCCCCTTCACCCCAACCCAATCTTCCCTGGCCCTGGCTCACCCCAGCTCAATCTTCCCCAACTGTCTCTCCCCCCTTCTCTCCAGCCCGACTCCAATTAGGTCTATTAGGGCTATTCCCCATCTACACCAGCTTTAAATCGACCTAACAAGGTCAATTCAGGCATTAAGTCGACCTTCAGAGTTGGAGTTATTAAGTCGACTTAAGGAAGCGCCCCATGTAGATGAAGCACTCTGTAGGTCAACTTAAGCATTGTTAAGTTGACTTAAGGTGCAAGTATAGACATACCCTTTGAGCACAAATGTGCCACCCTAACCATAGCCTACTTTACTCCATGAGCCATCCTATTGAAATTAATGATGTCCAGATCTGATTCTCAGCTACGCTAAGGCTGCTTCGTGTGGCTCTTCCTGCCACAAGGATAAAGCTCATCTGTGCAGGAGACAGTGGTTTCTCGGGGTCAATATGAGGCTATGGAAAACCTCTCTCAGGAACTACGGGACATCACAGATACCATCCCCTTCGACTTCAAGTGGAAGGTGTGCTTCTTTGATCCACCTTCTCTAATACAAGCATAGAAGGGTTTACATTAAACATCCCAATCTTTAAAAAAAAAAAAAAAAAAAAAAAACATACCAAAGTTAAACAGGCATTCAGACTTTATGGGAATGAGTATAAGAACCTAAAGAAGAGAAGAGAAACCTTAAAGTCACAGTAAACTACATTCAAATTCATTTTAAGGCCCTTTTAGAGTGTCAGAAAGCTTTAAAGTGATCTCAGTGTAAATGAGAATCAGGCCTAACAGGAAGGTTGCAGAGTCAAGCCCTTAGTAACAAAGGTTTTATGACTAACTCCTCCCTTGTATGGAAAGCCAGTGTGTGTGGTGCTCTAAAGAGGAAAACTTTGGAGGAATCCATTGTGGAATTCCTTCCTGGTTCCCCTGTTTTGGATGCCACATTAGTGTTCTCTTTTGAATAGGCTGTTGTGTCTTCTTTCAAATCTGGCAAATCCCAAAGGATATGTCAGAACTATGGTTCCAGTGACATACTTTACCACGGATCCCTCCTTAACTATGGACACCTGGGGGGAAGAATGGGAATGGGAGGGAAGGTGCTGTTCTGTGGAAAAGATAATAGAATTCCAGAGGAGGGAAAATGTGCCCCTGGGACATCACCCAGTTCCTACTTTCTGAGCCTCCTTCCTTAGCCCACAGAGTTTGGAACATCTTTCACAGAAATGGCAACACAGAAGAGGAGATCAGCAGATAGAGATTGTCTCTGTGCACAGATCAGGGTGGGGTTGGAATGAAGAAGAGGATTTTACCCGGGCTCTGGAATTTTGCATAAAGTTTTCTGTTGTCTTGAACATCAATCTCCCTGCATGAAAATCACTCTAGAATTCTCTCATAGTTACGAGGCCTCAGAAAAGCCATTTCAGTCTTAGTAAACTACAGTGCCCTGAAACTCTATAAATCTATGAAGTTAATGACTGAACAAATCATACATTCTGATTTATTGTCTGCTTTGGCTCAAACCAGCAAAACTATACATTAAGGGAGGAAAAAAAATCCTTGCTCTCTGTACATTTATAACCTTGTTGTTTAAATATTTGGCAGCCCTTCAGCTGCTCCATATGTTCACAGTATAAAGCTTTACCATAAAAGGAACTAAGAAACAAAATCTGAAGAAAGCTGATATTGTATGGTTTAAAAGTCTGGCAGTAGAAATAATAATGAAGGAAAATTTTCAATAACAGGCATTCTGCAGTACCTCTGCTGCTTCAAAAGCCATGTAATCAAGCACCATCAGCCTTTCCACGGCTGGCGGACTATCTTCAGGCTCAACATTTTCAATATCACTTGAAGATGACTTAGAACATATACATCAGTGGCTGTTGTTAGCCCCGACTTTGACTTAACTAAGAAAAGTTGATTGAAGACATGACATCAGAGAGAGACTGAAAGGCAATCATAATACAATTAGGATTTAGAAATGCTTACAAGAAAACATTCCATGTCATCTTTAGTGGAATAGTGTAAAATTGCAAAGAAATGAACAAGTTTGCAAGAACAATTAGAAACTGATACCACCGAGTTCTGTAGAGTTATAGCTTTGAAATTTAGCCTTATTTGTATATTATCATTTATAATGAACAATATACATTTCACTAAAGCATCTGTGAAGTCTGAAGTGAATTTACTCTACCTAACCCCTTTATTTGGGTTTGCCTTTATTGGTAATGCAAAAGAAAATTACAGAACAGAAACTTTCTGCCTAAGCTTGACGTTTCCTGCAGGATCTTCTGGTCTCTGCCCCTAGTTTCTATTGACCAGAGACATTAACACCCATCTTATATCCTGTACTTAAAAAAGCCACTTCCACTATAGTTAGCAGAACTTAGTCTGCCTCTTTAAGCTGGATTCTAACCCTAGCTGACAGCATTAGTCACAAGAAAACCTCTGCCTCCGTATATAAGGTCAGGGATCCATCTATCCTGCTATAGTACCTTTCTATTGTCATAGATATCAGTTGTGCTTTCTGAAATGGAAGACATTATTTTATTATTCAGTCAATACCACCTTTTCCAGTATTGAAAAGATTAACCTTCCTTTTTTAGGTTTAGATGAGATGTGTCTAAATCCCACTTCCATGTATTCAGCTGCCTCAGGCTACCGTCCCTAAAGTATGGGGCAATGCTGCAACTGCAAAGTACAATCAGAACTACTGGCTTTCAAGACCATTCTGCATTAAAACCAAGTTGGCTACTGTCTGGTGGCCAGGGGCCAAGCCCACATTTGCGTCCATTCCCCCCGTCCCCTGGTGCTTCACGCTCACCCCACACAGGGCAGGAGAGATTCTAGTCCCAGCCTCCAGCTGTCCTGGGGAGTGGGGTTCTATACTGGTGTCTGTGGGGTGGGGGGAAGTGAGGTTGCAGCAGTCCCACAGCCTGACCGAGCTGGGACAGGGCAGCCTCACTCTCCACCCCCTTTCTGGGGAGGGGAAGGAAGCAGAGGGGGACTGGGTCATCCTTTCACCACACATGGATGGGATGATGCTGATGGGCCCTCTCCATACCTCCTTCATCTCATGCCCTCATCCACAAAAGGCCCCCAGTACTTACCCTCCGCTGCTCCAGCCCAGCCCCAGCTGGGAATGTCACAATGCATGGGGGGGTGCTGAGGGGTGTCTCAGCACCTACTACGTCCCACCGCCCCCTGTGAAGGGCTGGCTCAGCCTGACCCAGCACCCACCCCAGAAGTTACCCACCACTGCTCCAGCCCAAAGCTGGCCCTGACAGGAGGCTGCCTCTCTCACCCCCCTGTCTAGGAGGGAAGGCACCAGGCTCACTCTTCACACCAGGGTAGGGGTGCAGGAGACTCTGTGCCTTCAGAGCTTCCTACGTCCCTCCTCTTGCACCTTATGATGGGCCAGACTGGCGCCCCCACAGACAAGTGCCCAGGGGCCTGCCCCGCCCCACCTCCCCTTGGTATGCCACTGCATAGCTCCCATTAGACATGGCTTGTGACCACAGGCAACAAAATAGTAGCGATGGAAGCTATTCATGTGAGATAAGTACCTGCTAGCAGGTTAATCGGCACATAATTCTCAGTCACAACACTGTTAGTATGCCTGGAGACAGAAAGAAGAGACCCTGAGCTGGGATGTTATCAACAGAAAAAAAAATTGGTCTAGATTGAGAGAAAGGAAAACATTGAATGTGTCAAGGTTGTGTTTTCCCCAGTTGTCTACCAGGATGAAAATGGGCAGCTGTGGCCCTACCTGGGTAACTCGGTTGGCCAGTCCTCCTTTCTCCCAGCATTGTCTGGGATATTTATCTAGGTTCTTATCATCCTCACGTGATTTGACCCATGTCCTGCTAGGGCACTCTATGCCTGTCCTCTCGGTGGTTTGTCCCATGCTGAGGCATTGTAGGGTAGATGCCCAGCTTTCCTAAAATGGACTGATGCAAATATAATTAGGCAGCGTGGCAGACAGGGATACATAAATACGGCTGACATCACCATCAGGAAAAAGGCTGTTGTGTGAACTCAGCTCAACCATGTTTGTCGTATTGCTAAAATAGATGGAAATGTCACAACCTGGTTATAAATGTTATAGTATAGACAAGCCCTCAGGTGAAAGACTGTTAACACTGGCTGATGCGGCAGTGAAAACTGCAAAATACTGCAATTGCAAATCTATCTATTGATATCCAGAAGCATCTGTTTTAATTGACATCTAAATTTCATCTACATTAATCAGTTCAGACAAACTAGCCATGTTGCCATTTCCTGCCTTACCCTACACATTTCCACTCCATTTCTCTCAAGTGACAATGTCTATTTGTCCCTTGGCATCATTTGCACTGTTCTTCTAATTCACTTGACAACTTGTTATGTCATTTACTTTTGTGCGAAAAAACCTCTACCTGAGTTCAATATTTATTATAAAAGGATTAAATTTAAAATCATGGCCTCATTTTTGAACCCTCTCCAGTGGAAGGAGTTCATCCAGTTTCTGTTAATTAAATATATTCATAATTTTGTTTCTGTGTTTGCATGTTTTCACTGTGTGGTAAAATGCCAGTATTGCATGGATACCCTATATTTGGCTAGAAAACAAGATTATCAATATTATCGCCTATTCAAGACATATATGGTACAAGCATGAGAAAATACTCTATTTTAGGGCTGGTGTTAAAACTGCATGGTCGGTTTGTAGCTTTTCCTGTTAATAAATGAAGTAAACATCTTTACTTATATTTATATTTCACTAGTAAATATACACTCAATCTTCTACCCCACCTTTGAAGTCAATGATGGTTTCACTATCGACTTATATAGTGCATGTTCTTACCTCATATATATTACAACATTAGAGAAAAACAAAATATATCAAATGTCTCCCAAACTAATTAAAAAAAGCAGCAGCTACAGTAAGGCTGGCAATTCAGAAGCATCATCAGTCTTTAGATATGATCTACTTTGCTTTTCCTTGCAAAATAATTTTGGATTAAAATGTTGGGTTTCCATCCTTGTAGCTTCTAATATCCAAACCAACTCATCAGTGATACAGGAAGTTGTCAGTATTTTCATATTATCTTGTTGCTAAAGAAATCACATTTTCTATATTAAATGTTTGGAACGTTAGCTCTTTCTGAGACACAATGATGTAAGTACATTATTAATGGAAAGAAGATCAAATCCAAGACCGTACTACATGAAGCTTTGTAAGTAGGTGGAGTGTGAAAGCTACCTAACCTAATAAACATCTGTTCTTCTGGAACATCTTTTGACTGTACTAAACTAATTCTAATATTTAGAGAGACATTTATCTCCCATAGATACTTTTGTATGCCTCTAGCAAAAATATACGTAGTACAGCAAATTCTTCTCTTGCTCGTAACAGTGTAAAGTTAGAGTAACTCAGCTGCCCTCAGGAGAGTGTCTATGAAATAACTGAGCACCATACATGGGCCACTGTAGTTTCATAAATAATGAGCCAAATCAGTAGGAAGCCAGTGTATTAAACCAAAGACAGAATTTTGCCCAGGCTAAATACATTGTATATAGCAGCGGTGACCAAATTGTGTCTCATGTGTCCCATGCTGCTTTTTTACAGTTAAACTGCAACTCACAGATGCCTATATAAGTACCTCCCTGCCTTCTTCGCCAACCAACCTGGAGGCAGTAGGAGCTTGAAGCTTCTGCTTTGTATCAGAGTGATGGGGCTAAAGGATTCTGTCCAGCAGGGAAGGGAAGCCATAGACTTAGGGTACCAGTATGTTTGGCCACATCTGGTATATAGATATAATGTGACTTTCTTATTTAGAACCTCCTGCACAATCAATGCAGAAAGTGTGAAACATCCAACATTTTTTCATAATGTAATACTACTGGTATGAAGAAAACTTCAACTTATTGTTTATTAACCTGTGGGGGAACCTTACCAACAAACTTTATGGTTAGGAATGATGATGTTTGCTGTGGAATACTACAGGACAGAAAGACACCATTCTGAAATTCCAAATCTACAGGGATTCCTTCCACTTGTCTGAAGATTGGGAGTTTTGTGGCTAGAAGCACCAATGAGTTTCTACTGATCTTCAGCTGAGTAGGTCAGGTTTACAGCAGTTGTGTACTTGCCAATACCCAATGGTCTTAGCTAAGGAGTTCATGGAACTCATCAGTGCAGAAGTGGGGTAATCAAAATCTGGCCATATATCATTTATTTAAATTGCTCAGTTTCATTATTAATGTCCAATAAAGTGTTTATCTCATATACTTCATTTTGGTCTCTTCATTTCCATGCTGAAAAATGTTAGTGTTCACAAGGAAAAGAATAACCAGCTATCCTAACAAATATTTTTTACAACTGCAAAGAGACTGTATTCTCAAAACTGAATTAATGTGCATTTTATCCTGAATTATTTTGTGCAGTTACTTCTTTGATTGCCAATGTGATAATTTGAGATGAGTTTTTAACCTTTAAAAAATAAACCTTTATGTGCAAATGTGTTTTGGAGAATTGCAAATGAATTCAATAGTCTATACATAAAACCAGCTGTAAAAATCAAAGCAGTCCTATAATTGAACTAATGGAGAGTCTGATTAAAGACAAGATAACAAAAGAAGAAGAAGTAGCAGTAAAAATTACTCTGCTTTGAGTGCAAATGGTAAAGTAGCTTGAGGAGGCTAGAATTTCATGTGGAGTTAGTTTCAAATTTGAAAGAAATTCAAACATAATATAAAAGACATTATATAACACATAGCTACAAAGAGGTGAACAAATACAGTAGTGTTCCATCTGCCCAGCCACTCATTAAAATTACAGCTATCTACAGGCTGTTGCAAATTTGGAAAACTTCCTGGAGAAGTTCTTTATCGTTAAATGAATAGTGTAAGAGTCTTAAAGGGCACGAAATTCTTCATCTAGTGATGGCAATTTGAAGGTTCTTGAGCTTACAAAAAATATAAAATAAAGAAGCCTGATTAGAGATCACATCTTAGATGATAGGTAGCAGTAATAAAAGCTACTGTACTTCATATTCTGCTGATCCTACTCAGAGAAAAATCTCATGTGATTTTTTTTTATTTAAACATGTAAAAACTCCATTGCTATTGCTAAAACCATCAATTTTCTTAATATTTTTTTTATTCAGGAAATCAATGTTGTGTGATACCCACAACCAAATTGTGATTTCCTTGTGCAAACAGTCCCATTAACTGTAGTGAGAACAGTAGTGTGATGTGAATGAGGAAAGCTGGATTTGTCCATGAGAGTTGCTATATTATGTGATGTAGAATAACTGACTATAATTAATGACTATGAGACACAAAAATTACATGTAAGTAGTTTGAAATCAACTTATCTTTTAAAGCTTGATCCTGTAGTTTCTATCATGTGTAAAAATCATTGAATAAATAGATATAGTTGTGCTAAGGTTCACTGGACTGGGCCCCAATTAATTATTAAGACTCTATTATGCCATTTTCTTAGTAATGAGTGTAATAGACCACAATGTCTATTGAATCCTTCCCCGCCTAAATTGTACCACTGAATTCAGGTCCTTGGGAGCAATGAGAGTGCTCATCACTCTGAGTAATGATTCCACAATGGGCCCAAAACAAGATGGCATCAGAAAATAATTTAGCACCGGATTCTGCCATCCTTACTAGTGTTGATTATTACTTTATTTTGTGAGTAGCACCATTGTTTTCAGTGGCATTATTTGCAGAGAGAGATACCACTGAGAGCAAGTAAGAATGCCAGAATCCAGTCTTCACTATGTTAAAAAAAGGGGAGGGGGAGGGCAGGCAGGAGGGTTACTGTGCTACTCTATCATATGCTTAAATATGCCATACTTTTAGGAATCACTTCGCCTACCTGCCTACACACAGCAGAAACCCCATAGTGCAGGATACTTCACATGAATTTAGAAAAAACAGCATGGGGTCTATTCTAAGTATAACATGCATGTCTTGTTGCAGTGAGTTACTTGTCATCATATGCCATAAAGTAACTGACTGTGCCAACGATGCAATCTGATGTGGCTTTAGATTTAAAGAATTGGCTTGTTTTGTTAACAACAGGTAGAAATGGGAAATTAGCCATGTAACACTCCTATTTTCGCTGCCTGCAGGCAGAAATACTATATGCCAAGGATGTTAGGTTGGAAGCAGCACCTCTACTTAAACGCTGTAGAAATCACTGGAATACTTTTGATACCAGACTGAGAAGCTAACAAAGATATCCTCCTTCCTCACAAGTCAAAGATTTTGACTTTTCCCCAATTCTTTTTAAATCAACCAGAAAAGAAGGAACAAAGTACAACTTTATAACTTTGATATTCTAATGAAGCCCCAAAAGAAAACATTATCTGAAAGTTTAAAGGCTTAAAACTTAGTCCTCTTATGAAGTAAATCCCCTCTCCTGTTCCTAAGATCTTTAGCTAGCATAATCATGCCTATACTGGGATATAACAGTACCGAAGATTCTCATTGAAATAATTTACTATTATTGGTATTTATAGCAATACCCTTGGTAATCAAGGAAGTTGAGACTGTAATACTGTCAATCCCTAGTAAATGAAACTGTGCAGGAGTTTGCACTATTTTTGCACAGATAAACTCTGTATTTAATTAGTGAGCAATTAGTCTGCTATGGGAGAAGGAAAAAAAGACTGGCATCACATAACATACCATCTCATCAGCATTCAGGAGAATCACCATAACATTTAAAAAAAAATACACAGAAGGAGGGCAGAACTTCATTTTTTTCCCCAATTATCAGGTATCATTTCTTTCTCTTCATCTTCTCCATCCCAACCTACCATTAATAGAGCAACTAACATATAACATGCTGAGCACAAGAGCTAACATTGCATTCCACCTGGGGTACAGCTGTGTAGATCTGGCACATAATCATTTGTATCTGCTAGGTAGACAGCCAGTTTGCGGAGATTATCCTCAGCTGTTTTATCGTGACGTACTGCCATGACCACTTGCACAAACTACACTAAAAAATCCCCTTCCAAACAGAATCGATGAGTGCAGCAGAGGCATCACTCCCACTTCTGTCCCAATTAGGAGGGAACACAAGAACTTTACATTCTCTAGAGAAGGCAGAAGCAGGTTGTTTGGATCAGGGGAATAGCCAGCCTGATTTCTGGCCGGGCCCTTGAAAGTAGAGGGTGGGTCCAGCCAAGGGCAGTCTCCGGACACATGATTGACACCTGCTCCCCAAGGGAGGCAGGAAAGCACCGCACCCAGCAGTGCCATGAACTTTGCTGTCATGGCGGCGGAGGTCCTCCACTTGCAGCTGCTGGGCCCCGCAGCCATGAGCGCTAGCACCTCTGCTCCACTTGTGGTCACAGCGGCTGGCTGCTGGGTGGCCCTGTGGCCACAGCAGAGAAATGTGTACTACTGATAGCACTAAGGGTGGGCCTCATGACAAGGCGGGTGGGCCCCCACCTACCCAGGCCCATCCATGACTATGCCCCTGGTTTGGATGCAATTAAATCAGCAGTTGTAGCAAAGCATTAGCTACTACTGCAGGATAATTGGTTCTTTGAGGCTTTGGTGTGAATGGAGAGAAATAAAAGAGAAAGGGTTCTTAGAATTCCCTGCTATGTCTTCTTGACTCATGTTGACAGCTTGCAACAATACTTTACATTACTTCAGGACAGGGGCGTTGCTGGATAGCAAAAAGATCCAGGGCTGTGGCCCCCAGCCCACCCCTGCCCCCAAACCCCCACTCCAGCCGTCCTAACTCCCCAGCTTCCCCCATCTTCACTCCACCTCCCTTCAGCCCCCAAACCCCCTCCACACCTCCCCAGGCCCCTCTGTCCCTAACCCCCAGTCATCCCCCAACCTCCTCCATCCCTCTCCAGCCCCCCACCTAGTCCCCCTCCAGCCAGCCATAATCCCCTCCACCCCTTCCCAGCCCCCACCAGTCTCCTTGTCCCCATGTCCCCTCCACCCCTCTCCAGGCCTCTAACTCCATCCATCCCTCCCCAGCTCCCCACCCAGTCCCCCTCCAGCTGCCCATAGTCCTCTCCACTGCTACCCAGCCCCTACCCAGTCTCCTTCTCCCCATGCCCCCTCCACAGGCCTCTAACTTCATCCATCCCTCCCCAGCCCCCCACGAAGTCCCCACTCCTGCCGTGCATAGTCCCCTCCACTACTACTCAGCCCCCAGCCAGTCTCCTTGTCACCTCCACACCTCTCCAGGCCTCCCTCCAGCCCCTTCCCAGCCCCCTTACCTGGCCGGAGGCTCGGAGCTGCAGGGACGGCCGGCAGAGCTGCTTCTGGGCCAGGCCGCTCCCACCCTGAGCACGCTCTGTCTGAGCATGCTCAGGGCGGGAGATTTGAATCTCCCCAGCCTGGCCGCAGCAGGAGTCTGCGGCTTTGCTGGGGCCCCTGGGTGGAACGCAGCGTTCCGCCTGGGTACGCATGTGCCTGCTGGGGAAAATAGATTCGGGGCTCAGGATTTTCTACCCAGGGCTGGTGCCCTGCCAGCCCAACGACAATGACACCTCTGCTTCAGGAGCTCTTCTAGGGCCAGATTTTCAGTGGGAGTTAAGCACCTCACTTGCTTAGGTACTTTTGAAAAATCACACTAGGCAATTATCTTTTTTCTTTTTTAGGTACCTAAATACTTTTGAACAGTAGGCCTCAGTGACAAAGGACAGAATAGCAGCTCCAGGGTTGATGTTAGGTTTTCTTTCCACCTCAGGCTTGGTTTTGAGCCAAAGTAAATCAACGAAGATGCATCTACATTGGCAACTTAGGTCGACTTAAGGAGGCTTTAGTTGACCTAAACAAAGCCACGTCCACCATGGGCTTTTATTAAGTCAACTTGAGCATTTCCTTAAGTCAACTTAATGATACCTCGTTTTAGGTTGCCTTAAATCAGCTCCTTAAGTCGACTTAAAGCCAATGTGGACGGGGATTAGCACATAAATTGACCTTATGAAGTCGATTTAAAGCAGTAAGTTGACTTAATGAGGTCGACAACAGGCTACATCTACACTAGAAAAGTTGAGTTGACTTAACTTTACTAGTGTAGACATAGCCCAAGTGTATGTAGAAATCACTCTGACCAATGCTAAGTTCTTATAATGTTAAAGAACTAAAATTTAATGTTTAAGATTTTTAATGATAAAATTAAATTAAAATGTATGAACAAAATGAATGCAGTTCTACACCTCTGCAAGATATATGGCTGCACTTTTTATTCTGTATAATCTATTTCCTTCATCTTTTTTCCCTCTCACTCATATATTATACAAAAGAACTAAATTACCACAGCGGACAATATTAAACAGCCCCCTCAAACACAAAAAATACATGAAGAGTACCTGAGGAAGATATTTTGAGAGGACAAGAGTTACATGAAATGTGAAGCACGGAGTTTGGATGTAGAGACATCGTCTCATGATCTTTCCAGTAATGATTTCATGGACTATCTCCTTTCCTATTTGCATTTACACAAGGTCCTTGTGTGAACTACAGTTACTTATACAGAAGAGTAACATTAGAAAAGTCTTCATTTATAACATCTGAAAACAATGAGAATATCCAGCACCAAGTGATCAGTCAGCTTTTCATGAATCACCAGCCATTCAAGAACCATCCTATGAAACCTTCTGTCTCACTCCATATACATCTCTGTGAAGGGTTACCAAATTATGTTTTTTTTTCTACTTAGATATCTTTATAAACTGAAATTTATCACAGGTTAACATTTGGTAATTTAATTTTTATTGTGTTTTCAAATAAAAATATACACATCTGGCCAGGAAATAATGTGGTCAGAACTGGGGGGAGGGGAGAAGGGAGGAGAGGATGGGGGAACCTGGCATCCACACAGTAATAATCCATGTCACAGTTGATGATAATAATAAGGTCTAGCAATGGAAAAGCCTGAAGAGAGTAACCATGATCAATAATATAAAGACAGGAATGAAGTAAAAGAAAGAAGATATTAACAGAGTGAAACAAAGGTCCCCAAAACCTCCTCTCCAAATGCTGGCTGAAACTGAAGGAACCTAGTAGCTTTATGTTTTCAATTAATTGATAAGATATGTTGATCACCAGTGCATTTCTTTGGACACATCTCTTCTCCCACTTGAAACAATACAGAAAATTAGTATCCATCACAATCAAGACCTACCTATCTTTTTCTTTTCTTTCTTTATTTTCAATTAAGGCAAAGTTATTACAAAACATTAACATACGACATCTTACATTACTTATTCTGGATCAAGTTAATATTCAGATAATGAAGATTCTGATTTGGCTGCTTGGGAGCTCCCTTCCTCTGAGTACACTAAAAAGGGTGACCAAATTTCGAAATACCGATCCTATTTTTGGCATTTCTCTTGAGTACTTACTTGCTGTGAAATCTTTTCAATTACAAGGACAGTCCATATTTTACTATACCAGGTGTGAACATGTTTGATATATTCTCAATCCCAGTTTGCTAAGCAATCACCATTCCCTCTTTCAAATCCCTCTGAAAAGTTCTTTTACTTTAATGTCAAATAGCAGTAAATTCACTAAGCTATCCCTCACCTTGACTTTCCTGTCTTCCTTGCCTTTTAGACTTGTAAGACCACCAGGGTAAGGACTGACTTTGTCTTTTTCTTTGAATACACTGTTCATGACATACAATAATAAAATACTTAACAACAAACCAAATACAAAGAAAATTAGTGAGCTTAAAACTACAGTGGAAAGAATTAGCATCAAATATAAACATTACGTGTGATATTGTAAGTCCCAAATTCCTATTGACTTCAATGAAGCCAAGAAATTAGTCACCTAAATTCATGGGAACTGTGAGTGATTAGCATTTAAGAGAATCAAACCATTTTTATTAGGTGCCTAAATATGGATTTAGGTGCATATATTGGCACCAGTGGAATTGTCATTAAAGGGATAACTTAGAGTACATAAAGTTAAGCATGTGCCTAAATCTTTGCTGAATTAGAATCCATGTTTGAAAATACTGGCCTAATAACAGCCTTTTCCACAAAGCCAATAACTACAAGCAATATTTCTGTTTCCTTTCCAGAGGGGTAGCTGTATTAGTCTGTGTACAGCAAAAAAAACCCCAAAAACAAGAGTCCACTTCGTCAGATACATGATGTGGGTTATAGCCCATGAAAGCTTATGCCGAAGAAAATCTGTTAGTCTATAAGGTGCCACAGGACTCTCGTTGTTTTTTTTCTGTTTTCTTTATTATTTTGCCTGAATCTCCCCAGCCTTGAAACTTATTGTTTATTTTAACTTGAAGTGTAGGCAAATATTCCTCACTGAGTCTATGAAAATGTGATAGGTTTGTAATTCTTTTGCATGCAGACTATCTAAAAATGTACTATGGAGACCACAATAGAAAATGGAAATATTTCCCACATTTAATGAACCTCAAACATAAATCCATGTTATAATACTTACTTTCTCTTCAAAAGATGTTTTTCTCATTTTAGTTACAATTAATTTTCTGTACTTTGGTTCATGTTTTTTAACTTTCTCTTGGAGAAATGAATCATTTTACATAATTGCAGAAATTAGGTTTTGTCTTATCCAGAAAGAACCATTATTTGCCTGCCTTGCCCTCCCTCTGCTGGACATTCACCAGGCTGCTGAGACTAAGACTACATATGCTACATCCATGCGCTCTTATACTTCCCTGTGTCTCAATAGGATGCAACACTTTCTTCCCACTTGGCCTCTGACATATTTCCTTGATACAGATTCTGTTATCTGTTCATGGAAATGGGACTATGCAATACAGTTGCCTTAGGCCCTCAGTACCAGTTTTAACTCCCCACATACTTAAGCACACCTCTCCCAAAATCCTAAACTTGGAGCACTATGGATTTACAGTTTAACTGTTCAGGGACATGCGATAGATGAAGCAGATACACAGCTAGACTTTGCAGACACTTCTAAACATACTCTTTACTTAGATGGAGTGAGAGATACACAGATCTACAATAAAGCAACAACACTCTTGTAGACATTTCCCTGTCCCACTCTCTTCGCCATTCCTGACGTTTCTTAGGTTTATATCAGAGTCCCCAAAAGCATACAGGGCCATCTAAAGCACCCCTTCTGGCTTCTCCATCAAAGATCAAGCCTTTTTGGACTCTCTTCAGGTCTTTTCCTTCTCTGTCTACAATGGGTGGTGGGATACCCAACCCCTTGGAATTTTAGCTTATGATGGAATTAAAAGACAGCAAGAAGATAAAGACCAATTTATAATCACAATAAAGTTTACAGTCTAAAATACACCTATATACAGAGTTCATAGTCTCAATCAGAATGAATAAATTGTTCATGGACAGACCCTCCAGTATGCCCAGATGCCATATTGTGGCATAAAGACTTTGTTTACCATTTTATGTCACTCTGCATAACCATGTGCCACTGTTTCCAATGAAAATGGCGTGAAGTTCCATGATACCATCTACACTATCTCATGCAGACATTAGAGGACTATGTCTTCCCTTGCCATTAAGTACCTTGTAGTGGATGTAGTTTTACTCCCTGCTAATAATACTCTCTGCTCTCGTTTCACTTGTTTTTCCTTTCATACTCAGAGATGACCACATAACCTTGCTATTAGGTTGATTTCTGTCATATATATATTGTATGTTTCAATTCTTTAGAACTCTGATACAGAATTACAACACAGATGTCAGGTTGTGAAGGAAGTTAATAATAATAATAAAAAAAAATCCTTAAAACAGATGTTTGGATTTTGAAGCTCAAATATAGCTGACTCTCTGCAGATAAATCCAGATTTCACCAAGACTAAAGGATAAGAGACTGACATTCCTTCTTTAATCTGAATTACTTTACTCACCAGTATTCAGATAAGATAGAACCATCATCTTTTATGCCTTTATCTTTTGAATAATTAATCAGTACTTTTAAAAAAAAATTCTTCTACAATACTGGGAGCATCTGTGTATCTAACAGGAAGTGAATCACATATTATGGGGACTCTGGGATTAACTGTTGATTGCTTGTTTTCCTTGTTTATAAAATACAATTGAAGGCAATAATCATATATAATGACCAGTTTTAATGTCTTTTTTGATTAAAACAATTCCAACTAAAGTGAACTCCCTACAAAACAAACAAACAACCCCTCCAAAGTTTTAATTAGGACATGGTTACTGTCCAAAGTTAGGCTACATTTGTCAGTATGCCCATTCCACTAGGAGAATAGAGGAGAAAACTGACTGAAAGGAACCTAATTAAAATATAAAATGAAGGCTGATATACAGGCTCCTTGTCATTTTCTTTTGATTGGAATATTTATGGTATCAGCTAGGAGAAAAAGTCATTAACTGCCAAGTATGTGATATGTGAGTGAGAAGCTTGTAATAACAACACTAACAAGCCATTGAGGACATCAAATCTTGATGGTGACCTGAACAACGAGAAGTAAACAGATATCAACCCACCGCCTACAAATTCACAAGCTTCTGTCAAAATGAATTGAAAAACACAGCAACTCACTATCCCCAAAGATGTGTAAACCAGCAATAATACGCTCTTGTGGCAGGGATTGCAGGGCTGAGCCCCAGCACCTTGAGACTTGGCAGTTCCTAGTCCCAGCACCTCTGAGCTTCTGCATCCATTATGAACAATAAAATAAAATAAAAACTTGTGTCGTAACATCTAATTGCTTGGGCCCCAGCGCCTCTTTAATTAAAATTAAGCACTGGACAGGTCTTTTTCACTGTTTCCCATTGGAGTTGTTCCACTTTGTATTACAATATATTGTAGCAGTGACTTGAACCTGAGTCTCACACAGCCCAGGTGAATGCTCTAACTACTAAGCTATTATGTCAAAATCTCCCTCTGCCCTGATTCATAATTAATTATTTATACGAAGTGGAACTACTCCAATAAGAGAGTTGTACATGGATACAGCGTTAGTAACCAGCACATTTGCTTGGGATGCAAAGCAAGGGCTTGAACCTGGCTCTCCTGTATCCATTAAACTATTCTGGTGTGTGGGGTCTTTCTCTTTTGATGAAGACATTTCTAAAGGACTCTGGTGTGGAATGCCAAAATATTTCAAGTCTCATACATTTCAAACATTACCTAGAAGTTCTCACTGATCTTCAGAATAGCCCAGAGAAGAACACCTGCTACTAATCCCACTTGATGGTGACCATTCCGTGGATGACTGTAGTGAGGTCTGCACAAGCAAGGAAAAAATGTAACCTCCTTGCTACTCACAGATGGAAAAAAAAAATCCATGCCACCATGGATTCCAAAAGCACCCACCCTCACACACCCCTCCTTACACATCATCACCTCAACACTGGGTCCTTTACTGTTAATGAAGACTTCTTTAAAATGTTTTCTCACACTACTTCTTCAATGAAATAGAAAAGGATAATTTTTGAAAAGGCTTTAAGAGATCAATGAAAGTTTTAATATCTGAGATAACAGCAAGATCCAGTAATATGAAAATGGGGAAGAGTAATGATTCATTATCCTTCTCCTATGATAGGTACGGTAAGGGCCTATGAACTTGGGATAGGGGCCTTCTTTACAACATTCTGCCCCAGGTGATTCCGTGTATTTATTGTTCTGCTGTTGTTTGTGTTCAGAGCTGGTCCTATCACTAGACAGCTATTAATGATTGGATCTCTGGTAAGTGAAAGGAAATCTACTTTCTACTTGCTTCCATCCAGTCACTTTCTGTACTGTAGGTACTGAATCTTCCTGTTCATATAAATAATGCCCAAACAACACAAAACTGAGCATGAAACTGTTTCAGAGTAAGCTGAACTGAAGTTTTCATTATTAGAATTAAAACATATTTAAAGCCAAAGGAAACTGGTATGTATCCTTTATGAAAACAGATATTTGACAAATTTAAAATAATTTAACAAGCGTTAAATGTCTTTTAACAAGAATCTATAGGGAATTATTAGGGGAAAGTCAATGAGGAATTAAGATTAAGCTTTATTGTTATGTGCTTTACTGATGCATGAGGTTAAATTGTTTCCTGTGCAAAAATCAATGGGATGCAAAAACATTTATATCAGTCTGAAGCCAGGAATAACAAAGCTCATCTTTCAGGGGACGGATTTGAGGATCTATGGATGGGACAAAGACCTTGCAAAGGTAGATAACTTGATTGCCACCCCCTCACCCCTCGCCCTGCTATGAGACCCCCCCGTCTCCCCTACCAGGGGCCCGGCCCCACTGTCAGCCTCACCGGACTTTCCTGGTCCCGCCACTATTGTTTTTATTCAATACATACAGCAAGCATATAATTGAAAGGGTTAAAATGAGCAATAACTGCCATGTGTTTTAGTCTACCAGATTTCTGACTCAAACCAAATGGATTACATGCCTAAAGACTGGTTTCCTTAGATCTGGTATTAGTACTGCTGTTTATTGAAAAACAATCCTGGTTTTGGTAACAATAAAAGAATGGTCTATATTTCTTGGAAAATCCAGAATCTAAGAATTCACTGTATATTTTCCATTGTGAAATGTTCCATCCCAAAAACCTATTTAAAAAGTTAGTTTTTCAAATATAAAAGAAGAGATTTAAACAGTTGATAGAGAATTATCAAGAACATTGTGATTTGTTCCAAAGGAGTAGCTGTGTTAGTCGAGTTCAGCAAAACAAATAAGGAATCCTATGGTACTTTTAGACTAACACGTTTATTTTCCTCCCATTCTGTAAGTTCTCCATCTTCAAGCATCTGATGAAGTGGGATTTTCTCCCACAAAAGCTCATGTGATAAATAAATTTGTTAGTTTTTAAAAGTGTCACAGGACTCCTTCTTTATTGCGATTTGTGAAAGACAAGCCAGTTGACAAAAAAGTGCTACTCAGTTTTAACAGCCTTTGCTCACCTCTTGGCAAATATAAAATGAAAGGGAGCAGGAAAAAAATACTCCTATGCATTTTTTTTAAATTAAACAACATTTTGCTTGTGCACAGGATTTCAGAAAATGAAAACTGAAACACCCAAGTGCCTCTTGTCTGTGAACAACCAAGAACGTCTGTTTTTCTGATGTTGTTACATTAGTAATAAACTGGCGCCTGTGATAAATCCTTGCAATTTTGAAATGACAGTACAGACAACTTAGTTTAACAAAACACAACGGGTACTGTTGTCCTCAAACTTGGTTCTTGCCAGTAGTCTTTATGTATTTCTGATGAACCCGAGCCATGCAGACATCATTGCTTATGGGACAGGCTTCCATAGATCATGCCCCTTTGACCATATTTCCCAAGTATGCTCCAGATAACTTCTTTGCTGTCTTTCTTAAAAGTTGAAGGTTGTTTCACCTCTCCAAATTGGTCTGCATGAAAATGCCAAATAACTTAGGACTCCAGAGGTCATATTAAAACATAAGATCTATTGAGATCAGAAAGTGAAAATCAAATTAGAAAGAAATATTAGTGGGACTGGCTGTCTGCAGTTCTCTTCTCAGTAAGTTTCCTTAGATGTACTTACAGGGATTTTTTTTTTAAACTAATAGAATATTTCTAAACTGTGTTCTTTGTTCTTCTCCTTTCTTATTACAGAAATGTATGGCTGGGAGGAACCTCTAGGAGTTTCCAAGTCCAGTTCCCTGCATTGAGACAGGACTAAAGTAAACTTAGACCATACCTGACATGTGCTTGTCCAACCTGTTCTTAACAACTTTGGTGATGGAGATTCCACAACCTCTTTTGAAAGACTATTCCAGAATTTAATTCGACTTATAGTTAGGAGGTTTGTTCCTAAAATCTAACCTAATCTCTTTTGTTGCATTTTTAATCCTACCTTGAATGAACATGGAAAACAAATGATCACCATACTCTTTATAGCAGCCCTTAATATATCTGCAGACTGTTATCAGGCCCTCCTCCAATTTTTTCCTCCCAGAGGACTAAACATGGTCAATTTTTTAATTTTTCCACATAGGTCAGGTTTTCTAAGTGTTTTATAATTTTTATTGCTCTCCTCTGAACATTCTCCAATTTATCCACATATTTCCTAAAGTATGGCACCCAACCACTGGACACGCTCCAATTCTGAGGCACCAAGCCTGTGAAATATCACATCTTCCGATGTTTGGTGTCTCCCAGACACGGATGTCTGTGATCAGTTTTGAATCCAAATGTGTGCATGTGACAGGCTTCATTATTGTATCAGGCAAATATTACATCAGCTTTTCTGCAATGTCACATTTGATCAAGTGGACTAGCTGACTGGAAGTGTAATAGAGGACAATAAAAATTGTAAGGAGAACAGAGTAAGTTCTTCATCTCCTCTGCCAATATAACTCTGGGGATATTTTTTCAATTTCCTCCCTCAAGTATCTAGCTTTTCAAATTCCTTTTTAATATTTTTTCCTGCACCTTAGTCAGTTTAAAGGGTTAAGGAACTGACTCCTTGCTTACCAATTGTCCCAGACTGGAGCTATTAGATTGAGCAACATCATGACTGTATTTATGTTATATTGCATAGCTGCCTCTTAACTGTATTTCTGGTCTGTATCAAAAGTGGATTATGGACAAATTAAAGTCCATCTCGCACAATAACATACCAAACAACAAATAAATCCATAGCCTTCAATGTTTTCTGAAATCACATTCTAGACATATATCATTGCCAGCCCTCTGGAAATATTAGTTATGTATCTATAAACTGTGACAAACATTCAATCGGTACAAAACCTATGTGCTAGAAAAAACAGAATAAAATAAAACAAAAGCAAGTCAGCCACAGAAAAGAGGGGCAGCAGCAAAAATAGTTACAGAACTATTACACTCTAAATACCTCTCTTCCTTCAAAACACAGCTGGTACCAACCTAACCCCTATTCAGTCAAAAAACCAAAAGGGAGCTGCTTAACTTGTCCACTTAAATGGCTAAACTTGCTTATAATTTGGCATTTTTTGCAGATATCACATCCCCATGCAACTGGTCTTTATTTTCCTTTCAGTTTTTCTTGTATATCTTCTATGGTTTTAAATGAGGTACCACAGCTTTTTCCCTTCAAACACTAATTAGGTGATAGAAATTTAATCATCCATAACAGGCCTTTAGGTTGTCATTTTTATTAAAAGAAACCCCCATTATTTATAGAGAGTGATATAAAATCTATTGAGAGATGAATTTTCAGAATATAAATTCTCTATTTCTACATAATGGGACAAGTTCGTCTGCCATTTTCATTGATGCAAACAAAGCCAAACTAAGTTCACTGATATTTTAGTTACTGTGAGTACAAGAAGATAACTCAGGTAAGGAAACTAAGAACTTTTCTACACAAACTCTTAATTCATAGCAAATCTATCCCTCACTAGCTTGTCGTGCTCTATGTATTTGTGTGGATTCTGATGCCACCCATTAAAAATTCCTTAATGTGTTAGATCTATCCTGCTTTGACATGAATATGACTCCATTGGTTTGACTGAGAGCTGCAACATTTATATTGTCTTGTATTGAATCATATGTGATTGGTGAGTGAGTGCAGAAAGGATGACTTGGTGAAATGAGGAAACCTGCTACAAAATATCCGAAGTAAGAAAGATCATTAATAAAAGATGGAAAAGGGAAGCAGTAACTTTAATTAAAGTATAAGTATATGTGAATTAATAAATATTTTTATTTATAATTATATATGTATGTATATTTTCCCCAAGTACAGTAAAAATATTATAATTTTCTGTTAACTCTGTTTTACAATATTGCACAAAGTGGCAAAATTGTCATTTTTAATTAGGCCTAATTCTAAACCCACTAAATTCAGTAGGAACCTTTGTATTGATTTTTATGGGTTTTGTTAGTAGTATGCACATCAAACCATATAGGATGTGCTCCAAATTTACAAGGGAAAGACACTATTTTTTAAAAAAAATCAATTAAGGAGCTGATTATATAGATAGCCAACATTTTTCAAATGAGATTTTTCTTTATGAACATTGACTTTTCAAATCATACAAGCATGAAAAAAAGAAAAATATCAAAATGTTCAATGTTTTTGTGACACTACTTACTATTAATTGTTTTGTTCACTGTTTGAGCTGAATAGAACATTAGAAATATTGTTTTTTGGTTCACACTTGAAAACTGAAAAGAAAAAGAAAAAATATTCTATTTAATTTGAACAGAAATTAACATTTTTCTTTTGAATCCAGTGGAAATGAAATATTTCAAGACTTTTTGTCAAAAATTGGAAAAAACCTGTGAAACTTCTAATGAAATGATTTTTTTAATGTTTGTTTTATTAAAAACTTTTCATGGCAAGTCATTCCCTTTTTTTGACCAACTCTATCAATTTCATGATTTCCAGGCTGGATTTTCCAACTGATCTTAATCTGGTTTCCCAACTTGAACAAATGCATTTTTACACTTTAAAACCTCTGTGTTTATGTATAAAAAGTCAGGTAGTTAGATGCCTAAACATCCAGTGCACCTGAGTCTGATTTTACTTTTATCATTTTAACAACAAACTACAATCATCTTTGCACTCCTTCCATTGTTGCACCATATGCATATACCATGAAATCCTCGCCTAACTGAAGTCAATAGCAAAACCCCCATTGACTGGAGCTAGGATTTCACTCAGAGCATTTCCATGAGCTACCTGAAAAGCCACTACATTCTCCTTTTTCATATTTCTCCTCAAGACCCATTTCTGCTTCATCCCCCTTCCCTCCTATTGTTTGTTGTCTTCATTTGTTATGGTTTGTCTGTGAGTGGGCTAGAACTATGTCTCCCTACAGGTTGGTACAAATGCATCGTGTGATGGAGCCCCATTACTGACTATGACTTCAGGGCACTTCCACAATGTACCCCGCTCCTCTCCCTTCAGTTCAACAGAAGGGCTGACAGTAGAGTTTTACTGTATTAAGTTGCAGAATTGGCTGCTCCAGAGCCGCCTTCTCCACATCTGCCCAGAATGCCTTACACACTTTCTCCATCTCTTCTTGCCCATGGTAAGAGGTTGGTAAAGAGGGGGAAAGCTGATTGTCTCATGTGCATGTGCCTCCTCCCTCTCCACTGTATGAAAGCTCTTTTTGCCATATAAAAGCCCTTCTGGGCAAAATAGCCACACTGCTGGTGTTTCCCAATCATTGAGATACAGTTTAAACTAGGCTACCAGTAGGGTTTGGGTTAGATCATTATATTTTGAGATCTAGAAGGATTTTTTCCCTTTTGGCAAGATCAGCTAAGTGTTGCCTCTTTCATAGCATCCTAAAGGCCCAGTTTTAAGCTAATCCAGTTTGAGGATAGGTATTTAAAATTTGTAGGTGCTTCATGTAGTGCCTGCTGGTTAAGAACATAGAAGTAGTTCATATGGACTGCTATGTCATTCTAGCCTGCAGTGAATTATATGTCTGTATGGACCCCATAGCTGCAAATTTAAGATTCCATAGAGTGCCTTCAGCTACTTCTGTTTCAAAGAAGGGTGAGACAGCAATAAATATGCCACCTCTAAGGTATCAAAAAGCCCATAGAAGTGGACAGCTGGCAATGTATACTGATTAGAACTTCCCCCTGAAAATGTTTTAACTATTAGAGACAGAATCCAACTATAATATACTGTTGCAGCACAGATCTCCCTCTAATGCCTGACCCTAGAAAACACAATAGCTTGCTACTCTTCCACAGATAAAGAAGATCTTCCATTCAGGAAGTAACAGACTAACCTGTAAAAACTCAATATAGATTTAGCCGATCCTAAATATGTATAGCCACAACTCATTAGAGATATTTCAGTATAGTGAATTCATAACACACTTCAATGGAAAATTATAAAGGAAATGAAATACAAGATATATATTTAAGTAACATTAGGGTCATAACACAAAAGAGGAAAAGCCTAGAAATTCTGAATTAAACTGATACTCCAGGCCCTTTCTTTATATTTTGTATGGGATTGAATTGAATTGGATTGTCAGTGTTAACATTGAATTTCCAGACATTTGTCTATTCTTAGAATAAATTTAATAACAACGTAACTTAAATGTAGCTTTTGAAGTTCAATTTCCTTCAAAATATCTTTCACCGAAGACCATGAAATCTTTTCGTTCCTGTTATAACCTGAAGGCAAAGCTCTGAGAGCTTCACAATTTCTTTTTCTTTTTGTTTAAAAAATAAAGAAGTATGAATATCTCATTAAGGTGGGAGTCACACAGCTTATACATCTTGCTCAACTTTTCTTTAATTTACCAGTTAATGTTGATTTTGAAAAAATCAGGTAATTTTAGTACTCATGGAAGTGTTGAGCTAATAGTTCTGAAGCCTGCACTCTTCTCTTGCTCCATAAAATAGATACTCGCAGAAACATCATTATCTTTTCCACCGTTTTCTACCAGTGCATCAATAAGACTGTTCTGTAAAGACTACTATGTAGATGAGAGATTCAGTCTCCACGTACATCTTGACTTCTTCACTGAGATCGCCTATTAGGGGTGAAATCCTGACTCCATTTAAAATCAATGGAAATTTTTCCAAGATTTTGACCCAACATCCTTTAGTTGATAGTACCTTGTGATACCTCTATTAGCAGCAGGACTGAGACCATCAGTTCAGTTCACTTATATCAAAGAGCCATCAGATTGCCCTGAAATGGAATTTATGTGCATTGGTGATCAAAGAAATGTTATAATATGTATTATTTGTCCTTTGGACAATCTATTTGTCTGAGCTTCCTCAACTTTCCTCCTGCCAAAAACAATACTCTGAACTGACTGTGCCATTTAAATTGCTGTACACTCTGTTAATACAACAAGCAACTCATTATTGAGCCTCTTTCCCTTACTTCACTGCCACAGCTATTTATTCTATATTGGCAATAAAATTTTACAGTGAGCAGTTCTGTACCCAAATCTCTTTAAAAAAATCTCAGTTTCAGCTGGGGCTCCTGGAGCTGGCTCGGTCCCTGCCACAGAGCATAGGTCCAGCTAGCTCTGGGAACTCCAGTTCCAGCCAAGGCTGCCTTGATATCTGACAAGGGACAGGGACCAAAGTCATACTGAGAACCTCAGATGTTAGCCTCCCTGCTCTGCTTGAGGGAATCTGGTAGTTCCAGGGTTCCCAGCCCTTCAGAAGTCCACTTGGTGGGGCTCCCCTCAAGCTGTGGACCTGGACACCCAGTAACCCACTCGGAAACCAGAGAGACTTTGACAAGCCTTTTACTCCCTGCAACTGACATTTTCCAACAAAATTAAGTTTCATCAGATAATTTCTTAACAGTTTTAACTATTTTTCTCTTTTCCTCTAGTTCCACCCTGAAGAATTTCTACCTCTATGCCTACAAGGTGACAGCCAGCTAATAAAAGAACACTTAGAGTTAGGTAAATTTATTTTGAAAAATCATTTGATCATAGGGTACATCCCTCTTCCACACTCTTCACCTTGTTTGTCTTGGTTCATTGGAAGCATTTCAAGGCCATGACTGTGTCTTCTTGCATGTGTGGACAATGCAAAACACATTGTAGGTACTACTATAATACAAAATAACTCATTGATTTGACTAGTCCTTACAGCAAGTGAGTTATCACAGTGTTTTCAAATTATCAACTCGCATCAGGGTACAGATGCATTGGAAGGAAACATTTGGAGAAAATCCACAAGGCATATATACTTCACTTCACCAAGCACAGGTATTGAGAGAGCTTTGCATGACAGTAAATGGTGAGCACTACCATGCTGAGCATATTGCATGTGAAATTATTTCAGATAACAGTCTTTTACTCGCATTCGTCCAAAAAGGGCCCCAGGAGGTACCAGGAAAGTGTTTGAGGTAAATGCATCATAAGCTCAACAGGATCCCTATGCAGCAACCATCATCTGTCTGAATGTCTAAGATAAGTTGAATATATTTAGTAATATTTCCTTACAGAGTCCAGTCTCCATGTGTATATATTTCTCTCCATATTTTATCTTCAAATAACTTTACAAATATTAACCAGTTATTCTGAACAACATTCTTATTAGATAGGTGAATATTGTCTTTGCAGCTAACAGATAGCTGACAAGTTCAGAGGCAATCCACACGTGGCTGTAGATTAACACAGCAGTGAATGCATTTAAATGAATCATATATTGTTGTAAATTAAAATGCTGAGGTGAGAGATGAAGGTTTAGATTATACTAATTAGGCTTGTCTCTGGATTTGGATTGGGTAATATGAGCCAGAGTTTAATGGCCTTGTTTCTAAAAGCTAGACTCCCTTTCTTTTTCTGCAAATTGTGTAATTGGTTATCCAGAGTTTGTGCTCACAGTTACTCTGAGGGCAAGTAAGTATCTGATTTGAGGCCACAGTCAAGTACTTATACATCCAACTGACCTTAACTGTGGACTTACAGAGCATTTCTGATAAAGATAATGCCTACCATGTGGACCTAAATAAGTAGTCCCAGGTAGAGTGGAAATTAGTGACAAAAGTGAGATTAGAATCCAGAAATTACTTTCTTCCCATGCTGTGCTCTGACCACTAGACCACAGGTTAAGTTTTCAAGCACTGAAATGATTTAGGTGCTTACATCTCATTTTTAAAAGATACTAAGCTTTTTGACTTAACCACCATTAACCTTCCATGAGCTTTAGGCTCATTAAATACCTTACATATTTTTTGAAAAAAATGACTCCATTTATTTTTCTGCCTGTTTTGTATTTCAGAGTCTACAATAAATAGATCCAAAGGGGTAGCAGTGTTGATCTAGTTCAGCAAAACAAACAAGTGGTCTAGTGGCACTTTTAAAGATTAACAAATTTATTTATCACATGAGCTTTCATGGGATTATTCTCCCACAAAAGCTCATGCGGTAAATAAATTTATAAGTCTTTAAAAGTGCCACTAGACTCCTTGTTTGTTTTATAATAAACAGAATGTTAAGGGCAAGACTTTCAAAAGTTCCTGAATGAGGTAGGTGTAAATTCCCATTGAAAACCAAACCCACCCTAAAGGTGTAAGAGTGTAGATTATACTATTTATGAATTAGATCCTGTTGCCAAAGTCATCATGGCCCCATTTGAGCAAAACATTTAAGCATGTATCACATGCTTTGCTAAACTGGAAGTGAGCTCCACATGAAGTTTTCTATTCCTAATCTCAGTTCAGCAGACCACCAGGTTAACTGATGGCTGCATTTAGTGCTTCGTCTTGGTAGCAATCATAAGAATACATGAACTGGAGTCCAGGACAGCAGCTGGACAGATGCCTCATGTTGTATTTCTCTCATCCTAATGCTAAAGAAACCATGAAACATGAGTTAGATTTTGTCTTCAAGAGACTGAGATAATGGCCTGAAAAGAACAAAAAAATATACCACAAGCTGATAAAGGATGGTCTTGTGGTTCAGGAACTGGACTAGGACTCAGGATATCTTATTTCAGATCTCAGTTTAAGAACATAAGAAAGGTCACACTGGATCACACCAATGGTTCACCCAGCCCAGTATCCTGTCTTCCAACAGTGGCCAATGCCAGGCGCTTCCAAGGCAATGAACAGAACAAGTGATCACTGAGTGATCCACCCCCAATCTTCCACTCCTACCTTCTGGCAAACAGAAGCAAGAAACATTCAGAGCATGGGCTTGCATCCCTGACCATCTTGGCTAATAGTCAGCAATTGACTTTTCCCCCAGAAACTTATCTAGTTTTTTTTTAACCCTGTTATAGCTTTGGTCTTCATCGCATCCCCTGGCAACCAAGTTCCTCAAGTTGATTGTGTGTTGTGTGAAGAAGTGCTTCCTTTTCTAATTATTTGTTTTTGTTTAAACCTACTGCTTATTAATTTCATTGGGTGACCCTTGGTTCTTGTGCTAAGTGAAGGAGTAAGAAACAAAACAAAAACAAACACCCATTTCCTTCACACCAGCCACAATTTTCTCTATCATATTCCCACTTAGTCATCACTTTTCCAGTCTGAATGGTCCCAGTGTTTTTAATCTATCTCATACGGAAGCTGTTCCATTTCCTTAGTAGTTTTTGCTCTTCTTCTCTGTACCTTTTCCAGTTCTAACATATCTTTTTTGAGATGGGATGATCATGGACTTTGCCATGGACTTTGTGTTCATCCGTGAGCATGTCACTTAATCTCTCTGTGACTCAATTCCCCCATCTTTAAATTAAATTTCTTCCTCCCACTCTGTCTGTTTTGTCTATTTGGGAGGATATTTTGAAAGGAAAACTGGACAGTTGGGCGCCCAATTCTCAACTGTACCTTTGAAAATCTCCTGCTTATATTTTAAGCTTTTTGGGACAAGTGTTGTGTCTTATTTTATATAATAATATAAACATGTCTAATTCATGGGATCATAGTACTGGTTGGAACATCTAGGCATGATCATAAAAATAACATCAACAAAATCAAGAGAACACGAAATTAAGGTTGGAGAAACAGATATGTGGAACACACTAACAGCATTAACCTTCAGAATCTGATGTTATGTTTTTCAGTAACAAAATGCAAATTGCACATGAGCATATGTATGTCAGTTACATTGGCAGGCTTCAGAGTTAATCATTTCTGATTTTTAAAGTTGATTACAGCTAGCATATCATTAAGATCTTACAATTATAGCTGAACAATAAATTGTATTATTAATAGAATAGTTATGGCCTGTGACTATTTGATATTGTTTGTTATTTGCTCTTAAGAGGGATTTTAATCAAGTTTACCATTCTCATAAAGTCTGTTTTGCATTTAAATAAACACCCTTAAAAATTGATCTGTTTTGTTCAATTATACAAAGCCTCATTCTGAAACCTAAGGGTAATTTATTATACTGAATCTGCAGGCAAGGAAGATATATTGCATTATATTTAATCTTATCAAATTTCAGCTGATTTTTAATGACAGTGTCTGTTTATCATAATTATCATGACTTGTCTGGATTAATAAAATTTGAAGAATTATGTGGGAATTCTACCAATTTGAAATGTTAAAATTATTTATGTATAGTTGTCTGATACCAGCAGTTGTCCATGGATGTATGAAGCCATTTATTTCAGCATTGTCTCTAGTACCATAATTGTTAATCATTTCAGTGTATCAAATCCCAGTTTTCATGAATTTATAACTTGGCAATATGCTCAAAGAAAAATGTATCCTGCAATAACCCAAGATAAGAGTAATTCTGAATTTAACTTTGATTTGAACAGTTAATTTCATTTATTTTTCAGAATTGTCAAACTTACATGCTTTTTAAGTAGTTTTATGCTGCAGCTTAAAAGAGGCTTCATTTTTTGTAATGATCACTTGAAGGCAATTACGGTACAGAGTAATTGCTTTTTCTCACTTGGGGCCATATTATCCATTGCTTTTAAGCAGAACTCCCAAATAACTTCTATATTGGGTCCATATTAGACCATACATTTTTAAGCAGAACTCCCTATTGAAAGTACTGGGATACTTTCAAAGGGGAGTTCTGCTTTAAAAAAAAAGAAAAAAGAAAAAAGCAGTCTTCCTAATACGGCTCTTGGAAGATATAAAATATGAACAACACTTATTTCTCTTGGATATTATGCGTAGATTTACTCTCCTTTTTGTAATATTACCACTTGGAAACTGGAGCAGCAGTTCTCAGCCATTGGGTCGGGACACAAAGATGTGTCGCGAAGAGCCAGGAGGTGTGTCATGGAAAATTGGCAGCTCAGCTTGGGGATCCTGCCGATTGCCTCTCTCTGTTGCCCTCAACAGCCCACTCTTGCTGCCAGGGCTGTCCTTGGGGAGGAGGGGGTGAAAGTGGTGATTGCCCAAGCCCTGCGGTAACATGGGCCCATGCTGCTGCTCCCCTACTGCTGTGCTTTGGCCCACTCTCTGCTGCCTTTGGTTTGGTGGGAGCACAAAGCCTGGCTTCTGGGCTGGCACTCTCCATCCCCAGGGCGGAGCATGCAGGCCCAGGGGTGGGGTGGGGAAGTAGGCCTGGCCTCTGGGCCAGCCTGCCCCGCCCCCAGGGGTGGAGCAGACAGTCCAGGGGAGGGGTGGGTGCCGGGTGTCCCCCACGTCCCCCCTACTGCAGCAAGAGGGAGTGGGGGGGGCAGGGGCCCTGTACAGCCCAAATGGCCCTGGGCCCCGCTCCCCTCTTAGGGATGGCCCTGCTTGCTGCACAAGACAGGAAGTAGCCAGGACCAGATGAGTAAAGGAACTTAGGGGCTGCAATCCAGAAAACCTGGTGGTGGGGGAGGGGGTAGGGGCGACGCATCACCTACCCCACAAAAATAAACCTGGCCTCATTGAGTCAGACCACTAGGGTACCAGCCTGTGCTGGATTGACTTGGCCCCCACCCAGGTCCTGGACTGCTGCATCCTCCAGAGCACCGCAGTGTCCAGAGAACCTCCCAGCCCAAGTGCCACCAGCAGATTGTAGAATGTCACTCAGGGGAATATGATCTGTTAGGTGTGTTGTGATGGGAAAAAAAAAAGGTTGAGAACCACTAATCTAGAGTATATATGAGACACTTACTTTGACAACAGATTATACCTCCTCTTACAATTAAACTTCTAGACAAAGGACCTATGCAAAAGGTTTTGTATCCAAAGCCGAATCAGTGACATTTCAAAATGGCTGCAAATACTCATTTAAAAATGTTTACAAATTGGTGAAATCTGGACAATTTTTGCTTCAGAAAAGTTTAAATAGAAACCATAAAAACTGTGAAGAAATGTTTTAGGTATTTAAAGAAAACCAACTCCACAATGAAATAACGAAGACGTTAAAAAAAATGAACAAAACAAGTTCATTTTGTGCATTTATTATATTATTGTCTAGGCTCACACATTCTGGACATCACACTTATTCCTTGCTTATTCAAACTGCACAGTATTTAAAGAGGATAGCAGATGTCCAGAAATCTGGGGGCCATTTCTAGCTCTGCCACAGATTTCTTCTATGACCATTCACAAGTCAGTATTATACAGCTCTGGAAATAAGGCACAAAAAGGTTACTACTACTTACCTACTTCACAGAGATGATGTGCAACTTGTAAATATTTGAAAAATGCCTCAAAATCCTTGATGTTAAGCACTATTGGAGTGCAAAGAATTACTACTGCCATAAGAAAAATGGTACTTGGAATTATAGAAGTAAAAAGATAAAACCAGTGTTAAATAAGTTCAGACTAAAATCAATACGCTACAAAACGACAAGTGTTACTCTTGTACTTCGCAGTTCAATATAATGCATACTTTTCTTGCTCAAATGAGGACTTTATTGAAGTTTATAGACAGACTTTATGGCTTGTTTGTCACAATGAAAGTTGTAGTGCGTCTTTTTTACTTTAGTTTTGTACTATCTGGGCCTCATACACTCTATTTTTATATCAACCAATGGAAAAAAAAATCCATGGTCTAACTTTTTCTGTATCAAATCATATGTGCTAGTGTAACTTGTTAAAATAATTGTCTTGCAATGATTGATCAAGTCATAACAAGATAATAAGGTTTTTATGGCCATGAGGAGGCTTTAATCTAATTTTGAGAGGGATTCTGATCTCACTGTTACTGCTTTATCACTTTTAATCTTAATACTTTTATTTGAATTTGCTCTGCAAAATTCAATATACTTTTATTTGACAGCTTAAGACACAAAATGGTCTTTTTACACTAAATTTTCCTGTGTCAACCATGTTTTAAATGTTATCATTACTTTGAACCAGTCCAATAAAATAGTTATTTTGTCAGACATAATAGGCTGGAAATGCATGGTATAATTCCTCCACCCTACAAAAATTATGTCTTAATTATATAAGCAATGAACTGAACTTGAACTACAGTTAGGCTAACTTGTTCTTTAATCACTTGGATAAAGGGTCATTGGTCAGAAAAGAAACTGATGTGTAATAGTGTCCTTTATCTTTGAACACCCCAACAATTCAGTGAGGATCTTCTCATCAGATGACTCAGGTTTATGATAGTTGAAACATAAAACGATGTTTTGAAAATTGTTCGAGGAACCACCCTTTGCAACTTATAATTGTACCTCAGCTGTACTGCAGAAGGTCTAATACTGTGAAGGGATTGAAGCAGTGCCAAGTTACCAACCTCTTCTAAGGATAAAATCTTATTGCCCACTGCCACTTCACCTGGAACAGTAATAAGTAATAAAATATTTGTTTTATCCTCTATTTGGCTGCATATCATGTTGGCATTAATTTTGGCAAAAAGATAGGTCATCAACAATATGTGAGAATTAATTGGTCACAATGTCTTGTGACCAGAAAGTTCACATATTGTGAAATCATATAGTAATGAGAAATGAAAAACATTATGAAACTTGTAAACTATGTTGGGCAGGGGCTAGTCTGTTTGTTTTGAGATTACATGATACTTAGCACAGTGAGATAAGGATCCCTAACATGCTTTCACAGACAAATAATAAATCACTTAGGAATCCATTTTCTCCCTCTTTTGATCTCTGGGTTTTCCCCTCGTTTACTGTTGCACCATGCTATGAACCTCCTAGTCCCGGACAAATGCATCATTGAACCTGGCTAATTTTGTGTTTCTCCTGTAGCTGTTTATTATGTAATACTTCCAGTGTACATGGAAACTACTGAATGTCGCTTGAAAGGGTTGTATGGGACCATCTCACCCCTTGCCTATGGAAAAAGGAAAGAAAGTCTCCATAGTAACATACTGGGGTGAGGTGTAGAAGGGAGATGGGAAAGTTGTGGAAACCAAAGAACCACAACTATGAAGATCCCCAGTCTTCCTTCACAAACTCTGGGTCAGATAGTAAGTCCCCAACCCAGGTATCTCAACATATGCAGAACTTACATCATTCAAGCAGCCTTATAAAATCCTCTTGAAGTCAATGGGACTGCTCCTGTGTTTAATGTTATGCAACTTTCTCAATGGGAGCTGAAGGGGTTAAGGGAGGAAAGTGAGCTGAGGATCCCTACCTCTGTTCTACAAGGATAAACAGTCCTTGTACAGTGGTCCCTAATGAGGCTGCCTCTGTTTCCTCATAGAAAGTGAAAAGTATCTAAACTAGCATTTTGGGGATGATTTTTGTTTATTTTGACTCCGTGCGCTCTGGCTATTTTAGTTCTTAATCTTATTCTGCACTTCTTTATAACCAATCTGATTAAGCTCCTTACCAGGTTGTCAGCAGAATCCATCCAGATCATTTTGGTCCTTTCTACTGGCTTTATCTTCCTTATGTAATTTTATGGCATTGGCAACTTTAGGTCAGTAAGTTATAAAGAAAACAAAAGGGGCCCTGATTCTGTGCTTTCTAATGTCTGATTTATCTCCTCTGGTCTCTTTTCTAACTCACATCCTGAAACAATTTCCCAGGATATTCTACAGCATTCCACAGTAGCATACTTTCTTTGCAGAGCAAACATTTCTTCTGAAATGCTGCTAAAATAAGTACTAAGTTTTCTCTTTTTTTTCCAGTTGAGTAGGAGAGGAAAGAATTTGCTGTGTTCTAGGGTTCTCATTCAAGCTTTGGCACAGATGCTCTCAGTGGCATTAGGAAAGTCACTTAATTTCTCTGCTTAGTTTCTCTGTGACAAACACTAAGTGGTGTTGCATGGATTATTTTGGCAAAGCCTTCTGGGAGAAGCTATAAAATTAGAAAATATTTTGCATAATTATAGACCTCCCCTGTATGTCTCTTCTTGTATGCAAATTTGCAATGCTTTACAGAACTTGTCCTTTTATTTTATTTTTTTTGTCATCATTTCCTGTGTTGTTCCTTCTTAAATAAAATGCACCACTTTCTGCTTGTCCTAGAGCCATGTACAGCAAGCAATCAAAGGCTTTCCTCTTTCTCTCTGTGTCTTTCAGAAATCTGGATAATAATTTATCATTTATAAATTTATAATTTAATAATTGTTTTGTTATCTGCTCTTCTGCAATGGCAGAAACATAGTATTTGGTCAGTTTTTAGGTCAGTCTCTGACAGTTACTTGTGACTTCAAACTGCGGGAAAGAATCAGCTTATTTAATTCATACTTTACTTTTCTTATTACATTTCTATATTCAATTTATTTGGTGTATTATACTACCCATATTATAGATGGGAAAAGTGAGACACAAATAGCTTCTCAGTGAGCTCAGGGACTCCCCCCTCTCACATTGCCACCAGAAAAACTGTTGTGATTATTCCTTGTATATTGGGATCCAGATTTAGGGAGGTCCTGTGGGGATCCCTACTTCTGCCCCTGTTTGCAGGGGCCATTTCTGCAGTTGGACACGGGATTGTTGGGGATGAAGCAGTGGTATTTTTGGAGATGGAGGATTTGCTATCAAGTAAATCAAGTGAGTCTTACCCTTCCATCTCAGAAAAGGTGATTTTTATAATAATGCATCAATGCTGTGATTGCACTCACAATAACACTTCTAGTCACTGTTTAAGGGCACTTGCCCTTAAAGGAAACTCCCCAAAACCTGCCGAGCACCTATTGCTGATAAGAAAATAATCACAGAGAAGCAAAGAGGAGATATTCCAAGAATTCCTTCAGCCCTCTGAGGCATTCCACCCCGTCAGAGAGCTTCCAAAATCATAGCTGACTTACACCCAGCTGTCATAACTCACACTGTTCCCAGGGCTTTCTCCTCTCAGCCCAGCTTTTCATGTATGTTGTGAAGAATTGTTATTTAATAGAGACATACCCTGTTAAGAATAAGCAATCTTTATTTAACTCTTGCACTCGGTGGTTGCACCTCTCATTAATAAACAGTGCAAGTTGGTTAACAGTCAAAGCATGGCACGGTGCCTTTTACAAAGACACCTTTCTGGTGTTCATTATTCTAAATAGTTCCTCAAGGCCTCCCTGACTCAAATGGGTGTCTGTTACACCCCTGACATGGCCCTGACATCTAATTGTTCAGTATTTAGCCACAAGGCTGAGTCTTTATGCTCCACCCAGGGGGAAACTCTTCACCTTTAGTATTACAAATATTATGGAAAACTGAGCAGGTGGCTCTAATCATGGGAATATTTTCCTCATTTAGGTCTAACCTGCCATAAAGGTATTGCCAGGGAGCTTTTAATTTGCAAACCACATTCAACAGTCATTTGGCACCAAACCGCTAACCGATCTCACTGTTGATGGTAGAACTACAACTATGGATGTGTTTCAGCAACACAATGAGTGCTGAATGGAAAGATACATGCATTGCAACTACTGCACTTTTTGATTATTGTTGTAACTTGCGCCAACAACATAGACAAGGTCTAAGTGTAGACATTCTTAGAATCTTGTATTTCAGTCTTATTCCTACCCCATAAAGACACTCATGCTTGTTCATCACGTACTAGTAGTTTTTAGTGACAAATGGCAGACACCAAAAAACACTCAGAGACAAACAAGGCCATGTATTGACAATAGAAAAAGATTAGGAAATTGTTAGATGGAGAATTCAAAGGACTGATGAAAAGGGAGCTACCTAAAGAGAAAGCAAACATTCAGGAGGTAGAAGATCATCTTGACATCAACACAGATAACCGAACAGAGGAAGGGATTGTTTAATCCATCAACTCTTTAAAAAAATAAAAATATGGGAAAGCTACTGGCAAGGATAAAGTTGACTGCAGAAGTATTCAAGGCTAATCCTAAATTAGCAGCATCTCTCCGGGCCCCTCTATTTCCATCAGTTCATGAAAAAGAAAAAAAGTGTTATATGAGTGGACCTCTGGGGTTACAGTGAAGGCAGCAAAGAAAGGAGCTCTCTATGACTATATTGCACTGTGCCAAGTAAAGTATTGTGTAGAATCATAGCTCAGAAGCAGTTGTTAGCATTTTCAGAAGAGAGCAAGCCAGGTTTCAGAAAGGGTATGGTTGAACAGATCAGATGTTTACTCTATGAAATATAATAGAACAACACTTAGAATGGCAAACAAAATTTTACATGAATTTCATAGTCTTTGAGAAGAATTTTGACAGTGTTCATAAGATCAGCCTCTGGTGTATTCTGTATGCTTATGGAATCCCTCTTTGTATAATTAATATAATTAAAAGCTTCTGTTCCAATTTTACATGTAGTGTTGATCACAATGAGTTCAGTTTTTAAGCCAAAACAGTTGTACGGCATTGTGTGCTATGTCTGAAATTACCTTTTATATTGCCACTTACTGGATAATGAGGCATACAGCAGAAGACATGCCAAGAGATTTTAGATGGGACACCTTTCTCAGCTCTTGAAGACCTGAATTTCACAGATGATCTTGCTTTCTTATCAAATACTCATCACCATATACAAGAGAAAACAATCCGACTCAAAATATTCAGCCAGTAAATTGGACTGAAAATTAATCGCAATAAAACAGATATCACAACTTTTAATATCAACCTCACCATCACCAGTATGCAAGAGGATTATGTTCTCATGAATGTAGAAACGTTGACATACCTGGACATTACCACCATCCAGGATGGTGGAACTAGTTGGGATATTTTGAACAGAATTCATAAAGCCAAGAACAACTTTAGTAGCTTAAATATAACCTGGAAATAATCAAAATAGTGGTCCTGCTTTTAGCAGGAGGTTGGATTAGATGACCTCATGAGATCCCTTCCAGCCCCATGATTCTATGAAAATATAACTTCAACACTAAACTCTAGTTTTATCAGAGTTGTGTACTTTCAACACTAATTTATAATGCAGAATTCTGGGGAATGGCAAAGTATGGCATATCTAAGTCGTCTTCATCTCATACAGCTTGCATCAGAAAAATACTCCCTATCTTCGGACCCAGCACAATTTCAAATCGAGATCTATTCATACAGGGTAGCCAAGAAGATTTGACTACCATCATTGCCAGAAGTGTTGGAAATGGACTGGCCATGTGTTTTGCGTGGAAGTTAATTCCATGACCAGAACAACAACAAATTGAACATCAGAAGGTAAGCAAAAATGAGGCTACCCCAAAAAAACAACATAGTGAAGAGTTGTGGAAGCTTAGCTGACAAACCTGGGGCACAGCTAAGAAACCATTGAAAGACTTGCCAGAAACAGAGAGGAGTGGAAAAACTTCACTGCTGCCCTAAATGTCAGAGATCTAACGAGGGACTAACTAACTAACTACTCTGTATAGTACCTCTTCAGCACAGGCCAGTCTATTTCCAGGGTCACAAACCATTTCCACTTGAGAACATGAGATGCCAAGTCAAAGAATACTCCCCAGCGTTTATAGTTAAGAGCAATAAAAGCAAAAAACTTCCTTTTACTGCTCTTTTCTTCAATCACTGTGAAAATTTTCCTATTCACATCAACATAGAGCTTAGTGAATTAACTGATATTTGATTTCACTCTTGACTTGCACATGTGCTATAGTGCAATTAATCGGTGCCTCTTTTTCATTATATCTTATCTCATCTAACAAATGAAGTCTTTATTGGTGATGGAGAGATACTGAGTTCTATTCACAGCAGAATTTGTCATTTGACTCATTTAGTGCACCCTTTAAAAAAAATGGGTACAGAAATAATACTTACCTTACAGGGGAGTGGGAGGTCACTTAATATTTGTAAAGTGCTTTGAGATTCCTGGAAAAAATTGTGATGTAAGAACAAAGTATTATATTATGATTATTAAGTTTGCTGTTTCTTATCCACATTTTCCATTTTGACATCTAACATTTTTCTTTTTTGGCTTTCATCTTATATTAGGTTTCTATTAAACTTTAGAAAATATATCTCCATAAGGAAGGCTTTTACAGTTAATATCAAATTTTGTTGTGAATCTCAAAACAAACTTAACTATAACCTAATGTTCCCTAGCTTTATGTTCTCAGATCTTCAAATGTGGTACTTGTCATTGAATGAAAAATTGCTTCTCTCACTGTCAACTGATATACCTTAAGTTATTTCTGTGCTGCTTCCACAGAAAACTGTCTAGCCTTATTTCTTCCCCCCAACATACTCTGTGGAATAGCTGGGTAGTTACAATCACCAGTTAGCACCACTCTCTTTCTTCCTTATTCTTTCTGATTTCCTCAGTTATTTCATAATCCATTTCTTCTTTTTTGATCAGAATGCTTGTAAAATATTCCTGTAACATTCACCCTCACATTCCCTTCCAAGGTGTAATCAACAATCTGTCCCCACCCCACCAGTCTATCTGTAAAGTGGTGACCCTCTCTTCCCTGCCCCCACAGGTTCTGGAGGGGTTTGAGTATCAGAAGGGTCTGAGCTAGTATCTGCTTGTCTCCCCCCTCTGCCGAGAGGGTTTGAGCTCCACTCCTCAGGATAAGCCAGCAATGGGAAAGCCCTTGGGTGGTGAGATTAGGACAGGCACACCAAGAACACACTGCTGAGAATGGAAAGTGAAGATGAGAACAGGGCCTTGGTTACAGTAGGAAGATTTGTCGACAAAAGTCAACTTTTTTTTTGACAAAACAGTTCTAGCCTACTGTTTTGCTGATAAAATAAAATCACCTGAATCAGCATAGGTGGTTGCCCCCCCACGCCACCAGGGTGAGCCCCAGGCAGAAGCCACCTTGCCACCGGGGATGCAGGAGCCATTTCAGCTGCTTCCCTGCCTCTCAGGACAGGTGAGCCCCAGTGGCTTTAGCTGCACTGCTACGGAGGGCAAAGGAACCCCAGCGGTTGCCACCCCTGCTGCTGGGGACGGCACTGGCTTGCTTTGCAATTTTGGGCAAGTCACTTCATTTCTCTGTTCCTCAGTTTCCCATCTGTAAAATGAGGTTCATACGACATAAAATTAGAGCTATAAAATGCTTAAAAGTTAGATTGACATAGCGACTTTGGCCTGCAGTGTGAAAACCCTCACTGACATAGCTAGGCAGTTCTAATCCCCACTTAGATGCAACTGTGTCAATGAAAGAATGCTCCTATCGAGATCACTAATTTTGTTCAGGAAGGTGATGTTCCTACACTGCCAGAAAAATCTCTTCGGCTGCTGTAGTCACAGTAACTTAGCAATCACGAACCTTGTTGAGGACTACAGTTGTGTGAATGACCACTAACTCCTACTAATAAGTATATATTTTTAATGTTTTTAAAGATAGGGATTTAAATGACAAAAAATTTCACTAACGGAGTTATGGTACCCCTGTGACAATGTGTGCCTTTTCAGAATCTGAAGGTCACCAAAACTCAAACTTCTGGAAACCAGGAAAATCCAGGTACATCTACAGAGTGTAAAAAAAAAAAGGTAGCAGTGAATATCAGCAAGTGATTTAGGATTATGGGGAGGAAAACGGCAATGTAGACATTCCCACTAAGGCTGGATCCCATACTCCAAGACCTAGCAAGAGGAAGGTTTAAAATAAACATCGACAGAACCTTAATTCTGCCCTATTTGAACAATGCATACTTGTACTATTTCCTTTCTCTTTTATGGACAGGTGTGACCTACATTTGCCCCATGCTCAGCCTAAGCCTACTCCTTTAACAGAATACCACAATTGTGGAATTTAACAATCACTTCACTCTCTTTTACAAACTTCTTCACATGTGTATACAGGACATCATCTAAACCTATATTTTTTTATCCACCATTAAAGCTTCTGCTTTCATATCCTAACCCTAACCCGCCCAGGACAATACTTATGGGAAGAAGATTCCAGTGCCCTGCTACTGACAGAACCTACTACATTCATCAGGGACCAATTACTCGCAGGAGGCTGGGCATGGGCTGACTCGGGAGTGGGTGGTTAACTCAGCAAAGCGGAGTAAGCTGGGGACCAGTCATGAGGAACTGGGACAACACAGCTATAAACCAGTCTAGGCTGCATGGGGTTGGGGATGGGGGACGGGGATGGGGAGGATGTCTCAGAGAGTTTACTTTAATTCTGTATTTCCTGGTTTTCAGACGTTGGAGTTTAGTTCTGGAAATTCATGAGATACCACCAGGTAACTTTAACACTATGCTAATTTCTTTCTTTCTTTCTTTCTTTCTTTCTTTCTTTCTTTCTTTCTTTCGCACAAAACCCCAGGTCTCTTACTCTATTTTGTTGAAAGTATTACAGGCATATAGAGATTGGTTCAAAAACCATCCTATATAAATCCATCCTTGTATGCAGTTACAATGGCTTCAGGATAATGAACCAAAGCTGCACATAAGAACAATTTTGACTGTTAAACAAGAAAATGAGCATGGCTACATTTATAAAACTGTGTATACTTGATTTGCCAAGCACTGCACATTTAATCCCAGCACATATGCCACAGTGCGGTTACCACGGTTGTCAACAGAATGACTGCTTAATAGCAAAAATAATTCTCAAAAATTATCTGATTATACATTTTCTTTTTCATTAAATATTCTGAAGAGAAGATGGAAGACAGAAGCACTGATGAAGATTAAATGGAATAAAGCTGACTTTGTGTAACAACTCTAGAGATCCTAAATCTTCCTATTGGTGGTATACATAAACAGAGCAATGATTCATCTCCACTACAAGACGTTGCATTAGTTTATTTAAAGTGGTTGAGGGGGTCCAATTTTTCCATGTCAGAATGCAAATTCACAGTCCTTTTTTTCTTTAATGGATTGTCTCTCTTCACTTCTTGTCCAAGTGCCTGTTTTCTACCCTGTAGCAGTGTGCTCTTAAAAAGGCAGGACACGGCTTGAAAATGTATTATATTTAATTGTGAGTGATGTTCTTCTAGGTAGACAGTTTGCCTGGAATAAAGGGGAGATATTTGGGTGTATAAGGAAGTGAGAGGAACACTTCTGAAGCACGGGAAAGGATATCAGACAGAATTTAGCACAGATTGGTGGGAAACTTGAGACTTGTGTTTGGTGAGGAGTTCAGCAGTCCAATGTACCCTTCCTCTGGCAGGCTGAGCTCTCATCAACAGCTGTCAGTTTTCAAGAGAGATCAGTTACTGATTCCTTGCTCTTTAAGACTTCAAGAGCTGTCTATCAGCCAGCCAACAAAATCTCTCCTTTCACACCAAAGCTGTTGGTGGAAGTGCTCAAGAGGCAACTGAAGTGAAGTGGGATTTTCTCCCACAAAAGGTCATGAGATAAATACATTTGTTAGTCTTTAAAAGTGCCACAGGACTCCTTGTTTGTTTTGCTGAACTAGACTAACACGGCTCCCATTCTGGAATCAGTGCTATCATTGAATTCATTCTATAGATACTGACTGGCATATATAGCAAATGAGTGTGTCAGCCTTTGGGACTCCACCCCTCCACTCCTGAGAATGAGTAGGTATAGAAGACTCAGAAATCAAAAAGGAAAAAGATACAGGGTTGTGAATCCCAGAGGAACTATGGAGTTTCTAAGAGCTCTGCAGTCATAAAAGCAGTTTTGCCCTGGATAGGACTCTCAAGTAGAAATTTTTCATACTTCAAGTTTTTTCATTAAAAAAGCATAAAAAGTCAGTATTACCCAAAAGAGTCACAGTAGGGTGAACTGATTATTTTACACACACACACACACACACACACACACACACACACACACACACACACACACACACACACACAGAGAGAGAGCAAAATGACTAACTACAATTGGCTAGTAACATAGCAAAAGCATCCTGATTGGTTAATAATTAAATCACACAGTGTTTTAACATCATGTGCTGCTAAGAGCCATAGGAGACACACTAAGAACCACTTGAGTCTCCGGATCCTCAGTCTGAGTATCATGGCTCTAGAGGAAAATGAGGGTTGTGAGGAGGCACACAACAGCAATTCTTATGGAGATTAGGAAATGAACTCTCAAAATCCTGCCACTTCCAACACCACAGCTCCCAGTACTCTTTCATATTCCATGAATTGATCCAGGCACACAGACCCAGATTTCCTCACTGTGGATTTTTGTTGCAGTTCTTCAGTCATTTCTGAGGTTAGGTCAGCTAGAATTGTAGGCCTTATGTGCACTGACATTCACAGGGTGGCTTTATTCAGACTATGTCACAGTAACTAAAATAAATAAATAAAATTTGGGATAGTCTCAAGGCTATGGCAATTGGTGACTCCTGAAAGTGGATGGGGGAAAACTCTGGAGAGCTTATTGGCTTTAATTTAGCTCCAGAGATAAATAATTATGTTTCCCAAGATTTTTCTTTAAAAATCTTATTTCACAGACTATGTGTTGTGTTCTAATCTGGAAATGTTCATTATGCTGTGTGATGTCTCATTCATTTTAAACTTTTTACCATAAATTTCAATATATGAATCAAAATGTTGATCATGTACAAAACTGAAATGGTCTTTAAAAGGAAAGTTCAGGACTAGCAGTAATGGGATGATGAACAACTCCCTTTACCAGAGAACAAAAAGTGGCCACGGACTTGCTGCACCAATGAGAGGGCCACTGGAGATGTGAGACAAGCACTCTATACTTTGGAAAGCAGGAATATTTTGTCATGCTGTCACAAGATACAGTTTCTAATGGATAGTTAAATAACCTTTCCTTTCATCCCTCCAGTGTAAAAGATGAAAATCTTTTAAGAGCTGGAGTCCCAAAGAAATGTAAATACAATGTATTCACTACTGACATTTCAAAAGATTTTTGTCCCACCAGCGAAGACAGCTATTCTCTATTATCAGGTTTCCTGTCAGTCACGTTGATTAAAGTTGATAAACACTGCAAGCCACTTGGGGTAGGCTAAAGGACACAAAAGAGAAATGTAATTTACTTGAAAGGGACCATATTTCTTGGGAAAAGAAAAGCCAGTCCATACTTGCCTGTATCTCTTTACTTCAAAAGAACAAATTCCCTTCTTTTAATAGTATCTTTTCTGAGTTCTTCTAGAAGTCTTACACATGTGTCTAGTGTAATTAATTGTAACAGTGCCATGCATGGACAAAACTGTGTGAAGTAGCTCAGTTTCTGTGCATTTATAAGCTATTATGTTTGGCTAGCCCAGTGGGGAAATGGCAGCTTGCCATATTGACTGCTAAAATTCTATGTCTAGTGTTGGCCATATCTTAGGAACCCTGAGCCTATGTATATGACAAACATCATGTTGCATTTTGCAGGACTAATGAGTTGAGATTCATTAAATACTAAGCCATTAAAGATTGCCATATAAAAGAAATTCTACTGTAACAGAGTGGTATGTACCACAGGCAGGAGAGCCTCCAACTAAACCAAACTGATTGCAGAATGAGCCCAACCAGAGGGAAATCAGACAAATTCTACATAAAAAGCAGGTGGTAGCTGCAGTAAAGAGGAATAGTCAGGCTTAAGTTGTGACAAAGGCCATTTGGAGAAAAATCTGGACTGAGAGCCAGGAAAAAAAGCTCTCCAGGAAGAGAAGCCTGGCAGGGTCAGTCTATACTGCCATAAAAAACACAGGGTCCTAAGTCTCAGGGCCCTGGTCAGTCAATTCAGGCTCACAAGACTCAGGCTATGGAGCTAAAAATGCCTTGTAGATGTTCTGGGTCTGGCTGCATCCTAGTCTCTGAGACCCTCCCATGCTGATGTCACAGACCCCAGGCTACAGCCTGAGTCTGAACATCTACACAGCAATTTTTGCTCTGCATCCTGAGACCCACAATCCTGAGTCAGTTGACCTGGGCCAGCTGCAGACATGCCGTGCATCTTTTATTACAGTGTAGATGTACCTGATTAAAGCATGGAAGATCACAGTGTAGGGGAAGGAGCAGAACTAGTCCTTCAGTACAAAATCCTGGGCCAAAGCCCAGAGTGGGACTGGATTGCCTCATCAGTCCCAAGGAAGGGGGTGAACAAACATATTGCAAGTGTTATCAAGCCCAGCTGCAATTCTGCAGGCTAAGCCTCGAAGGCGGACTGAGGAATAGTCCCAGAGAGTGCATTTGAATTAAGGGCATTTAATGACTTTTAGTTTGGACAACTGTGTCCTCAGAAGTACTGAGCTGAAGATGCTGACCTAACTACAGAGCTGAGTGACTAGAAGAGAAGCCACTGAAGGGACAGAGCAACCATCAGCAGGATGGCACTAGAAAAGTAAGAGTGCTGCTGCACGATGCCTGGTCACAAGGGGCCACCTGGCAGTGGCTGGACTTGTTTAAAACCTCCTTAAATACATAAAATGGACAAGTTCAGTTTATCATATAGATTCCTATTAGTCTTATTAGTCACAGGGAGTCACATAACGACTGCCTATTCATTAATCCCCAAAAGTTCATGAGTTTCAGCACAAATGATTATTCATAGCCAGGAAAAAGTTATAGTTATCATCTATGCCATCCAATCCGGGAACGGAAATAAAATTGTGACATATGGGTAACCCATCACACAACAGGAACTGCCAATAGCTGAAGCCACATACAAGGTTGCGGTAGGTGTGTTGGCCCAGGATATTAGAGAGATACAGTGGCTGAGGTAATATCATTGATTGGACCAACTTCTATTGATGAAGAGGTTCATGAACAATCCATGGTTTGAAAATTATTTATTCAAACTATGCAATGAATACATTAAGGAAAAATCAAGGTTAGTTTGAAAACAATATAGTAATCCAAAGGGGTGAAATTTGTCATATATATGATAAATGATTAGCGGTTCCATCAGTTGTAAAGCAGCTTACAATATCAAAGGCAGTTTATTAGCTCTTCTGACTAGTGTTGGTACTTACTCTTCATGTAACTAACACCAAAATACGAACAAGACACTTTTAGTGATCAGATGTGGAACAAAGGAGCCAAGTAAGAAAATATTCAAATAATATGCCAACCATCATACTTGTATTAAATTCTCTGAATCAGCAGGATGCTTAAGTAGAAGCAAGTTTTAAGCATGTGAATAGCCCCCTTGGATTGCCCCATCACAGCTCAGCAGAACTACTTAAATACTATGTATGTATGTAAGTTAGGATGTTATAAATATATTTTTTTCCTATGGGACCTGCTATGAAGCCTATTTCTGAGTGTGTCACATTTTCCAGGATTGTAATTTCACATTTTTCCTGTGATTCAATATTATAAATTAGATTAATAAAATTGGACAAAAATAATTAAATAGAAGCTTGAACTCAAACTGGGGGTCCCCCCCCCAGAAAAAAAACAAAGGCACCTGGAAAAATCTGAAAGTTACTAAGTAAAAGAAGAAATAGAAGTGGGACTAAATTATTGTAATTGTATTAAACTTTACAAAGTCCTTATTTATTATAATAATTGATTAAATAATTTTATCATGTGACTATAAAAATATTTGATGATCCAGACATTTTTGGCTAATAGTATGAACTCTACTGCTAGCAGATATACTGATTTAAATTCATGGCAAATTTTTAAACAAAGGCCTGCAGTGCTTAAATAATCCAAAATTATGTGAGATTGGAAATTCTGAACTAAGCCTGGTTGGCTTTATTACTTCAAGACTATCATGTTTACATTTACCTTCCTGAGGTTATTGTTTAGCTACATATTTTCTATAACAGCAGGAGTATCTTAAAATTCAAATGCAATAAACCTACATTAAATTTCTGACAAACCATAGAAAAAGAAATCAAGCTCCACTCCTGTGCTTCTTCTGGCACAAAACTGTTTTTTATAATGAGATGTTTTATTTTTTTTAAGTATACAGGGTGCCAAAATAAGTATGTCTATTTAAGAATTTCACAGACATACAACAGAAGAAATCTGACACACTGAAAAAAAAACTTAATAAACTCATAAAGCAACTTTTTAATACAGGCACCTTAGGCCTACTTCTTCATATAGATGTTTATCAATCACAGGATCACACAGATGTGAGCCATATTACAAAGCCTGATGGGTATTTTTACACATACTCCAGTATAATATTCACAAAGCCATGACATAGTTGGATAAATTAAAAAAAAGAAAAAGTTGAGTTTTTCACAGCAATATAGTGTGCATTCAGGTGTTTTTCTACCATATATTAACACATTATATTGCTGTGATAACCTCTTAACAGTCTAATTTCAACTGATTTTAGCCACTTTGGTTTAGATAAGGTAACAGATGAAAACTTGACTATTCAAGTCAATAGCTCTTGCAATTAAAAAAAAATAATAAAAAAAAGTGGGACCATTTTAAAGTTGGATTTTCACTATTTTTCACAATGAAAAATGGTTCTACGGTTAGAAATTACATCAAGTTTTGTTAAAACTTGCAAAAAAACCTCTCTGAATCTCCTGAATACATGAATGTGTGAAGCCAACAGTTTTACATAGTCTTAGTCAACAGTCCCTGTATTTTATAGCTGCCATATTAACTTTCATTTCAATGATAGATTTTTTTTATTGGATTAGGGTATTATGTGCACAACAGAGTCAAGAAAAATTCATCGTTACAGCCTACTGGTCTACCTAGACAGCTTAAAATGTTTATAACATACCAAATATATGAAGAGCCCCTTGAGCGTTCAGATACAATTATGGCAATGATAACTGCAGAGGAAATGAAGCAAAATATGTAAAATTTATCTTCATGTGCAGTTTTCTACATAATAAAATGGCCTCAATTTATCTTAGTTCTTTTTCTGTTAGACTGATTAGTTAACCGACTTCCGAAGCAAAATATGAACTAGCTGACAAATTATTCTCTTTGGCTTTTGTGCAGTCCAAGAGTAAATATCAAACATTATGCTTAATCATTTAAAATAGCAGTTCTGACTACAACTAAAGACATGGGGTAAATTAATAATAATTTGCAAGCAGTTTGTAGAATTCTGGTTTATTTTATATGTGTTAAGTGAATAAACGAATATGCATCCCCAAGTGACACCATACTTATGACTCTGTTGAATTAAACATATTTCACAGTTTTAAAAGAAACTACAGAAATTGACTTGCAGGATTAAGTTTCCATATAGAAACTTTTTAAAAATGAACTCATTCAGTGCAGAACATGGTATCCTTGAAAGTAAAGTTCACATGAATGTCCAACCCTATGCCCTATTCCCCTCTACCTTTATTAACTTAAATCACTTGGCTGATTCTTCAGAATGATTTGCCTAACAACTACAGCCTCCAATTCTGGGAAGCATGTCTTTGGGGACTCAGTATGCAAGTGTACCAGCTGAATCCCTGAAAACAAGGGTTCAGACAAACCTTGATTAGGTCAAGAGAGAAAATGTGTTTGGTGACCTTATATTTACCTTTCCCCCCAGTGGGTTTTTGTCTATATTATAAAACATCCTTAGAATGCAGATCAATTTGCTCATGGCAGAGATGAAGCTATAATTGCCATGGGCAGGACTGATATGTTTGAGGAGAGCTTGAATGGCAACTACCAGCATTATACCTGGGTCTAACTAATCAGATTACCCCCTTATTTTCTGGAACAACAACAAGCAGCAACAAAAAATCACTTCTATGGGTTTTGATAAAAGAAAATAATGGGTCCCCTTTATGCCGAATGCAGACACTGGCCAAAAGTTAAAAATGGCAAGGGAAATTAGGTGCCTCTATTTGAGGGGCCCAATGAGAGACCATAAAAGGCCCAATTTTCAACATATTCTGGAAGACAAGGCTATTTAAGTGTCTCAGTTTGGGCACTTGAACACTGAGGCACACCAAATCACTCTTCTCATTTGTAAATCGTGGCCTTATATAGTAGTTTGTCCTAACTATCACATCGCTTTTTTTAAAAAAAAATCTTAGTATATCACGTCAGACTTCCACAGTTGTGCATGAATAATTGTGAACAACAAAGTGTGTGTCGTCTGTGCCCACAATAAACATTCTTACGGGTCAACTGAATATGCAAATTCTGCAGGTCCATTTCTGCATGTGCACTATTCAGAAAATGAGGGCCATTAGATATACCTTTTTTTTTAATCACTGTCTCATCTTTATATTATCTCTTCAATAAAACGTGACTAAACATGGCTTAAAATATACATCTGATCCTGAAACTAAGCAAGCTAGTTTTTATTAGCACATACTTGATATCTCCAGATATTTTATGATCTCATACCTTATTAATAGTCTCTAAGAACATCCCTACAACTGAGTTTAAGCTTACTGTTCTGTAATTTCCTCGTTCTCTTGAATAATCTTTTTTAAAAGGTTGTGATTACATTTGGTTTACTCCAGTCCCTCAGGATATACCCCTTTTTGTCTAAGGCGCTACTAAAGAAATCTGTTGTTTTTGTAGGAATCTGCAGCATATCCTGGAAGACTCTGGAATTGTGTCTGTTCTCTGGTGATTTCAACTTACAAAACACATGTTCAGGTCTGATTGCACCTGCCTGTGGTTTTAAAATATCATCCTCTAAAAAATTGTTTCTGTTTTCAGCATTTTATCTCAACTCCCTTAAGAGTACTAGAAGGTGGTTTGACTTTTCAGCTATTTTCCAAGCCTGTGTTAATTTCCTTCCCCTGTATCTACTTGTCCAAAGCTTCCCCTCTTGATCTCTTCTTTTATTATTTTCATTCACTTCCTGTGAAATTCTTCTGACATTTTTAGCTTCTCTAATCTGCAGTTATAAAACCTGTCAGATTTGCCTCATAATCCCTTTACATTTTATTTCCTTATACAAGTGAAAAGCTCTCTTTTACCTTTAAATTGTGGTTAAGAAAAAGGCAAGACTATTAAAGAGACAGCATGGCCCAGAGGACAGAGAGTCAGAAGATGAGGTTTTATTCCTGGCTCTGCCTGACTTTGGGCAGGCATGTTACCTCCCTCTGAGTTTGTTTCCCCTCCCACCATTGTGTATATTGGCTATTAAGATTCTAAACTCTTAGGCTCAGGGCAGTCTCTCACTAGGTCTTTGTTCAGTGCCTAGCATAACGGGGCCATTAACTCCATTAAGACATCTAGGTACCACTCTAATACATATAATTAATAATGAATGTTCTTCACATTACACATCAGGGATTTTTTAAACAAAAATGAAATAATAAAACATGTGCAGCACCTTTGCAGTATGTACCTTATTGCATTTGTATTTACTCCATCAGTGAGATCTACTTTACAAAAATACATGTGTTATGGAATGACTGGAGTCAGCTTGAAGAAAAACTGTTTGCAAAAATACAAATATACTTGGACAGTAATTGTTCTGCTCTCTGTGTACTTATTTATATTTTAAGGAGGCTTTCTTCTACATAGGCCAGCTTCTACTCGATCCTGCAATGAAATCAGAATCCTATGTTCTCAGAATTATGTCCGTTACCAGGCAAGTGAATGGCTAGAGAATTACAAATTCAACATCACTGGGATTTTAGGTCCCAATTCTGCAACTTGTTGCCTGTGGGCGAACCTTTGGGCCTGTGTGGATTCCCACTGAAGTGAAGGCAGGGGTCTGCCCATGTGATACAAGTTGTTGGGTCAGGATTAAAGATTACTGAAGGATTAAAGAGAAGAAAGTGATATTGGGATGGGAAATGTCTGTGAAAATGACATTTGGATGAAAACCAAGCACATATTTTTCACACTCCTCCCCCTCCCTTTTTGCTGAATCATTTATTGAGGAAATTATGGGCTGTGGAGGAACATATCTCCATTCAAACACAAATGACTCTGTTAACTAGCAAACATGGGTGCTTGAAATTAGGCACTTTCATCCATATTCAGCTGAAACAGGCTTCTCAAGGATCTGCATAAGCTCATCACACCTGGAGAAAAGGCAACTTTTCTTGAATGGCCTAAATATGAAGTTAGTTTCCGAAGTGAAAATATTGACCCATATGTTTAACACTGAATATATTTGAAAATGGAAGGGTTTTACACAGTTGGCAGTACGCTTTTATTCTATAGAGCTACTTACACAACCACCAGTATCAGATCACCTCAAAATCATTAACTGGCTTTTATACTCACGCTACCACTTTAAATAAAGGGTCTCTCCTCTCTGTTTGATAGATTAGAAATGTGTTCAGTTAAGTAATTTGCCCAAGGTCACAAGGAGGCATGTGGCTGAGTCAGGAACTGAAGCCAGTTTCTCTATAGCCCAATCTATCGCTCACTCTATTAAACTATTTGTGCTGTCTTTGGGACTAAGATAACAGATTTAGCCAAGGACTCTATCAAATGAATAACCTATAGTATATGCAGCAAACAGGTGATAGTGTGGTGAAAGACAGTGCTCTAAATATGCTTACTAGAGGGATAAAAAGAGGAATGATGGTTAGGGCAGTAGCCTAGGACTTGGAAGAACCAGGTTCAAATCCTTGCTCTGCCACAGATGTTGTGAGTGACCTAGGCAAGTCACTTAGGGTACGTCTACACTTGCACCTTAGGTCGACTTAACGACGCTTAAGTCGACCAACAGAATGCCGCATCCACAATGGCCGCTTATTAAGTCAACTTAAGCACTTCCTTAAGTTGACTTAATAACACCACCTCTGAAGGTTGACTTAATGCTTAGGTTGACCGTATTAAGTCGACTTAAAGCCAGTGTGGACAGGTATGTCTACACTATAGGCTCTGTTAAGTCGACTTAAGGTCGACTTAAGTCAGCTTGAAGTGTAGATGCTCCGTTAAGTCGATCTTGTTAAGTCGACTTAACAGAGCCTGTAGTGTAGACATAGCCCAAGAGTCTATCTGTGCCTCAGTTCCATATCTATAAAAAGGAATCATAGCACTTCCTTACTTAGCAGGGAAAGCCTTGCTATTTAGGAAGTATCTTTGAAAATCAGATTAGAAAAAGCATAACCTAGAAAATAGCATGGAGACTGATTGAACTGGGAAGAGAACCCGTAGGTATTCTCCCCTACATCACAACCCGTAGGTATTCTCCCCTACACTCAGGCCTCTAGCAGGGACTATGGTAATTGAATTCTTTGACAATGCGTGGGTGCCTTAAGAGAACTTTGCTTTCTCTGAATGCTGTTTTGCTGGAGCCTGCTTGCACCACAGTACAATGTCCAGGCACCCAAAGGCGGACCTAAGTTATAGCTCTCCTTAAAAAGCTACCCATGGACTGCCTCCGAAGCCCCAAATAGCTGCAGCATAGTGGTTGTACACCCATATGCCCAGAGCAGTGCAAGAGGAATTGAACAAGATTGTTCAGACTACAAGGATAGCTTCTCTCCTGGTTCTGCAGCTGGACTTTGGAACCTCTGAGGGTTCTCAGTGCATCTAGCTTCAAAACTGGGAGCCTGGAGTTCACTGAACGGGTTTCCAGGGTTTGTGTCTCCAGGGTAGCCCTTCCACATAGACTGCACTGAGCTGGGGATCCAGGGCTCCCTGTATCTGTGACTCTGGAGCATGTGGACTTCCCTGTTCTAGAGGCATGATGTGTTACCAGTGAGACAACAGCCCAGCCCTGCTATGCAACAGAAGAAAAATGAGTAGAGTAAAACAGTTTGTGAAATGAAATTACAGTGATGAGTATCAGATGTTGCAAGAGCTATGTATAAACATAAAGGCAAGGTTGCAAAGATAAAATGAACCCACTCATATAGTTACATCAGTAAATAATCCTGTTGTTTGCCTCTAGTTTTTTCATTGCTCTTTCTAACATGTCAGATAATCTCTCTCTCTCTCTGGACTAGCTTCTTTTTTACATGTATTCCCTCCCTGCTCCACCATTAACCCCTGCAATCAACTGTCTCCAGTTCAATAGCTCATGGTAACCCAACACTGAACTATAGAGAGAGTGCATGACTGGAACTAAGAAGCAATATCACCAAGTATTTTAATTAAATCCAAGCTTAATTAAAAAAATAGGACACATTTAATCTTAGATATAAAGAAGTCCTGCACATGGATTTTAGTAATGTATATTTTTAGTATGTTTCAATGGGCTGAATATAATTCTTCCAAGAATCTAAGCCTGAAAGCCTGTTGTTACAGGAGCTTGTGCATTAAGATGCTCTATCCTCATATGAATTGGGGCAGGCGCCTTCTTAATTGCAAGGGTGGAACTAGTAAAATGAAAAGAAAGGGGTCATTGGCCCTTCTTTCCCCAAAGAAGGTATCTGATTTTTGTCAGATGCAGAAACCAGTTCAGTCATACCAGGTTGGTGGAAGGACTTGCACTGGATTTGAACAGGTGACTGGAGGAGCAGGTGGGTGTTTATACCCAAGGCTGTGCTGATCACTTTACCATATCAGGCAAGGTGCATCCACTCCCCTTGGTGGTAGTTAAATACTAGCTTTGTCATGATCTGCTGTGGGCAGTATGCTAGCCTCTCCTTTCTTCACGGACTGGCAAGGAATTTTTCCCTTATCACTTCATTTTTCCCTCAAGGGAAGGTGGGCTTTTTTGCCTTCTCCATAGCAGGTTGCAGGCCTCAGGGGTAGGGAAAGGGGTGTCAGGCTATGATGTCACAATGCTTTATGTAAGCTTGGGGAGGTTGTGCAGAGCAGGTACTTCATAGGAATGAATGCAGTGATCAGATGAAATGGATTGGTAAATGGGTGAGGTTTTGTGTCCTGCATTGTGCAGGAGGTCAGACTAGATGATAATATTGGCCCCTTCTGACCTTAGAGTCTATGAGTCTATGATTTAAAGGAGGTGTTCTGTAAAGGAGTGGAGAAAGAGGGTTCAGGGCTCCCATGACTGGTACAGCAGGGAGTAAACTTCATTTCCTTTATATCCTCTCCCTTACCAGCCCTTCCCTTACTCTCATACTACAGAAAGGATCTGAACAAATCAGAAAGAATCCAGGGGCAGGCAGTGAAAATGATTAGAGGGTTGGAGCACATGACTTACAAGGACAGATTGAAAGAACTAGGTTTACGTAGTCTGCAGAAGAGAAGACTGAGGAGGGAGGGGGATTTGATGATAACAACCTTCAAATACTTGAAGGAGTGCTTCAAAGAGGAGGGAGCTAGGCTAGTCTCAATGGTATCAGAGGATAGAACAAGGAGCAATGGTTTAAAGTTGCAGCTGGGGAGGTCTAGGTTGGATATTTTTCCTAGGAGGGTGATAAAGCACTGGAATCCGTTACCAAGGGAGATGGTGGAATCTCTATTTTTGGAAACTATTAAAGCCCGGTTAGACAAAACCCTGGCTGGGATGATTTAGTAGGAGTGGTCCGGCTTTTAGCAGGGGGTTGGACTAGATGACCTCCTGAGGTCCTTTCCAGCCCTAATATTCTATGATTCTAAGGGGAAGGAGTAGCAGGGTCCCAGCAATGGGATGGCTGGGACCTGATGAGAAAAGGAAGACGATTAATGGAACTTCCGTGGCTATGGAAACAATGATGAAATTACCAGCATTGTGCAATCTTGTATGCAGGTAATTAAGAATAAGGTTGCAGCCTAATTAAAACCACATACACTGTTTCCTGTCCTCCTTCAAAAATAGCCGGACAATGTAAAATGCATAGAACATGTGATATCATTCACATTGCATTTGATATAGAATTGGAATTCTTTGGAACTCTCAGGCATAATGTACTGTAATAAGAATTGTGTAGGGCTGATGTTATAATATGGAATTTATGGTATAAGTGCTAAAATGCTATCAGCCTTAAAACTTTTTCACAAATCTTTGCATTTTGGGCTTGCACTGATTATGATTTCTTTGGAAAAGTCTGAAAAAGTAGGATAGAGTTTTTTGGCACACTATTATTTTTAGACTTTATATGACATTTCCCACAATTGATATGTTGCATTTACATTTTTTAATGGAATAGCAGGACGTGCCTTGATAATGATATGAGATTCACTCTCTGGTCATCCAAGTTCACATTTAATAGACATCTGAACTCATGGAAATTTGTGCATGCTATAATGCAATGGATTATCGTAATAACTGAAATTATCACCGTTAGAAGTTCACTATATCTATATAGCAGTGTCTCTTTCTGTAGAAAAATGAAACCAAATGTAATGCAGTGGAGAAAAAGAACTTCCATTCTAATAGCCACTAATAGGATACCAGAAATGCTTAAGAATAATGTGTTTTAAGATGCTTTTGGCTTCATCCAGAATGACAGATAACTGCTACAAAGTTATATTTCACATAGACTTTTTTTTTTTTTTAACTTTAGGAACTTGCTGAAGACTCAGCCATACCCATTTTTCTTTAGAGTGCTAAATTTATCTTTAACTAATTTTTCTACAGTTATACCAGGTAATATGTATTGGAACAAATGAACAGTCCCCAAATTAGCTTTTACAGAATTTTTGTGGTCTCAGACTAAGAAAGGCTAATCAGTATTTTTTTCCTTTCTCTCCCCCAAGAGCATAATACTTTCTTTTCACCACTATATATTGTGAACATTTTAAATCTTATTAAGATCTAGAAAGTCACTGTTGAAATTCTCAAATCCCACTTCGTGATAACCAATAATAATGATGGTATCAGAAATGTTTACAATTTAACAGAACAGACTATTAATATACTGATTATCCAGATTCTCTGCTGACTCATGAATTTCAGTGACCTGAACTACGACAGACATCAGCTATAATAAATCTAACCTGATCAACAACAAAAATAATCACCTCTAACTACAAATTCCCTTTTTTAAAAAAAAAAAAAAAGATGCAAAGTAGCAATATCTCATTTCAATGGCAGTGAATATCAGAGTAAAGCTTAACTAGGGAAAGGTGTCATATACTTAATACTAATTAGATTATATTTTCTTTAAGTCTGTGTCTTTGCCACACCCATCAGAGAAGTTTAAAATCTTTTTTTTTTAAAAGGAATTTTAAAGTCTTTGTGTATGTTTAGATTTCCAAGTGCAAGGGGGTGGGGAAAGAATATAAGCAGCTTGCTTGTTAAGTGTGGAGATGAACAGTCAAACAAACTTATTTGAGAGCATTAATGGAATAGCCCACAGCAAGGCCAGCACAAGAGTTTTTGGCGAATTATGATTTTGGCATCCCCTTATCCACGTTATAAGAGATAACATATTAAGATCTATATTTTTAAATAGAGAAAAAAATTCATTTCCATCTAATTTGGCACCCCAGGCAACTGTCTAGTTCACCTATATGTTTGGGCCGGCCCTGTCTGATAGGGTTACAAAAGGGCAGGAACCTGGCTGTAACACTGGAGGAACAAATAAGATGAGGCCAAAGGAATCAGGGGTAAAGCTGCTCCATTTTGGGCTGTTAGCGTAGCACAGATTAGAACAGAAAAACCATAGAAAAGGTGCCAAGGACAACATCAGATGAGCACCTTAAACTTTATTATTTTACTTCATTGAAAAACAAATGAAATAATAGACTTTCATGAAGTTGCCAGTTTGACAATTATGGAGACTGAAATCCTCTACCTACAAAAGGGGCACTGAGCCTGCAAGACATTTTACACTCCTACTGCCAGTTTCCTGCGGTCTAAAGGAGCTGACCTTTGGTGGGCGAGATGGGGGGGTAAATGGTTTTCTACGCTTACTGACTCTGGTCTACCCTGTGAAACTGTCAACAAAAGTGCCACTTCATGTGAAGTTTGCCTGTATGTTTTACAATGTGAACAGGGCTTGTTTTTAATCCCCAAAACATGTCACACAGAGACTTTGAACAGCCATCAGATACTAATGACCCTGTGCATTGTTAAAGAAGCAGTTTTAAATGGCAGTGTATGTCGTGTAGGAATTGGCACAAACTGGGATTAATCAATCTATGAGGAGCCCTCGAGAGAAAATGCATATTTTAAGTGCCTGGGCTCATAAAGGAGAGAGGGTAATCCCCCAAAAGGTGAAGTGCAGTTTTATTGTTTTTGTGGAAAGCTCCAATAAAGCCATTTTCTGTTCAGAAATAAAATTTGGATAAATCATTTTTGGTTAGCTCTAGTCACATGTGCACCAACTATGTGGGAAAGCAATGCCCATGAAAGTCACAGATACACAAGTCGCACAGTAAATTAGGCAGCTGTGTAGTCATCACTACTTCCTGCATGTGTATAAAGTGTACCTCAGCCAACATACACTCTTGTACACCGGACTGACAGGCATAGTTTATAAAACATGGATGGCAGGTGATCATTTACAAGATGCACAGACTAAGATGCATGGCCAATTCTGTAGTCTTATTGGTGGTCATTTCTGTGAGAGTTTTGCCTGCAAAAAGGTTGACAGGAGGGGTTCCTATACTTGGACAACAAAATTAAATAAAGCCAAAGAAATACTATTTCTATTTGCAGAGTGGTAGCCGTATTAATTTGTGCACAGCAAAAATTAAAGTCCTCTGGCATCTTAAAGACTAACAGATTTCTTCAGGCATAAGTTTTTGTTGGCTCCAGTCCACTTTGCCAGATGCATCTGATGAAGTGGGTTGAAGCCCATGAAAGCTTATGCCTGAAGAAATTTGTTAGTCTTTCAGGATCCACCTAATAATTCTCCCTCTTTTTTTTTCATTGTGGCAGTAATAAAAGTAGAACAGAGGGAGAAAGTAGAAGCACAGTCTACTTTTAATTTTAAATGGGCATTTTCCAGAACTATAGAATATTTGAGATTTAATAACCCAGCAAATATTGACCACATTTTTAAATTAAAGTATGTCCCTTTGATGAAACACCTTGAAAGATGGAATAATGCTTTACTCTCTTGGATGACTAAAATGGCAAATATTAAAAATTAATCTTTTGCTGGAAATCATTTGCTTTTTCAAATCTTCCACTTCAAGCCCCTGGCAGGGGGAAAAAAATACAAAGGACATACAAATATAACTTTGGCCTTAATTTCAAGGCAATGAAGAGTCTCAGAATTAATAGAGATACTCAACACAGGCATTTTTAGAGGACCTCTAGCACAATGAAGCATGATTATTTAATGGTGTGCTCACTAAAAGAGTTTCACAGAGCATCTCATTTTCAGGAGGTCCAGAGAGACGTATAATAAGCAAAGATTAACTCTTTGACATGCAGACAACCAAAGTAAGATCAAGCTGATGAGACTTCTCTCATACGACAATGTGGAAAATTGACTTTTTCATACTGAATTGCACATATATTGACAAATATGGATGTATTTTCAAAACAAAAAACATGAGGTCTATGCATAGAAATTCATATCTGGTTGCTCGCCTATCATTTCACATAGAATGTCTCAATTTTTGTACACAAAGGCAGTAATTTAATGCCCTATTGTAGATGGTGTACTGTGGGACTCTCTATTTTCTAGTTCCTAAAAATGCATGTGGTACCATATAGCAGCCTGGAAAGAAAATGAAGTCTTAGGCATGAGATAATGACATAGTAGGAATATGCTAACAATGGTGAAAATAGGCAATATTAAAAAAAAAGATGCAAGACTGATGAAGTATTTCATAGTTATTAAATATACAAAGTAAGAACAGCTGCCAAATTAAAATCTGTTCATATACAATCCTGACTATAAAAATGTGTTTATTAACATGATGCAATTAATTTGGTTGAGCAATTAGAGGGAATAAGTTACTGTTTAATTTTGCTTAGTGCCAGAGTCAAATTACATCTCCCAGCTTCTCTAAAAATGCGCAGTTGGTGTAAATGTCCATTATTTATTAGCACCCTCTGACACTTGGCTACTAGTCTCTTGTTAGAGTCCAGCTTCATTGGCTTCTGCCAATTGTAATTTTAATGCATTTTAAGCATGAGGTAGTCTGCTTTTGAAATCCTATATGCAAGTGATAGATTAGACTGTTCTATTCCAGGCAGTTTATAATTTGGCTTTTGAAGGATTATAGATCCCTGGACTGGTAAAAAGGCATTGTTTACATTGTTCTTTCAAAATGGACTTTTCTCTTGGTACAAATCTATTTGTACGTGTCAGTAGAAGTGGTTTAACTAGATTAAAAATAGAGTATTTTATTAACAATTAATATTTTGTTAATGTTTAAACTCTATTATAGATAATCATTTTAGATGAAATATCTGCACTAAATCAAAAATCACTGTAATAAGTATTCTGCTACTGTAGATTTCAAAATACCATGTCAAAAGATTCAAATGAACATAATTTAGTTATCACTCCTGGCAGACTTTCACTCTCAGCATGAGATAAAAAAGAAAAGGAGTTGTATTATAACTTTTTCAGATTGCAGTCTACAGTAACTCACTTCCGTTTATCATCACTTATTGCCAACTTAACAAAATGGGTGTACTGTAAACAAATCAGAATAAGATGATTCTGCTATCTGTCAAACTTATTATCTTGTGTTTTTTTTTTTTTAAATGAAGCTGGAACAACTGAAATGAAATATTAATTTGTGTTCCTTGTTGATTTTCTTCTTTGGAGATTCAGTTCATTTACATAAAAATAAAACAGCAATTTAGATTTTTTTTTTTTAAACACAGTTCACACTACGTACAATAAAACAGACGTAGTTCCTGTGGGTGCTTGGTATCAGCAGGCAAGAACAGATTTCCCCAAACACACACATTCCATTCAGTACTGTTTCTGTCTTCTAACTAGCAGAAATATCTGGCCTTTTGTGAGCAACGCAAGAATTCTAAGGGGAAATAAGAGTGCTGGGAGAGAGTAAGAGATGGTAAGTGTATAAATGAGATGGAAGAGTTATAAAGATTGGATTTCCTTGGGGAACCTCAGAGAGCTGAGTAAATGGTTTTTCTTTAAGCAAATACAGTGTTCTAAGTGACCAACTTATATAATATTCTTAACTGGTACTAAATATACAGGGACTAATTCTCATAAGCACTGATTCAGGAAAGCCTCTAAATACACGTTTAAATCATGCTTAAGCATGTGTTAAAATTATATTGATTTCAAAGGGACCTAAATATGGGCTTAGTGATAAAAACATCCCTAAGTACTTTCTTGGAATCTGGATCATGGCTCCCATTGATGTTAATTAGAGTTATGTTCCTAAATCCTCATACAGCAACACAAAACACACCTGCAAAATTCCATGTCTCCAGTGAAATGCTAACATTTACAACTGCTTTCATTCCCTGCCTAGGCAGCTCAAGTGATAGCATCTCCAGCTTTCTATTAACATATTCTAACCAACCCCTGGTCTGCTCAAACCAACATACTATTTGACTACATGTGACTTACCTTTCAGGAAATAATGAACAAAAATTGGCAGCACAGATGTGTCAATTACAGTGAACTTCTGCTGTAATAACTTGCTCCACAGTGAAAATGAAACTAATTTACAGGTTGTTTTTATTACTAAATGATGTAAATATTCAGAGACCAGGAGGTTAATTGTATTGCAGTCTTGTCCTTCAAACTGAACCTATGCAAATTGGTCCAAGTAATGTGTTTTAAATTATGCCTTTTTTCTTCTGTGATATGCTCACATTTAAGCTATCGTTCTTTGCTAAAATTATGAATCTACTGTGTCCTTTATCACCCTCACCATGCAAGTAGCAAACACTTACAGGGTCCTTTAGCTATGGTGGCTTACTGATTTTACATAATATCTATTTTCTGCTTAGCAAGGATGGCTTTAAAGAATGGATCAACTGTACCTAACAACTAAGGAGGCTTTGGATGAGAAATAAAGGGACTACAGCTTGAACTTAAATCCATAGCTATAAATCAGAAGTCTTATTAAGCAGAGTCAAGGCTATATCAATTTCCATCTTCCAAAGATGCGTCTAAATGTACCCAAGATACAGAGCTATTTCTAGCACTCCTTGCATCTCTTTTTTGTATTAAAAAAAATATGCCACCTTCCTCTCCCTACCCCCCGTGGTCTCATTCAGACTTCCCTTGATAGCCAGGGCGGCAGATAAATAACTAATTAGAACCCCAGAGGTCAGCTCAACATAAAGTCAGGCCCCAATTCTGAAATGAACTCTGAGGGGCCATAAGCACCTATCTGCATGGAGCTCATTGTAGGATGTCAACCCTAATCTCTGGCTCCTCTGCAACTGATGAAACAGCATAACTGAAATAAAATACTGAGTGCTTTAAAGCACTGAAGAAATGTATACAGCTATTTCTTCAAAGCTGGACATTTAAGATCCAATTTTCAGATTTAGCCAAATACCTCATGCCCTTCTCTTGCCACATATCGCAAAAAACAAAGCAATCAAACAAACAAAAACCAAAACAACCACCACACAACTAGTTGAGCCTGCTCTGAGCCCCACCGAAATGAGGTGCAACATGCTGCTGGATCAGGGCCTAAATCGGTTATGTGGAGAGCTCTGGCCTTAAGCAAAGGAATCACTTTTTATTTTAAGAATGAAAAAAACCCCAAACAAACAAACAAAAAAACCTCACACAGATTTTACCAAGGGATTATCCACAAAACAGCACTTCTTAAGCACGCATGAGAGCCCCCCAGTCATAATTAAACTTTTCTGGAATGGTATAAATATAAATTTGTACTCTGTAAAAATACCACACATTTCTCTGCATCATAGTGTGCTAATGTAAATTTAAGCTGTTTATTGATTGCCCATACCTGTCCTGAAGGCACCTAGGCGCCTAACAAAATACAACTCTAACCACAGCTCAATGAAAAAGGCCACATGACCCTATAAATCCTGTAAACAGAGAAACGGAAGTCGGTGGGAGGGAAGGGAGGGAATGAACATCCTCCAAAAAAAACAAAGTAACTGGTTCATAAATGTGAAAAGGAAACCAAATCATTGAACTTCAACCACTGTACAATGGCATAATAAAAGAGGAGGGCGTTATTCTCTTATGCCCTTGACAGAAGATGACTATGTTCTCCTTTCAGTTTCACAATATTACACCTTTGGACAGTCAACCGTTCCAGTTACATTAGGACTTATGATGACAGGCAGGACCTCAGGGAGACCAGTCCTATAAACTCAGCCAACTCAGATGCACAGCAATTAGTGAGTAGTGACTGACCCCCGACCTTTCATTAAAAATAATAACATAATATATGTTACTTTTAAGTGCCTTCCTGCCAAGGATTTCAAAATTAATTATGTGAATTAATGAAGTGGTAGACTTACAACACTCTCGTCTGGCTGGGAGGTATTAACCTAATTTTACAACGGATGCAACTAAGACACAAAAAGAGTGAATGGCCTAGATTTTCAATAGTGCTCATGGTAGACTTTCAAATTTATTTAGGTGTCTAAAAATGCAGAAAGGAGCCTACTGGGATTTACAAAAGCATCCAAGAAAATTAGCCACCCAAGTCTCATTAACTTTCATGACCTGGAGAAGCTTCATAATGGGGAGATACCCCAAATCAGTGGCCACTTTTGAACATGTGTCAGTGTGGTCAAGGTTGCCCAGGAAGGCTGCTACAGAGTCAACTGTTCCTGGGCTTTAACAATAAGACTATCCAGAATCCTAGCCAACTGGTCTCAAAGAAAAAAACAAAAATGTTAGTTTATCCATCTACTAAAGACACGATTCCCTATGATCAGAAACCCATCATGTAATACAACTTTACAACACTTTGGATCTTTTGTATTTGTATGTTTAACACCGACAATTCTAAAATGTAGTAACAACTTCATAGGAAACAGCACGGAGAACTCTTTGAGAGCCTCAAATGGAAGGTTGTATAGAAATAAGTATTCATAATTATCATCCTGTCTATACATGGTAGATGAAGTCCCTGAGAAAGGAGATGATTTGGGCAGTTACGCAGCAGTTACTATCTGACTCTGGGTTGGAGGAATCCTACCCATCAAGTGTTACCAACATATTGGTGCCTGGGGAAGGTTTACATCATGAAAGAAGGTCAGATCAAGATATAGCATTTGGCATCCGAACTTAAATTGAACTTATTGTCAACATATTATACTGAGCGAATTGTTCATTTTCATATATAATTAACTAAAATCCTTCATTTTTTAATTTATTTGAGGTTTCATAGAATACAATCTAGCAAAGTGTTTGCCACAGACATTTATGCTCAGCTTGTTGCATGGTACAAGTTGGCTTATAACAAACATATTATTTATATTTTTTTACAACTATTTCTCTTAGGATTTCAATATTTCCATTAATTTAATTATTTATTATACCTGAATTTTGAGTCATATTAAATTGCAGTTTTTAATGTTCATATCAGGACGTTTAATTTTCAACACATGCTGCATTTTATATGTTCACAATGTTTTGTATTAGAGCCTTTAGGTTTTCATTTGACAGCCTTTTTAGTATGGCAAATGCTTTTTTAATTGGGGTTATTTACATCTGTGTGTTCACTAGAAAGTAACAGTATGCAAGGAGAGTGGAATTAGAAAAGAAATTCATTTCATATTTAAATTAAGAGTAGACTGATGAATGATGGAATCTAATTCTGTTGTCACTGGATTCAGTGGGAGTCTTGCTATTAATTTCAGTAAGAACTGCCTTTGGCCCATGATCAAAGATTACCTTACGTGACACAACACGACTACACATACTTTATTATATTTCCCCTTTTGTTTTACATAAACAACAGCAACAACAACAAAGGCTTACAAACAGGGAATTTCTGGGCTATGAATCAGGCAATTAAAGTACTCTTGTAGTTTCACAGATTGCAACCAACGCACCACAAGGTGTGTCCAAAGCTCAAACAAAACAGGCTCAGAGCTAGCCAGTTCTCAAACATGAGACTTCCACGGAAACTCAGGACTTGCATGACATAAGTGTGTGAAGTCCTCTCCCACTGAAGTCAGAGGTAGTTTTGTCATTGACTTCAATAGGGTCAGCATTTCCTGTAATGCTTGTGATACAGGGGCACTCTTCCTTCTGAGTCCCAACTGAATCTTTTCCATAGGCAGCTAGCAGAGGCCTGACTTTAAGAACAGATATAGGAAGCTCTTGTGTTCATTAAAGATTCTTGGGTATATTTCATAAGAAATATTGTCCAGGCTGAATTTCAACCTGGAGTACATCTACAGCATAAACAAACAAAACAAAGAAAGAAACACCCCACCCCCAAAAGGGGGAAAAACAAACAAACAAAAAAAACATAGCAGGGAATCTCAAAGTCCCAGTCAACTGACTCAGGCTCATGGGCCTCATGCTGTGTGATTAAAAATAGCAGTGTGACCTTCAGCCTTGGGCTCACCCCAGGCTCAGAGTCTGGTGGGAGGTTGAGGGTCTTGATGCCAAGACTCCAGCCTGAACCTGAAGGTCACACTACTATTTTCAGCTTCTCAGTGCAAACCCCATGAGCTGGAGTCAGTTAAGCCAAGCTCTGAGACTCCGTACTGAGGGTTTATTTTCCCTTTCTTTTTTGCGGGTTAACAGAAATTCAGGATCCTTAAATTCCTCCAATAGTTTCAGTTTCCCCAACACACACACACACACACACACACACACACAC
>ML685783.1:17644513-17721423 GCA_007922175.1 Pelusios castaneus
CTCTCTCTCTCTCTCTTCCCTTCTTGAACTGTTGCATAACATTACTGTGAATTGTTAGGTTGACAAGTAACTTAAAACTGATATTTAGGTGTATTAAAAATAATGGTATTTAGCCTGTTGTTGATTGAATCCTTTTTCATTTTATTTTTTGTTTGATTTTTAACCATTCCCCTGCATAAGACCCAGAACATAAAACGGATCAGTACAAAAAGAAACCAAACTGCATATATAATGGAAAACATTAATACAAATAAAAGAATACTATTTTCAATTGAACAAGTAAGTATAACTTATCTTATACAATTTTTAACATGGCAATGTTGCAGATGTCACCCCAGATGGAGCAACATTGTAGTGCTCTGTGGAATTTATTTACGCCTTTTTTAGAATGCCGTAGGGATCCTTTGGGGTGGAAGATTCTTTCATATTACTATACTATGTTCTTAACTCTTACTTCAAAGATGAAGATTTCAAATTAAAATATTAATTAGTGTCTCAGAGTTTCACAGGCACCTATGGGAGCTGGGCACTCTATTCCCACTGAAATTGAGTCAAGTGCCTAAATCTCTTAAGCTGCTTTGACAATCTCAGTGGTGACTGTTCAGAGAAGTGAAACCAAATGTTTGTCAAATGGCAGGTGTCTCCTATTTTTTAATACTTGCTTTTTAGCTTCTGTACAAGGCCCATGAACTTTTAAACTATATCCGTTTTTGTGAGAGTAATTCTGGCATTTAGTAGAAACCCAGTGCGCATCACAAGAACCCTGTTTTTAGACATACCAGAGTATGTTAAAAATGTATAGTTCTGATGCATATCTTTTTTATGCTGACCATTCCAAAGTCATTTGAAGTTATCTCATGATCAGCTATGATGCTGAGAATTAATTTTTGGTGAAGGGCTAATATTTGAAGAACATGGCAGGCATAACTTCAGCTATGTTATGTAAACTGCCCCTTGTCAGAACAAGAGAATATATAAAATTAATGTGTTATACATACTGACATTAAATTACTTAATTTTGGATGTATAAAGATTTTTCAATGATTAAAAGTTAGTATGTGCACTCTGAAGGGCCTCTTAGGGAAGTTACTGTTCCCAAGCTTCCTCCTTTGTCTGTCTAAAAAGGATTTAGAGGTTTTTAATAGAATTTAGATGGGTTTAAAATCTCCACATATGCTGTTCTACTTTCACTGATTTATTGCATGAATTTCCTGCTGAATTTTTATGTGACACTTGATCTCCTCTGAGTGACGTGTTCAGTTCTGATTGGATAATGTAAATTTCCAATAGTGATTAAACAAAAATGAGTATGAAATTGATTTATTATAATAAACAAAATTGAGGTCTGGAAGTTTTGCATTCTTTCTTAAAAAAAGAAACAAAACAACAAGTGCATCAGATGTAATATTTTGACATCATGTAACAAAGAACATTAAGAGTACATTTCTCAATTACACATATAAATTAGAGAAGATATTGTTCCAAATTTGCTTGTGCTCATGAGAGCTGCTGGCATGGTAGAGCACACTTGCAGAGAGGATGTATCATAATTAAAAGATATTTTGCAGAATCTGAACTGATATTAATAATTTTATAGAGTTAGTGGGTGACAATCTTGATTGAATACGGTGTTTAAAATTGTATAGTGTAAAAATAATTCAAAATATGTATTTGTACATGCAGTACACCTGTCTAAAGAAAGATGTATTGATTACAATTTAGTACACTAGAAAAAAAAGTTACTACTCTGGTGTGGAATCTCACATGTATTATACAGGTCAGTTCATCCAAAGAATACCAGTCTTAAATTCACATTCTGAAAAGACTGAGTCTGTGGATGACACCCAATAAAACTTCACCTGGTATATGGCCCAGGAATACAACACTATGGTTACAAAGTGTCACCCAATGGTCAAGGACCTTTCTTCTGGATTTATATATGAGAGATCAGAGACTACAGCCTTCAAGTTTATCCACAGAAAAGGGACAATGTGGGGATCATTGTAAAATTCTCCCTCCCAATCCTAATCTATGAGACCACTTCTAGAAATGACAGGAAAATTCATAGTCCTGGCACAATCAGTCCTTGCTTTCACTGTGGTGGCTACCAAATTTATTTACATTAATTAGTGCCAATTGTCAGAGGCAGGGGGAAACCTTTCTTTTTAATTACAGAAAGCTCCACCACTATTGTGTGGGACTAGGAGTGAAGAGGTTCATATTGAAAATACTATTGAACATCCTCAGAGCCACTGCTGTCCTTCTTGGCAGAGCCTCCATGCTGTTGATGGAAAACTGGAAAGTCTAGTGCTTTATGTACCTTGGAGCATTTATTTTCAAGTGAAAACAGCCCATGTAGATTTGTACATATTAGTGAAGATCTAGTACACAAGATTTGCATTTATACACTGAATGAGCTAAATTTAACTCTGGTTTAAATCTATCATTTTTTGTATTGAACAATGGAAGGCATTTAAAAGTTAACATTTGTCAAGACATTGGAAGATTTACATAACCCCATATCACATATCTCCTTCTGTAGAGTAAGGAATAACTGCATATGTTTGTTTGTAAAAGTTAATTTTTAAATGGCAACTACTGAACCGGCTTAATGTTTATGGGGGGTTTTTTGCAATAAATTGGTGCAGTCATACTGTCATCTTTGATATAAAAGATTTGGACTGAAAGAGATATGAAAACGCAAGTTCAAAGGAGCCAGAATTCAGTCCTAATCTCCATGGTGGATTTTAAAAGGGTTTCAGATTCTTTTTAGAACATTCACCAAAGTTAGGCCAGAAGAAGTCAAAGTAATTTAGATCCAATCTCTTTTCAAAAATGAAATGAACAGAAGTTTTATTAAAAGGAAATGAAGAGGAAATTGAACTTTCATATTTCATGGTGCAATTGTGATGACAGAAAACAATATTCGTCGACAGAAAGTTTAGAAGATAGTTATATATATACTCTTTTTTCTGTTATTCAGCTACCCTGCTGGAGCTGTGTCAAAAGAAAGGGCAAGTTATTTTTTAAAAGTATAATGGAGCTGTAGTAGAATTATTTGCTGGTTATCACTTATGAGTTCTATACATTTTTTTCTGAAAAATTCTATGTTCAGAAATCAGTAACATTAACTGAAATGTATCCATTTAAATTGTGGGAGGTTTTTACATGAGTTGAAAGTGACGATTTGACAAATTTTATCTGCATAAAAATAACCCAGTGAAGAGTTGTGTGTTGTGTCGATAGAGTAGCTCTATCTGTGTGGCATATAAAAATTAGGAACCCTGGTGGAAACTTGGGACCACAGAAGGTCCATAATGTAGGGGAGCTGTCACATTTCTGCTATGCAGGATAGCCAGGATAGGAAGGGGGATTTTATATTCCACTGCATGCCTGGGAAACATGCTCAGAAGCAGTCTGGTCTATGGCGCTGAAGAAGAAAGGCACAGGTATTTGAACTTGGTCCATAAGTTACATAGATGAATTTTCTAGCAAATAGCTACCTGGGGGAAAACATTGACTTCATATTATGACTCCTGCCCATGTCCTTCACTAATGTGCCTGGAGCAGAAGAATGATGGCTACTGTTTTGTTGGCTGAGGGCTCTGTTCCTCAGCACTTCAGGCATTGGCTATGGTTACTCATATGTAATGCAAGTTTAGTGTTAGTGTCTTCTTCAGAGGCTGCCATCAGTGGTCCTCCAATATAGCTCTGGCAGATGTTCAGGCTCGAGTTTTCAGAAATGTTGGGCAGTTGTACTCTGGACCCCATATTTACGCTGTGACATAATGATGATATGTCTTGTATGAATCATGTCTTGCGAGGTATCATTTAAAGTCTTCTTCTGTCAAACATTGCTATTCTGTTGGATTCTATGTCCTATCATTGTATGGGAATTTATGAAGTATTGATATATGCTTCATACTGACATATGCGATGAATGGGGAGTGCCCACAGCCAGCCTTTCAGTGCCGGCAAACAAGCAGCTATTGCTGACTAGACATACATTGATGATCCATCAAGAAGAATCCACTCTCCCAGAGGCTCCTTAGAGAGGGCATGCATGCAAAGGGAACTGCCTGACCCGCACTTCATGACAAGGATCTTTCTAGCAGTTGGAAAAAATATGAAAGAGAGACAGTGACATCATCACTTGGCTTCTCCCTTGCCCCATCTCAATACCTGGAAGATCATCCGGAAGAAAAAGATGATAAACTGGGGAAATTGGTCCCAAGCTAGGAAGAGAATTTAGCCTGTATATTAAGAACTGTGAGCTGCCTATGACATCTAGAGTGAGATACTGTTTGATTCATATATTGCTTAGTCTGTTAAACTCAGAATTTAGATTGCCTTTGTATTTTTATTTCTCAGCTAACCAACTTTGAACTCTATGACTGCTACTTATACACACAAAATCTATCTTCCTTTAGTTCATAAATGTTTTATATTTTCCCTACAACAGTCTGGTTTTGGTTGAAATGCTTGGGGAATCTCAGCTCATGTTAACAAAGGCTGTTGTCCAGTACCCTTTTGTTGGAGTGTTGAACAACTAATTAGCGAGCTTGCACTATCCAAGGGAGTCTTGAGGTATATTTCAGGGGTGGGAAGGCTGAAGGCTGGAATGATTGAGACTATCTTCTTATGTATGATATATACAGGTGGCTCAGGGAGCAGTCATGCAATTTAGCTAGGTGTGAGTCTCCACATGCCAATGGTAGAGTGATCACAGCGCCTGGAGGAGTGTCTCTTCCTGGGAATGGCATAGCACTAGGTGAGACAGGCCAGGATGGAGAATTAAAAGGGCACAGCAGTTCCACAGTTCCAGGGTGTACCCCAGGAACAGTCACAAATGGCCAGTAATTTTGAGAGCTACATTTTTGGGTACCTAATTTGAGTAATATAGGGCCTAGTTTTCAGAGGCATTGAGGCTGAATTAGCGCTGAAGGTGGCCTGTGAAAATCTGGCCTGAATGTTTCAATTGGAGCATCCAAAAGCTCATGTCCCTCAAATCAGTGGTATTCCTTCTGAAAATGAAGGCCTAAACGTTTTTCTTTCCCTATGGCAAAGCCCATGGGACTAAAGAGACAGTACCAATGCTTGCCCTCCACCAGGATGGTTCTGTAGGACAAGTGCAGGAGGGGGTAGGGTACAATTTTCTGTGCTTGTTCCTTTGAAAATGGCACAGCTTTTAGCAAGTGGAAAGGGAAAGGTGTTACTGGGACAGAAATGTTAGTTAAGTTTCCATGATTCCTGTGTGAAAAAGTAAAACAAACTAAACTAAACTATTCATCATCATCATCATCTTTAAAGGAACCTGACAGAAGCCATTGACACTGAGTTCTCTTTAGAAAATGACTTATTGTTTTCCACAGAAATCCTCATTAATCAAGGTGTATTCTTTTAATGGTAAGAGAAATATCACTGCTTTACCTGAAAGTCTCTACAAGTCATTTTATCTAAAAAATTCTAACTGATTGCTGTGAACTCATAAAAACAGATTTTGAATTTATTACAAGGAAGAGGGTGAATCCCTAGAAGACATTTTCTTGTTGAAAGACAAGAGGCTCAATGGATTTTCTTGATCAAATATACTAAGTGGTTGAAATCCCAGCTCCAGTGAAGAGAATGGGAATTTTACCATAGACTTCAATGTTTGCAGTGGGTGTACTGACATTCTAGATTTGCAGTGATTCAGAATATATTAGGACAATGGGGAAATTCTCTAATACCCTATGGCCCCTTTGAGCTGCTCAGGCAGAATAAGGGGTTATAATCAGGCTGCCAATTTTAAGCAAAAAATTCCCTTTAAGTGGGAGAAACTCTCTTTTAGGCACAAAAAAATATTCCATTGTGCTACTGCAACACCCAGCACATAGGTCACATCAGGAGAGAGAGAGCGGCTGTGTTGAGGATGTAATGGATCTCCTTTCTGCTGTGCCATCAGTGTTAATGCTGCCCAGCAGTAGCTTTAAGTGAAATTAGAGCTGGAGCCAGTCCTGAGAGTCAGGGAATTCAGAAGAATGCGGCTACTAACTGTAGCAAAGGAGTGCTACAAAGCTATGCACAGCTGGGGAAAACAATAATCAAACATGTAGTGTGATCATGTTTCACCCTTAATATTACAGATACTACTTAGAATTTGTTCTTAAATTTATTTCAGTTAGAAAGAAAGTTTTTTTCTTTTCTGATATTAGTCTTGAAAGTGCTCACAAAATCTCTAAATACGTGTAATGGGTCAAATGCCTTTGGGAAGTTACCATCAACCTGAATGAAACATACATCTACTACAGAGCTATTCCAATTCATATGACATATGATGGTTTATGGCACTTGACAGAAAACATTGAGCAATATATAAAAAAAGAATTGAATTTTGTAGCAGTTCTAGGTTATGAATATATAGATAGGAAAAATGCTAGATGAAAGTGTTAGTGTTCCTATAGATCTCTGTGCTTGAGTTAGCACCTATGAGAGCTATCAAACTGATGGAAACCACAGCAACAGCTGTCATACTAACTTTTCTTAGTAGATGCTTCTTGAAACAGAGAAAAACATTAAAAATTTCATGAAGAATTAACATGCAGTAAAGTTTTATAGTGTCAACTATGCAAGTAAATAAGACTGTGGGAACTGCTTAATATCATTAAACTGACACCTAGCAGTTATTAGTAAAACAGCTAAAAAAAAAAGTAAAGGGAACTAAAATAATAAAACAACCTTTATTATTAGGACTAGTTCTAGGGTTCTGATCCAATTGTGTAGGAAACTTGCTCCTCCTTCCGTCACCAGCCCTGAGTGCATAGCCAGACCATTTTATCAAGAAAAAGACTAGCTGACTTTTAAAACGAAATCCATCCAAGCATGTTATGTACACTTGTTTTACCAAGTCCAGTTATTTAGTAATAATAAACACAACCTTGCATTGGCTCTTGGAGAATCTTGTAACCACCAAACGGTCACTAGAAGATACAATATGAGTTTTCAGACTGAAATCTCTAAATATGTTGGCTTCTCCCTTCTGAACACACCAGTGGTATGTAGAGCTGTCAGGGTCTGTAAATTTATGGACAGTCAGTAAAAAAGCAGAGAAATGTACTGCTGTCCATAAGTAAAAGAGAAATGTCTGGGGGGAGGGTGTGTGGAGGGGGAAAAAGGCCCTCTGCTGAAAGGCTATTGCCACTGGAAGAGCTTTTATGATGCTCCAGATCCCTTTTTGTGGTATTCCTTCCTAGGTAGTTATTTCCAATTTTGAATGTAAGCAACTGATTGTTCCTTCTTAAGTAGAGTATTTTGCATTTGTCCTTGTTGAATTTCATCCTATTCAGACCATTTCTCCAGTTTATCCAGATCATTTTGAATTTTAATCCTATACTTCAAAGCATTTGCAATCCCTTCCATCTTGGTATCACCCACAAACTTTGTAAGCATACGCTATACTATTATCTAAATCACTGATGAAGATATTGAACAGAACCAAATCCACAACTGATCCCTGCAGGATCACAACTCAAAATGCTTTTCCACCTTGACTGTGAACCACTGATAACTACTTTCTGGCAATGGTTTTCTAACCAGTTATGCATCCACCTCATATAGGCTTTATGTAGGTTATATTTCCCTAGTTTGTTTATGAGAAGAACATGTGAGACAACAGAAAAAAATCCTTACAAAGGTCAAGATATACCACCATCTACTGCTTCCTCCCACCCACAAGGCTTGTTACTGTCAAAGAAAGGGTTTTTATGAAAACTGAAACAAAAAAAGTTAGTTAGCACTTCTGCCATTTCCACATCTTGTTATTGTCCTTGGCCTTTCTAATTTTTGTCCCTATTTTTGTTTATATTAATCCTTTGTAATTTGATGTAGTGTTTGCTTTTTGCAGAACTCTTTTTCAGTTTCAGGCTTTTGAACATCTCCTAGTTAAGCCAGAGTGGTCTCCTGCCATATTTTCTCTCTTTCCTATGCAATGGGTAGTTTGCTCTTGTGCCCTTAATAATGGCTCTCTGAAAAAACTGAAAACTCTCTGTTTTTCCCTTTAGACTTGCTTCCCAAGGGATCTTCCCTACTCCCTGAAAAAAGTCTGCTTTTTTTGAAATCCATTATCTTTATTGTACTGTTTTCTCTCTTACCATTCTTTAGAATCATGAATGCTGCCATTTAATGATCATTTCCATCTGAGCTGCCTTCAGCTTTCAGATTCTCAACCAGTTCCTCCCTATTTGTTAAAATCAAATTGGGAACAGCTTCTCCACTTGTAATTTTCTCTACCTTCTGAAATTTTATATGTGTGTGTGTGTATGTGTGTCCAATATATTCCAATAACTTGTTTGATAATCTGCAGTGTTATTTTCCAAAAGATGTGAGCCCTCATAGACACAATCAATCTATTTTTTCTGTATTTTAAAACGTTGGTTTGGATGAAAAATAATCTTTTTCATATACCCTTAGTAACATTCCTAACAGCTATAACTGCACACCAGTCTGAAATGCCAGGGATTCTTACAAAGTATATTCTGTCTCCTGAAGCTTTTACTACAACACTTAGATACAACTGAAAATTAAAAGTTAAAACATAAAACAGAATAAAAAAGGATTTAACAATTTTCCTCTATTCTTCATAAGAAGAATACATTCGAAACATCTCTAGTTTGGAATTAATTCCAAACATCAGAGAAGTCTTAAAATCTCAGTCATGGCATCACCACTTGTAAATTATGAGGTGTTCACTACCCTTCAGGGATTGAGCTTTTTATCGCACATGTCCATTATGAATCTTCTATTTGCTTAGTAGTAGAAATCGGTGAACTCATGGCATCTTTGTGCTGTGATAAATCTGAAGGCTCAGATGGAATGTTGATGATTACTTTTTAAATTATTTCAAGGTCATTCTACATGATTTCATGCTACATAACATCCTTTCTCAATCTTTTCTCAGTGTGAAATGGACTATGATAAATATTGATTTTTCTCCTTTAGTTTACTTGAAGAGTCACATCACCTTCTAGATAGTCAGTTCTCTCTCTGTAAGCCAATATGTAAACAGCTAAAATTGCAGAAAACAATTAATGTATTAAAAAGAGGAGCTGTACTAGAGGTGATATTTTGAGAGCTACATTGAAAAACTGAAAGGCATTCCTTCCTGAAGGAGAGGAATGATGGAGGTGGAAGAAAAATTACTAGAGCTGAGCCAGTAGAGTGTGTGGGGAAAAAAAATACAGTGAAGAAAATTGCTTTGAGTAAAAAAGAGCCTTAAATTTATAGTTTGAAAAATACAAAGACTATAAATAATCATTTAAAAAATATTAAAATGAGAAGAGGATCTCAGACTAGTTCTCACTTGAGAATATAGCCACTAACTGGCACCTTTGTTAACATTCCCAGAAGAGGGGGCAATGCCTGCATTAACAAGGAGAGTTAAATAAACTCTCAGCCCTGGTCTACACTGACAGTGAAGTTCAACATAATGCTGCTTACCATGATCATCTGCAGCCTATGTCTCCACTGTCAGAGCATTAAACTTGAATTAAATGGTGCTATAATTTGACCTGATAACACCACCCCTGCAAGTGGCGTAGCATTGAGGTCAAAATTTACTATTCAAATTTAGGTCTGTGTAGCCAGAAAGTAGCTCTAATCTTGCTTTTCTTGTTTCTTCAGTCTGTTTCACTATAGCAACATAGCTCCTACCCTGCCTGTGGCCCTAGAAAGTTTTAAACTAATTCCTCTCCCTGCATGCAGCAACGTGCCTCTCTGTTTGCATCAGAGAAACAGCAAGGAAAGTTTTTTCTGCCCTGTGAATGGGAGGTCGCCCAGCCCGCAGGCTGGGCGTGGCGGACAGCGGTCTCTAGCCCTGGGCAGGGCGAGTCTCTATATCAACACAGGTTCCGGCCCTCAGGCAGGGCGGGGCAGGCAGCAGTCTCTAGCCCTGGGAAGGGTGAGTCTCTCTATATAACAGACCCAGACCTCAGGCAGGGCAGGGCAGACAGCAGTCTCTAGCCAGGGTTGGGTTATGGGAATACGCGGTATGGATGAATACCACTAATAAGCTTTGAAGCTATAGCAGGATGGTTCAAGTACCCTGGGTAGCAATCGGGTGCCTTCAGGGTGGGGCAGCAGGGCTTCTACTGAAACACGCTGCCCACAGGACAATCTCTCCTGGGCCCGTCAAGCGCCACTGAACGAGGTTACCTTTCCCCTCTCTCTTTCCCCTGGGGTACCTGGTTCCATGCTCCTCCGGGACACCGGGGTAGTTTGCCGTTGGGAAGTTCCCAAAGCCATTGGTGTCGTCCGGAGGGGATGGGGCTGGCAGGGGCTCACATGGGTCCTCAATGGAGGGCAGCTCCTCTAGGTCACAGGATTCGGGCGGCAGCTCTGGTCCATAAGGCGCCGGGGCTACGGGGTGTTTCTCTAGGTCCTCCGCCAAAGACAGCTCCTCCAGGTCACAGTGGTCGGGCAGCGCCTCCCGCTGCCAGGGCTCCGGGTCGGGGTGCTGCGGGTCAGTCTCCCCAGCAGAGAGTTGCTCCCATGGATCCCAGGGTCCAGTTGCCTCCTCTGGCTGGCCAGGCACCGGCCATTTGGGGCAGTCCTTGGGGCTCCAGGCTGTGGGGAGCTGAGGCCAGGCCTTCTGGTTAAGCGAGCGAGAATCACAGCCCAGAAAGCAGGTGGAGAGGTCTTTCCTCTGTGCCTGCCGGGCCCTGACTGAGGGAGAGGGCTTCCCTTTTATACTCCGCCTCCCTGCTCCGTCGCCTCCCCCACCGCTTCTTGTCAGGTGAAGATGGGGCTTTTCGTCCCCTCTCCTTGCAGGGGATTGGCCCGCCCTCTGTGTCCGTCTCAGAGGGTGGCCATATTCGTTGACCCTTACATGCCCCCACCCCACTTTTAAGAGAAGATGTGAGCAGGTATGAGCAGAGGATGACTGCCTCCCCACAAACCCCTGTGCCTACTCACAGTGCAATGCATTTCAGGAAGTAATGTGAGCAGTGGGGAAATGAGACCCCAGGCAAGTAATTTGCTGTGTTCACTCACACTTTGCCTTCTGTAATTCGACAGCCTAAAATCGAATAACAATCCCACCCCCAGTGTAGATAGGGCCTCAGTCCTAAAAGAGGCTCCTTAAGAACACTGGCTGAGGGGTATCAAAAAGCTTGCATGGTTACTGCTTGAACATAAAGTAGATAGAGGAATTCTGTCAGAGCTTTCATTCATTTTGTAAAATTAAAAGAAAACCCTGCTAAAACCCTGCTAATTCTGCCTGGGGTCCATATGTCAGTAGAAATAGACAAATCTGAGGCAACACTTTTGATAATTTAGCTTGGGTCCTTTAAATTACTGTGATTACTAGAATCAAGTAAGCCATGGGGCTTTTCCAATTACATTACCTAAGAGTGGAGTTAGATTTATGAATAACGCTCTGTCCATAAAGCAGCGGAAAAAAAAATGCAGATAGTGCTTTTCACCATGGTAGCACTTTTTAACATGATCATTTTCTCAGGTATCTTTTATATTCCCGAGAGCCTCCACCCTCTCTACAGTCTACCAGTAATGAATGTGAGTGCTGTTAATCAGGAAGGTATTGATTCAGCTTGGAAAAATGTGTCACAGTGGGATTTACCCTTTGACCTTCAGCTCATGGATCCACCGCTGTGTCCAAGCTATGCTTTCACAATGTGGAAAGCACTTTTCCTGTTAACAGCTTTTCACCTTCACCCACCCTTGCTTTTCACATATAAGTAAAAGCTTGTAAAACTGCATTAGTAAAAATTCACTTGCTTCACTTTTTGTGTGATCAGCTTACAAATTAGGTGAAAGTGCAGGACTGGCTGTTATTACGAAATATGAGTTTTATTTACCACTCCCTAGACTGATGTAAATCTCCCTAATTTCTTTTGGAGTCATGTGGGCATAAGGGGATGATGATAGGTCACTATGAATTTTCCATTATAGCAGAAATACAGATATTTCTGTTCTAAACTATTGTAGAAGGCTGCTCTTTAAAAATTCACAAGATTCAGCATTCCACAACAAATCTCTTTTTATAAATCCTATGGTATTGCTGAGTACAACATCTTCAAAGCCATGGGAAATGACCTCTGAGGGAAACATGAACAACTACTGAGAGGCAATATGGACAGATCCCTCATTGTCCTTTAGTCTCCACTTTGACATGTTTGGTTTTGTTTTTAAGATAACACTCTCCTATTCAGGTAGTAAAGAAATCCTTAAAAAATGAAGAGTTTAATCCCTTCACACATGTACCTCACTTTGCAAAGAGACAAACAATTACTCCTGGACAAGAACTACGTAACCATTTTAAGGGATGCTAACTCAGATGTCAATTGTGATATTTTAAATGTGAGCATTGCCAATATTTTAACTGTTCATCAAAGCCTGTAAGAAAAGTAAGTAAGTAATATATAAGTAGCTCTATCTCAGCACTTGACATTATCTGGATGGGGTGCCATGCAAAGATGTATAAATTAAGACCTTTAAAAAGTATGATGGAATAGTAGGGAGGGCATAATTTTTTTGATTATGGGAGTTGCTTAGCTTTCAACAGTTTGGGAAATATTGGTTTAGTGTTAACAGAAAGGATGACACCATATTCTTATAAGGACACTGGGCATGGTGACTATCTTAAAATCACCAACTTTATATAATGTACACCTGTCATTTATTGCTTATCTACAGATTTTATATATATTTCAATCCTGCAATTATCAAAGCACAGAAAATTAATTTGTAATGTGATAGAAAAAACCCATACCAAGAAAACAGAAATGGATAAAGGGGGTTTTGTTCTGAGGAGCTTTATGAGATGCAATCAAGAACAGAACAAGATGCATTAGTAAGCAGGAGAGATACCACCTGGGCAAAAATATATTGAAAAGAGTGGTGTTAATGGTTCTTTGTCCTCTGTACATTCATTCCAAGCAGTATCACTGTATCTGATTTATATAAGTATTTTCTGTAGCTTTACAATATTTCAGAAAGACAAATAATGCTTTGTCCAACTCAACTATGTTCAAACTCTTTTGTGATTCTCATCAAATTAAATAATTTCTACATTTCAAATGTATTGTCTCTCTTTCAGCACAAGGCTAGCTCTTTAATGTGACCATGAACAATTCTGTATTGTTCAGTGGGCCAGAAATTGTTTTCAGAGTCAAACACACCCAAAAGTGAGCACAGAGAGGAAATTTAGTTGTTTTGATTGATCTGGAATTTTCACAAACTTGTTTTGTTGCTCGATGAAGGTACTAAATAATTGTCATGCCATTGTAAGCTTCCAGGTAATTTGCATTGAAGCTCACTGATCGGTCCAACTCAGTATGAAAAAGACTGACCACACATTCATAGAATCATAGAATAATAGGGATGGAAGGGACCTCACGAGGTCATCTAGTCCAACCCCCTGCTAAAAAGCAGGACCACTCCCACTAAATCACCCCAGCCAGGGTTTTGTCTAACCGGGCCTTAAAAATCTCCAAAGACGGAGATTCTACCACCTCCCTAGGTAGCCCATTCCAATGCTTCACCACCCTCCTAGTGAGAAAGTTTTTCCTAATATCCAACCTCGACCTCCCCAGCTGTAATTTGAAACCATTGCTCCTTGTTCTGTCCTCTGTTACCATCGAGAACAGCCTAGCTCCCTCCCCTTTGGAGCACCCCTTCAAGTAGTTGAAGGTTGCTATCAAATCTCCCCTCAGTCTTCTCTTCTGTAGACTAAATAAGCCTAGTTCCTTCAGTCTCTCTTCATAAGTCATGTGCCCCAACCCTCTAATCATTTTTGTTGCCCTCCGCTGGACTCTTTCTAATTTGTCCACATCCTTTCTGTAGTAGGGAGCCCAAAACTGGACACATTCACTACTAGCAGTTGCATGTTCAGTTTATGACTATCTTTGGTGACCTGATATCTCAGCATTCAGTTCAGTTTTGGTCAATGACTCAGCTTGGCATGAAACATGGACAGACTGCACTGGATTCTCAGTGACATTCCAACCTCCTAATGCTTTGGTATGTCTATTTCATTATACTTTGGAAAAGCAGAAACACATGTTCATCTCGCTTCTACTGCATATTATTCTCAATGATACACTTAGTAATGTTAGACCTTCCCGAGAACTCATTATCACTTACATCAGTGATGGCGAACCTTTTAGAGACCGAGTGCCCAAACTGCAACCCAAAACCCACTTATTTATCGCAAAGTGCCAATACTGAGGTTTTAGTTAGAAAAAACAACTGCCATAGGTTGTTGAACCCTGGGCGTGCGTGCCACCAGACAGGGCGCCGAGTGCCACCTCTGGCACGCGTGCCATAGGTTCGCCACCACTGACTTACATTATTGGAGCAACTGAAGAGACTGATATTGTTGGATTATACCACAAAACAATCTTTGGTAACCATATAACAATGGTCAGGCCTTCATTGACATTGCCTATGGTTGGTCAGGAAACTTTATTAAGTGACAAATGCCAAAGTAAATATGTAAATCTTGGGAAGTATATGACTCTTTAAAACAGCAAACACACACACCTGCTACTTAGTTTAAAAAAGCTACAAACATGATTAAGGAACAGGACAGAATTACCTATAATGAGAGATTAGAAAAATTATATATGTGCAAGTTAGCTATAAAGGGATGAAAAAGTGATGAGATAATCTTCAACTATTTGACAGCTATAATCTCCAGAGAAGGAAAAGGAATTATAGACCACAGTAAAAGAAAATATAAAAAAGGAAATTGAATGAAATTAAGACAGCGAAAAGTTAGCATAAATATTAGGGAGGCAAAGTTACAAATGATGGGAAGTCTTTAGCTCTGAAATAACCTCCAAAAGAAATTGTTTGGAACATTTTAAAGTATACTGAATGAAAGAATAATAAGTGTATACTCAGTAAAAATTGTCCATGGGTAGGAGAGTAGACTAGATGAACTAATGTGTCTTTTCCATTTCAAGATCAGATAACTCTAGCGCTATGTCTACACTTGTTCAAATAAGTTGACTTTGCTAAGTTGACTTAACAAAGTCGACTTTAAGTCGACTTTGTTAAGTTGCCTTAGCATGTCCACACTAAATTTAGGTCAACTTAAAGTCAACCTTGACAAATCAGCTTAGAGTGTCCACACTGGATGCCTAAGTTGACTTGTAGGAGCTATGTGGACCTGGGAGTGCTGCATGGTGGGAAGGGGGGCCCCACTTCCCCGGGCACCCCTTCAAAATTGCCAGGGAGCTCAGCCTTTTCCCCATTGTACCAAAGTACATGAGGGCTGAGGAAGACAGGGACAGGGGCAGCGTATAGGAGCAGGGTGGGCAGGGCTGTGTCCTGCCCTGTGGGTGGGCACGCCAGGCTCTGGCTGTGCCAGGCACCCTGGGAGGGAGGCCAGTGGGGGAGCCCTGGGGACCCTTAAAGTCGATTTAGGGCTAAGCCACGTCTACATTGGCTTACGTTGACTTAATAAAGTTGACTTAGCCAGTAAGTCAAAGTAAAACTAGGTTTTATTAAGTCGACTTAAGCAGCAGCTTAAGTCGACTTAAGGAAACTGTAGTGTAGATGCAGAGTAAATTAAACTGACTTAAGCAGGCTTAAATTGACTTAATTTACAAGTGTAGATGCACCCTAGGAGACTATGGATCTGACCTTGCACCACACATGCATTTGCTCAACTTTACACCCATTAATGAGGCAAATAGGACTAGTTATAGGTATGAAGTTAAGCATATGCATATGTTTTTGTAGGATCCAGGCTATGATTACTTTATTGGAACCTGGCACCCGCTAATTATTTACTCAAAATGCTTTTAGTGGCTGTGCTATGGTTAAATAGCTTTTGAAAAAGAATTTGCAGGATAAGTGGGTTCCTCGAGTTGCTAGGAATGAAGTGAGGACACTTGGACCTTAAGTGTAATGGATAAGGGCCAAGAATACTTTTTGCTGTCATTTTCATTGTTTTGAAATTTGTGCTTTAAAGAGAGGAATGCATGTCTATTCAAAGACACTTTCTGCACGTCTAAGACTCAGGATATTAGGCCTACACAGGTGTTATCGGCTTTCCAAGACTGGAAGCTAGGGAGAGATTTCAATTAGTGTAGTGAAGATATTCTAGAGATACATAATACACAAAGACTGAAAGAACTCCTTGCTGAGTGTGTTGTGTATATGTTATTTATCTCTTTTCCAAATCAATATTAGAAATAGATTTCTGGTGTGACAAAACAGATGCATTATATATAGATAGAAAGAAACCATATAGAGTGTAATTATTTACCTCCTGAAGTTGTATTAGAGATAGTACTGAATAAATGTAAACAAAAATATATATTATTCATTTTGGACACGACCTTGCATTCTTTTCTTTTTCTCAATGAAGTCATTCTTAACAATCTGATTTGCATCATGGCATGGATACTAAACCAAACAAATCTTCCACTGGCCCAGATTCTTTCATAAGAGTTGATTTTGTTCAAACCATCTCTAAAGCCACCACAACCAGCCACTCGAGATTATCCTGTATTCACTATCCTGTATATTGTATGTCTTGCAGTGCATTGCATTCTCCTTGGCTTCAACTCCTTGGTCCAATAGGTCTTTGGCAGTGAAGATTAAACCCAACTTGCCCACACCACTGTATACCACATAAAATTATGAGGGAGGGCTGTGTAGAAAAGGAGCTGGAAGACAGAGTCCTCCTTTTTAGCAACAGACCTCCATTTTGGGTGTCCCTGACTGGGAGTGCTCACAGGAGGGTAGGTACTATCATAAGTATCCTTTTCAGTCCAATGCTGTTGGCCCATCAAATTCTAATAAAAGCATGGTGGGTAGGGCCAATTGATGAGGAGCAGGAGGAGAGTATGTGAGTGAGAGTGAGTCACATTGCAAAGGAAGGAACTCCTGGATTAGGGAATTCCACTTTCATAATTTACTGAGGCTGTCGATATGCAAATTTTACCCTGGGCTTTATGAAGATCTAGTTTATGTAAACATGCTTCTCAAACGCAGGAATTTGGCACACTGGAGTTCAGTCACAGGTGTGAGCATATGAAAAGTTTTCTGTGCTCTTAGTAATGCTGAGATCTCAAAGTACTGTACAGCAGAAACCTGCCCCCTTACAGGACTAAAATTAAATATGAGACTCCAAAATATCAAAGGAAAACAAGCACACACAGTTCCCAGGAGGCAACAACTCAAAAAAATACCAGGAAGTAATACGGTTGTTGGGAAGAACCTAGCAGATTTTAAGCTAGGGAAACATAATAGTCCTCTGTAGGAAGAACACAGAAATAATAGGGCTTGATTTCCCTTTTAAAACTCAGCTAGACTATAAAGTGAGGAAAATTTAAAATAATAATAATGTATTTCCTCTTCAGAATGGTGTGGTTCTAACAAATGTTCACCGGGGTACACAGATAAACATATTTATTAATCAACTCCTTTGAGAAGCCAATGAAAACAGGCCTGTGCTAAACATCCAAAGTTATGGGCATGCATTTCAGATGAAATAGTAGCAAGCAATGTTCATCAAATGACTGCAAGATATTTGTGGTGGGAGTGCCTTTCTCTGGTAGTTTATTCCAGAATTTCACCCCTTGCCTTGGGGTGGAGATCTCTCCTGTAGCCTTTGGGGAAGCAAGAGTTTTTGCTAATACCTCTATCAGCAAAACAACAAAATCCAAAAAAAAAAAAAAATCCAATCACCTTTATCAGTGGACAAATAAGTCAAGTCCCCCTTCAGTGTTGGTCCATCAGTCACTGATCAGGACATACCTTCTCATTGGGCCCTTCCTGATTCTTGCATACACTAAGCTGTGTACTTCTCATGGCCATGAACTCATCCTTCTGTATCTCAGCCTTAAGTTTTAGCCCTGTTTCCTCTGGGCAGCCTTTGTGCAAATGGCATATGCATCCTCCAATGGGAGAAGAGCTGACAGCATGAAATACAGGTGGGATTTCCTGTCAGCTCTATAGCCAAACAGGATTCTGTGAAGACCAGATATTCTCTCTCCACCCTAGAGAATCTAAACAATCAGGGTGCATATAGGGTAGTAGAACTCTTCATACCGCTGATTTGAGGTGCTCCACATACTCAAATAAGTATTATAGCCCCCTGAATGGTACTTCTATCAATACGACATTCTTGTCTTCTGTTCTAGTTTGTTGTTAAAAAAGTTAGCTCTAGATTGACTGTACGCCTCACACTGCAGCTGTCTCCACAAAATCCCCAGAGTACCACAAATACTAACTAAAACAGAGTGTCACTGAGAATTGGAAACATAGCTCAAAAACTTCCCTTTGATCTTTGCTGAGAGTTCAAAAAAATTGCATCCAACTGCAGCAAAAGTAACATGGATCGAACAAAATGTCTAAAACAACAACAAATGGATATAAACTGGCCATCAGGAAGTGTAGACTTGAGATTAGATGCAGGTTTCTACCTATCAGAGAAATGAAATTCTGGAATAGTCTTCCAAGGGGAACAGTAGGGGCAAAAAACCTAGCTGGCTTAAAAACTGATCTTGAAAAATATATGCAGAAGATGGTATGATGGGACAGCCTAATTCGGTAATTGACTGATGTTTGACTACTGGTGGTACATATGGCAATTGCCTGTGATGGGACATTTGATGGGGTGGGTTCTGAGTTGGTGCAGAGAATTTTTCTTGGGTATGTGGCTGGTGAGTCTTAACTGATTACCCTATTAGGGGTCAGGAAAGAATCTTCCCCCAGGATAAATAGGAAAAGGCTCAGGGGTGGGGATGGGGGGTGTCACCTTCCTCTGTTACATGGGGCATGGCTTACTTGTTGGTAGGTTCTCTGTACCTTAAAATCTTTAAACCATGATATGAAGACTTTAATAGCTCGGTTAGAGGTTTACTACAGGAGTAGGTGGGTGAGGTTCTGTGCAAGACTAAACGATCATATCGGTCGCTTCTGACCTAAGGGTCTATGAGTCTAAATGCTCCCTGGAGCAACCAAGGTCAATTATCAGTAGTTCTCATTTTTTCTGAAACCTCCATTTTGTCCTATTGTACTGAATAGTGTGCTAGAGCTGCCAATTTGTCTCCAATTTGTAGAGAAAGGCATGATGAACCAGATTTGAATTCATACCCAGCTTTCCAACAGTCTAAAATTTGAGGATATTTGAATCAGGGGCTTGGGCTCGACCTAGTGACCAGCTGTGACATTCAGCTGTGGATTTGCATTGGGTTTACTGCAATGTTATTCAGTGGTGGTGGAAATTATTATTTGGATCTTGGGTTTTGTTTTGGGCCTATCTTATTTTATTTCTCAAAGCTAATAAGTATTGTAGCAGTATATAAACCATACCACCAGTTTGGCTCTTAAATCACTTGGCTGTCTATAATGGATGTAATAAATGTGTCCCTGTTCCTGTAATACAAAACATGGCTGAGGCAGTTGTAACCATTTGGCAATGGAACTCACTTGACGGTGATGTATGGCACACTTGTTATTTATTTGCAGAGGCTTGAAGGCAAATGCACTATACAAAAATAGTTCTTTAATGTAAAGCATTAAATTAAAAGCTTACCCTCAGGATTTTAACTGCCAGTTGAAGTAAATGGATGCCTGAGATAACAGAGGAGCCGTTACCATTTTAAAATATGTTGCTTCATTTTAAACCTTTTTATTTAACAGTCAATTTTTCCCTCTTTTATTTCAGGATTATACACTGAAGACTTCCCCAAATGTTTATATATCGTTAGTCATACTGGGATTGATTCTGATTTCTTTTACTTTGACATAAATCATGAGTAATTCTATTGATGTCAATGGAGTTACTCCAGTGCATGCAATATCTGACTCATTAACTTCTATCTCAGATACTTATATGGTCTCAGTTACTGTAGAACCTGATCACCTCACAACCTTTAATGTACTTCTCCTCACAACACCACTGTGAAGTAGGGAAGAAGTATAATACCCATTTTAAAGAGGGGAAACTGAGGCACAGAGTAGCTAAGTCACTTGCCAAAGGTTATACAGGAAGCCTTTGTCAGGGTAGAAACTTGAAACCAAGTCTCCTAGGTTGTAGGCTAGTGCATGAATCACTATATGGTCTTTCCCCTTTAGGAGAGAAATTAACTTGCTCTATTGCTAGAAGGTGAAATGCTGAGCTGATGCATTTTCCTTATTGTAAATATTATTTCATAGCTAATGAGATCAAAGAACTCCAAAAATTTCCAGTGGGGTAAGTAACCTGGACTCTTTTCTTCAGAGGGATGGAAGGAGACAGTGTCATAAGTTAGGGAGTGTTAAATCAAAAGTATTAATGGAGAATATTGACCAGGAGATACCACTGCCTATCTTGTTACCCAATGTTGTCCCACTGTTTTCTTGCACTCCATATGTATATATCTATATCCATATGTTGTTTTAAACTTAGATTGTAAGCAACCTGAGGCAGAGTCCATTGTTCTGTATTTTTACTGTGCCTAGTCTAATGGCATCCTTGATTAGCTCTTTAAGGTACTGTGGTATGTCAAGTAACAAATAATAGTAATGATTTTAAAAGATAGAATCACAAAAGTAATTTGCCCCTCACTTAGGCCCATCTGGTCCGATTCCCAAAGTCGTTTTATACTCAATTCAGACTACCTTTTGGTACAACCCCACACTTACTTAATCACATTAAACTGTCCAGAAATAGCCAGTAGAGTCTGATGCAAGTCACCAGGGATGCGCAACCTCTCACGTGACCATACATCCACCCAAACAACTCTCTTAAAGATGGAAAACTGGTTCTGTGCTTTACTGCTTCTTTAGATGTAAAAATGGCCATGGGGTTTTTCCGCTTGTTTTATCATTACATTTCTCTGTGCTCAGCTTTTCTATTTTCGATAAAGGACTTGGGCAACCTTTGGAGGAGTGGGATGATGGCATCATTGCCCAGGATGTAGGATGAACTGTAGCTCTCCCACAAATCAGTTGGAGCATTATAGGGATGTTGCATCTTAGAATGACTAATGTGCTTCAGCCCGAGAATCGCAGCAAAAAATGAATTCTTTCTCACCTCATTTATGATCCTGAAGGGCTCCAAATCAAGTTTCAGTCTTGAGATATGATGTCGCATATCCCAAGCCTTCAAAGACTGTCAGAGATACCAGCAAGAAGAGGAAAATCAGAAACTGATATTTTTAAGTGAAAAACAATAGGATGTTATTTAATAATGAATCTTTCTTTATACATAATAAAAGATCAGCATATGTCAAAAAACTTTTTCTTTGTTACTTTGCAGGATAAGATTGAACTATAACTGTAGAATATGCTTAAACATTCTGCTCCTTAAAACTGTTATATTTGAAAAATAGATTCTCATAATCACCAGATATCTATAGATTTTATGCTCTCCTGCATCTTTTTCATGCAAGGCTGAATGTCATAGACTTGTTATTTCAGTCCACATTAGAGGAAAAAACAAGCAGGTAAATAGATAGCACAGGAAATCATTTATAGATAAAAATACCAGCTCTCTGCTATTATCAGAAAAACCTGAAATTATTTGTTCAAATGAACATGTCCCATGGTAATCTCCATTTTGATATAAAAGTTATTTTTCTTAAAAAATAAAGTTCAAATGAAAAATTTCTACTAGCTCTGCTCCTCAATAATTTGCTTTTATACACAGTTCAGTGTTACTTCTACCAATCAGAGCATTTGATAATTTAGAAATTTGGCAAAATTTGGTACTGCCTAAGGAGATATTCAGTGATCCAAGTAACTAAATGTTGTGTTTTGCAATTCTTCAACATATACACAATTGGATTTCTGAAGCAAAATGCTTAACTAAAATATTCTGTAACTTAGAAGCCTGAACAAGATCCTTCCTTATCACAGTTTAGTCTTCCAATAAATTAGACATAGATATAAATGAGAACATTTGTTGGCCAATTTTTGTAGCTGGTGAAAAAAATTGAAAAAAAAAAAGATATGCAAAAAATTTCAAAGTTGTTTATTTTATAGAGTTCAGCATGAACTCATTCATTGTTTTTTCATGATATTTAATTAGAACCATTTCCATAATTATACTGATGGCCATTTTGATCCAAAATTTTAAATTAAAAATATCACAGAACATTCACCCCCCAAAAATGAAAAATGTTGATAGCTTTTGCAAAACAAACAAAAATCCTGGCAGTTTAGAAAAAAGACCATTTTTGATTAAATAGTTTTTTGTTAAAAAATAATTAACCTATCACAACTGATTAATAGATCTGGTCAGAAATTTTATAATTGAATACTTTTCCACTGAAAAATGCCAATTTGTTGAAATCAGTATGTTCCCTTGGGAATATGTCAGTTTTCATGAAATAGCTCTCCTAGCAGGTAGTAAGATTCTCAACAGCCCATCAAACTATGTCTAGGCTCCTGACTTTGTGGCAGCCTGGTAAGCAGAATGTTGGGAACCCTGGAGTCTGGAAGCCCCAGCTCTTAAGCTCCCCCAGTCTTCACAAGACTTGTTGGGTTAGGGAGCCTGAGAGCTATGGGAGGGGGCCCAGACATTATTTTTTTTGAATATGTTTCAGTTCTTCCAAAATGATAGAAAATTTCACATACCCAACTTTTGGGTCCAATTCTGAACAATGTTTTTGGAAATGCAAAATATTCCATGGGAGGAAGACTCATGTTCTCACACATATATATTAATTAATACTCTCGGGACTTTTAATTACAGTTTGAACAAATAAGGTAGTTGAGCATTGTGTATACACTGAGATCATTCACTCATTTCATTCTAAATCTTTGGGTTCTTAGTTGGTTAACATCCATTGGCTAAACTGGTAAGGATTTACTAATAATACTTCCATACAGTTGCTAACACTCAAGACCTGCCTTCCTCATGGGATTTTGAATTCCTCTGTATTTGTAGATCTATGACTCTTTCAGAACTCCTAAAAAAATAAAATTATTACAGGAGTGAGTGGATGAGGGTCTATGGCCTGCTCAGACTAGATAAACAGGATGGTACCTTCTGACCTTGAAGTGTATGAGAAATATCTAATCACTATTACAGAAAACCTTTAGTGATCACTTCCTTCAACGTCAGATCCCACTCAAGATAAATTTTATGAAACAGCTGGTATATAACCAAATACAAGGACTTTTGAGAAGTTTTAGTATGAGCATAATAAAACAAAAACTAAAAATACAAAAGAAAAGGGAAAAAAGTTGTGACATAATAATATAAAGAGATATTAAAGTATGGCTATGGTGCTTCAAATATCCTATTGATATGTCAATTTTGGTTGCATTGGAATTTCTATGTCTATAGAATTCTGTATCGAAAGCACAGGAATTCTTCACAGTTATTTTGAATATGGTTCCTTCCCTCAACATTCTTTCTTAATTGTAAGCAATAAAATTTAGTATTAAGGTTAGACAAGCAATCTAATTAATGAAAAAAAATCCTGTATTACTTAATTGGATAACTGTATGTTGCATATTTTGCAACCACACACTTAAGAAAACAAATCATTTTATTTAGAATGTAGAATTATCTAATAGGTAATATAATTAATATGTATAGGTAATTAATATAGGTAATATAATATAATAATAGGTAATAGGTTCCTCTAGCCACATGTACTAAAAGGAAAAAGGAAGAGGGAAAGTTACTTCTGGCAGATTGCGTATTTGCCAAATTACCAGTGAAAATATACATTAATTATTTGTACTGTTTTCCTCTGTAACCAGGGTTCCTAGTAGAGATGCTCAGCCTGGAAAAAATAACATACTTCTTTTAGATAAGGATTCTACTAACATGCAGAGGAATAGGGCTGTGTGCATAATCTTAACACCTTCACTGATATCAACAACTATATCTACACAGATCCTGGTGTCAGAAGAGTTTTTTTTACACTCAATATTATTTTCAGTGTACTGATTGTCTCTTTGCCTCACCCTCCTTCTGCCCCTTTTACTCACAGTGACTTCAGTGCCAGATTTTCATGCTCGTTTGCACCCTTTTCTCCCTTTTGTCATCTTTCAATATCTCTCCTTTCTGTCTCTTTTCCCATCTGATCTCTACCAGCCTGTAATAAGTACAAAGAAATGAATGAAGAAATCTTTTGCCTTTTTAAATTGTAAGCTCTTTGGAGAAGGGACTGTGTCTTTCCACAGGGATTGTAAATCACTTAACAGTGTGGGACCCAAATACAACTGGGGCCTTTGAGCACTACCAGAGCATGAACAAACAAATAATAGTGATGGAGAGAAACTTGCTGAACCAAATCCCAATCAATTCTTATCGCCTTTAGTAGGAAGAAGGTAAAGTGGTTTTAACATGCCTAGGAAAAGGCTGAATGATTGTAACAGAAGCATTAAACTAATGGCATTAGCTGAAAAAAACAGCTGGAGAGTAAATTTTGTTAAAACATTTCCACCAGAAAGAGATTTTGACCAAAAACCAAAAATCACTCAAAAACATTTTAGCCCAAAATGTTTTACCATTTTCAGACATTCTTTAATAAAGATAAAAACAGCTGTGACTTGTATTGTTGTTTGAGGGGACCGATCATTGAAATCCTTTACAATAATATCACAAGTCTCACCAGACTGAAAATCTTTTGGAAAATACTTCTTGTGGACTGGTTAACCAGAATGAATGAATGAATAGATGAACAAAACCAAAACAGAATCCCTCAATTTTGAGTAAATCAGGATCTGTATTGAGACTTCTCAGTTTTGCCTAATCTCTAGTCTCCTCTCTCCTAGACTAGCTATTTGCTAAGGGATGTTGTGTTCAGATCTGCAGAATATTGGTGAAACATAGGAAAATGCGGGTGAGTGTTCTCCCTGGAGTTTTCTATAAGAATGAAACAAAGGGACCCTCATGCAGATATAGTATCTAAGACACATGCAGAAACTGGTAAGACTATTGAAGAAATACTAACTCTCCTGGACATGGCAGAAAACCCACTGGGACTGTACAAATGTGAATCCATGCTGATGATAACATACCAGCTACTGAGATGATGACAGCTGCAGAAATTGTGGCTGCAGTAATGGAAAATAACTGAGGCAGTAAACCTGAAGAAACCCAGAACGATAAAGAGAACAACAGAAGAAAAAAAAAACCTTCCCAAAATAACTGAGATGCCGAGAATAGCCTAGAAAGTATTCTGTGCTTGTAATGAATGCAAGGTCTAGGCTACATAATAGAAGGGCTTTTTTCTGTTGGTACGCCCCAGTATGGCATACCAGCACTTATTTTTCCCTGGCCCGCCTTGCTGCCCAGCTGGGGGCTGGGGTCAGCAGGGCAGAGAAAGGAGCGGGTCTCCTTTCCCCTGCTGACTTCAGCCCCCAGCTGGACAGTGGGGCTGGCAGAGGTGAGGAGCAGCAGCCATGGGCCAGAATCCGTCCTGCCAGGGACTGCAATCCGGCCTACAGATGCTTGGGAGCTGCGGCCAGGCTGCAGCTTTTTCAAATCTCCTGCCCCGAACATGCTCACAGAGCGTGTTCAGGGCAAGGGCCGCCTGGCCAGGGAGTGAGTATAGCTGCCTCTACAGCTCTGGCCAGATAAGAGGAATTAATTTGCTCCTTGAGCTTCTCAATAACTTCTGAACTGAACCCCCAAATGTAATGAAGCTCATCAGTTAATAAGGAGCATGTGTTAAATGGAACAAAATCTCTGATCAAAAGGGGACTTGAAATTGATTGTGGAAAAATCTTTGAAATCATCAACTGCAATCAATTAACTCAGAACACAGCAGCAGTTCAAAAGGCAAAAAGGATGCTTGATTGTATTATGACTCAGAAAAGGAGGAGAGTGCAAAATCAGAAGTTTCAAAGGGGTTAGTCTATTGCAGAAAAACAACAGAGTCCTGCGGCACTTTTAAAGACTAACAGATTTATTTATCGCATATCAGAAGTGATACTCTAGTTACCATATAAACGCTTTGTTAGACCTCATCTGGAAAATTGGGTATAGCATGGGATCATCAGACCAAACTATGGATATATTCGCACCCTCAGGTAGGTGTGGTTTGTTGGTTTGTTTGTTTTTTAAACAGTATCTATTGTGAATGTTTGGAGGAAGGTTTGATTCTCCTTTTCTTATTAGGAAGATTTAAATTCTTTCCTTTTAGTATGTCAATACAGGTATATACATTTTTGCATGTACATGCATTTTATGTAATTTTCCTCTCAGTTTATATAAAAGATGCAATGGAAATGTGTTGATAGGACCCAGGGCAGTTTATGATAGGGATAAGGTTCAAGACTGAATCATGATTTGATTTCTCAACTTAACGGTGCAATAATTTTGCAAGATATTTTCTTTCCAAGGAATTTCTAGATTAGCCATCTAAATATTTTTCACAATATTTCTGCTACAAATAGTAGACATCTTGGAAATCAATTGATCTCACAATACTTCAGCCAGCTTGAATGTTAGAGATGTTTTTAAATCAGCGATTACTATGAAATTTCTTCATTCTTGTGCAATCTCACCCTTATCCAAATAAAAAAGGTTTGGGATCAGAGCTAGAGCTATGGAGAGGGGTTCAGATTGAAGGATGGGGGTGCAGCTGGTTCCTTTATTTAAAAGCCTTGGTTTTATCTGTACTACACTTTTAAGTTTCTAAAATCTCTACATATCTACAGAGACAGCAGCCATTTTGTCCTCAGAATGACTGTGCTTGCTGCAGAAGAAACCATCCAACTATGCTCTCTCATGGAGAATGTACTTTTGTTTGTTCTTGCTATTTTCTTAAATCTCAATGAAGAGACATTGAAGATTGTAAGTATGTTTTGCTCTTTGGATATGGAAAACATAACAGAAAAATATGAAAAGATGGAAGAAGTAGGTCTGAGAACAGCATCAATTTAGTCCAAGCCACAAGAAAAAACTCAATCCAATTATCTGATCCTGTTTACCTATCCCTAGTCATGACAATTTCCACATCACACTGGGGATGAATCTCCCTCTTCTACTGAAGACGATAAGTATCTTTTGTTTCATGGGTAACACATGAGGTGCAAAATACCATACACTATAATTGACATCTAGCCATGCCTTGTAGCTGGGAGGAAAATAATATTTAACTACTTTACCTTAAAATGCCAAGTGCAATATGAGGCGAAATTAAAATGCAATTAAAAAGATTGTCCTAGTAATGATGTAGAATGTAAAATCGATGGCAAAGTCAATTTATTTCAGAAGGGAAAAAAATCTCTCTTCTTTTCTAGCAATCCTATTACATTATACTTCAGTGCATTGCTAAACATTGCTCTCACCTTCTACTTTAACAGTGGCAAACTCAGGGGTCTGACATGAAATAGGCTATTTCATCTGAGATGGTTTAAGCTGGCCTAAGGAGTGACAGGAGAATATAGCAAGCAGTCAGTACTAATGACAGCATACCATTTTTATAGACTAAAGGTCGAGCAATGAATTTCAATTATAGAGTGTCAGGATGCCCAAATGTAGGTACCTGATAACAAGCCTGAAGCTCCAAGCTTCTGCAGAATTCTTCTTTAGAATTTCAATATAGCTCTTAGCCTTTAGCACTGATTTTTTTCACCAGAAGCCAATAGATGTAATCTTTTATAAGAAACTCTATCTTTGCTTCCCTTCAGCAAGAATGGGGTAGTAGCTAAATGAAGCGTGCCTTTAAAATGTTGTAGACACTTTTTAAACTCATTTTTATGTTAACGTCCCAACATCTCTATTTGTTTTTTAACATTACATTTTTTTAAAATAGGTTCTAAATTAAAACATTTAAGTAACCAAATTGCCATGACAGATCTAATTAACTTTGTCAAGACCAAGAGGGGAATATATATTTCTTTTAGCATAAAGTTGGAAGCTTCTTTATACAATTAGAGGGTTTTTTGTTTTGTTTTGTTTTTAAAGCAAGCACAACATTTCTAAACACATTGCTGCAGGTTGAGTGAAACATCATTAACGTTGGTGGCTGTAACTGCTGCCCCTCATTTAAGTTAGCTGTAAGAAACAGTTAAGCTCCTTCATAACAGCCTCCACTTAAAACAAAGGCATATGTGATCGCTCAGCGTGGAAGGCTTACCTGAGCATTATTTTGCATAAAGATGGGAAGGCGGAAGTTGAGAAACACACAGGAACATATTGAGAAGAAAAATACAGACACATCCTGAACAAACACTGTGTATGTAGTGCTGAAGAGGACTGGGGTTCTGAGCAAGGAAACATCACCTGGCATTTGGCCACTTCTGCGTTCAGGGAAACAGGAATTTCTGCAGTCTCTGTAAATAAACAAGATAATATCAAAGATACCTGATGATCAATTCTTCCCCCTAACTGGAGCAACCTGAAAGACTTCAAATTTATAGCTAGCTGCTTCGCTCGAAAGGCTGACAATTTTTTAGTATACTCACAGAGGCAAAAATAGATTGCAAAGAAGAGTAAGGCCCTTATCCTGCTCAAAATTATTAAAATGCTTAACTCTGAGTGCCCTAAATATTCTCTACAACCATTTCCCCAATAATGGAAACCTAGAATCAATTTATTAATCACTGTATTTTCTCATTCATTCATTTTTTTAAGACTTAAAACACAAATAGTCAGAAAGATCTTATCATAGAGAACATAGAGGTGGTCAAAAATGGCTCGATATTTCTGCAAAATTGTTAACAAAAGTTCCACCTCTCCCACCTTATTTTAGGGAAGGGGGGTTTCAAAATTCCAAGTGTCAATGGAACACTTCATTAGTATTTCCAACACTGAATTTTTTTCATCAGCTCTCTTATTAAAATATAATTTGGGCTTTGTCAGACAAACAGAGGAAGACATTTTTTGATCTGAAGGTCCTCCACTGAAAGATATCATTTACAGCAGAACCTAGTTGTTCAGACACCTTGGTTCTTCTCCTCAAAGAGGTATCATTGCTTCTGTAACCATTTTATTGTGTATAAAAGGGGAGCCACAAGCTAGCCAACTATCATGTTTACCTGAAATTATACAGTTGGGCCTTTCTTATCTTGGTGAACTCTTTACCTCCTCAAAATTCCATTATAATTACGAGTTTCAGTGTGGTCTCTTGGCAGGATCTTTTATGGTATTTGACTGAAAACAACTGTGCCAGAGCATCCACCCATAAAGCATGGAACCTATGCGATCCTTCCAACAGCTATTAAGTTCATTGAAGTGTCCTTAGAAGAAAAAATGAAGTCTTTGTTATTTCTAGAGGCCAGCAGCTGCAAAGTTCTTGAGAGATTTAGCAGCAGGGCTCATTACAAGTTTCTGAGGGCTGTACTTTGAAATGGTCTCAAAAAAGGACCTTTATAAATGTTTTGCTTTGCTTTTGCCTTGACCTCATTCAGGAAGATGATGAGAAGTCTGACACATTGTGCCATAAATAAATACTTTTTAACAAATTATTGTTTTTAGTAATTTGAGTTTTTTATTAGTCTTTTCTTAATTTGTCTTTCATGTCCCTTAGAAAATGATGTTATCTTCTTGCATTTCCATATTCTGTATCTAGAAAAAATCTGTATCTAGAAAAGTTTTGTGAACAATGGATTTTTCAGTTTATTGGGAATTTCCTCAAATTAGCAAACATGCTATTTTGGAGTTGTAATGAAATTTTTTTCATAATTTAAAACAAAAATAGAAAAACACTGAAAATCTAAACATTTTGTTGTGATTTAAAAAAAAATAAAAATAAGGAGAATTTTAAAATAAAAAGTTTCTTTGAATGAAAAGACAAAATATTTCATTCTGAAAATGATAAAGCAAGTTTTGATTGGGCGGGGCATGTGTTATATTTTAACTAAAACAATTTGGTAAAACTAACTAATTCATTGAATGTTTTGGTATTTCAGAATCTGAATTTTTCACAAAAAATTTCTATGAAAATTTTCTCCACGCTCTACAGCTCATTCTCTCCAAGTATGAATATCGTCTCAGGATTGAATAGAACTAGTAGAAGAAATTTCAGCAGAACCATATTTAGTGGGAATATGCAGTTCCATTGATTTCAACAGAATTTTATTTGAGGAAAAAGTTTCAACAAATTTGAAATGTCCCATTTTGATATATTTTTTTTAAATCATCACTTCAATTCACTTTGTTTTGAAACAACCTGTTTAGAATATTTTAAAGTTATATTTTATAGTATATATAATACTATAGAATAAAATACAAAGTGAAATTAAAATGAAATATTTCTCAATCTGAATTTTCCTTTGCACAGTATTTGAAAATATTTGGTTTTCACTCCAATTCAGAGTTGTTTGGTTTTCACTCCAATTCAGATTTTTCTGTCCCACTGATGTAGATCAGGAATAAGCTTAATGAAGACTAACTCCGGTATAAAACTCATAAGTGAAAATACAATCTCTGCATCAATGGATAGTACAAAACAATTCAACAAAGCATGAACACATATTGAACAAGATGTTTCATTAGATTTAAAAAAAAATCTACAGTTAAATAAACTTTAAGAGTAAAAAACCTATTAAAGAAAGACGTCTGCTGAACCAAGTTAAAGCATGGGAACAGTGAAAGGATTTTGGCCCTATATATACTTTTTTAGTCTTCATGAATGTAAACTAAATGTTATATTTCCAAGTAATAGGAAAACTAGATTGAACAGACTGGAAGCAATGTTGATGGTAAATGTGATCAGGGCTTCAGGCTAAGCTTATTTCACATGCAAAATAATTTAAAGCACTTAAATAAAAGAAAAAAATCCATTTTCCTTAGCCCAGCAGTCTGAACCTTCAGAGGGTAAGTACTTCTCACCAGGAGCAAACCAACTTGAATTGTATTTAAAAACTCATTTCAGAATTACATTTAGCATCTAGGCCAGCTGTTGATTTAGTGCAAGCTATTTTGCAAAAAAGTAACATCATTTATGACAAGAGTCCAATGTAACATTTAAAAACTTGGTTTGAGAACATGGAAATGTTCTGTATGACTATGTATATTTTAAATTTGTTAAAAATTAATCAGTTATGGAAATAAAAATACAGGGAGTCTTGCACATTTATATTCTACGAGATAGAATCTACATAATACTGCCAGAGCTCAGAAAAAATGCTTTCTATTCAGGGCAACTAAATTAATTTTAATTAGAAGAAAGTCACTATATATGCCACCAATCAGCAATTGTAGGCTGGAACAAAGAGAACTCACCTTAGTGGAAAGAGGTGCTATGCTATGAAATTCTTGACAACAAAGAATGTTTAAATAATATTAGGTCTAGTTACCTTGAACCACTTACTGGAACAAAGGAATGTTACAAATCTGGATACCATATAGAAAGTGAAGGAGTAAAGGAGATTAAATTCATATTTAGCTCAAATCTAAGTATTATTATAAAGTTATTTTCTCATGTAGCATTTGGTTAATATGAGATGGCCTTGAGTTGAAAAATTCTAACACAGATGCTGATCATTTCCCTCCATACCAATTTTGGAGGGATATTTGGATCATGAGCTTTGGCCTGAGCACATTTCTTATCCTAAGGGGTAAGTTTGGAGATACCAATTCAAATATCCTTACAGTGGTGCATAACAATATCTGATTTTGCAACTACAAAAATTCGGAGTTAGCTTAAGAACTACTTATTTGCTTTTCTAGTAAAAGAAATAGAAAGCCTCTGTTCACCACAATTAGGAAAATATTATGTACGTATTTATTTTCTGTTATTATTTAATACATGTCTGACTATGAATATGAGTGTACGATTGTACAGTCTTACATGTCCTTTTCTTATTAAGTTCAGGGACAGGTCAATTGAATTGGTGGTAAAGTGATGAACATTTTAACCTAACATACTCTGTTTTGGTAATTAGGAATCTGACTCCATTCTATAAAGTACAATATATGCTCTACTTATACCATGGTAAAGTATAGTGCAATTGTATCATTGTAATTATTTTTTAGGCTCAAGGGTCAGCACAGTTAATTTTTCTTAGAGTTACTTTTACTAGTATGAACAGATGCAGTATTAGAAAATATTTTTTAAAAAATTGAAATTTGCCAGTTTTAATTTGCAAAACTCAGTCATAACCATAGGTATTTGATTGACATGATTTTGTGCAAAATAGTTCACCTTTCGGATATTTGTGAAAAAAAGAAAAGCCAGCTTGGCTTGAAGTGAATAATTTTGACACTTTGAAAGAGGTGAGACATGGGGGGAGGGCCAGCCTGATCATATAGGTGAACTAGGTGGTCACCTAGCCAAGCTTTAAGGGCCATCAAATTAGACAGAAGTAAATCCATTGAACCATGTTGTATCTTGGGAAAATTCTCACTTGAATTATATTTCTGTAACACCATTGTCTTCAACAAGTACTCTTGGTCACATCTATGTCACACAGCTGTTGTCAGAAGGCTGGTTGGGTGGCTCTGCAACTGGAACTGAAGTCGGATAGTGATGACGTGAGTCAGAAGAGAATCTAGTTCATTCTGCCCAACCTTGTTGATAGGAGCAAGATGACTTTTCTGTCCTTTGTCTAGCTTGTCAGAAAAAGGTGTTGTACCCCTTCAAAGAACTAGAAAACCAGTTACCAGAAGTTCCATACCGATGGAGCATGGGAACAATGATCCATTTCCCAAATACCCAGAGGTGACCAGAAGAGAAGGTGACAATCTATACCCATGCCTGTGCAGTAAAAACCCTCTTTCACCAGTACCAGACAGAGATGTAAAGGAGGTTAATCAGCACATCAGCACAAACCCCTCTTCAGCACACAGAACTTCACATATTGATAATGCTTATCTGACACCTGCAAATGTTGATCTTACTAAATGAATATTTATCTAGAATAGCTGGGTAGGAAACCCTCATGATAATTCATACAGTGCAATTTATTAAAAAAAAGGAAAAATTAACATGCGTGGCTGAATAATTGCTCCACACAATTATTAATTAAGATCCAATAATTCTTGAGGAACATTAAACTTGAAACATTTTCTACTCAGCATTCCAAGGGCAGCATTTCTGATTCTTCATAAAAATGTGCACACAGCTAGAAATTCATGTTATTGGATGAATAAATAATATGTTGAGAGCCCTAAAAAGAACAATTCTAATAACAAACAAGAAATATATGGGCATTTCAAATGATTTATTTAGAGTGCTAACATTTTGAATTGGATACCTGGATACCCATAATTATTGTATAAATTCTAGGTGAATATTTTAACTCTTCACTTAATATATTGTACATTTTTACCGAACATGAATTTGCCTAATGAAATTATGAAAAAAAGTATGCCAGCTCAAAGAAGCAGGTTTATAGAAATGTAATCTAAAAATATTAGAGTATTAAGCAATCATTTCATGCCGTTTCTTGGCACGCGAATGCAGCAAAATTAAACAATTTGATTCTGCTGAATAATATCAAAAATAAAAATCAAATGGTGGTTCCTTTAATCCATCTATAATATTCATACAGCACTAAATTCAGAACCATAAGAACTGTAATTTGCATTTTTTATAAACAGGATTGTATTCAAGTGCGTAGTTAGTCTAAAGCCGATAAGACTGTTCTGGGTTTGCAAGTTTATTACCAGATATGATATATTTTCATATCTTCTATTGCTTCTTATGTTAACAAGTTTCTGAATGATAAATAGAAAGGGTTATATTGTTTGTGCTCCCCTAGATTTCTTGCTTTTGACTTTGATTTTGGGACTAAAAAGGCCAACTTATGACTCTGGCACCATCCACCTCTTTCGTCGCACCAGCCAAAAAAGCTAGTCACTGTCAGAGAAGGAGTTTGTGCCAAGGTGCACTGAGTCTGACAACTGCAATTGTGTCTTCCCCATCACAAAGACAGGAGTGGGAAGGCTACTTAATTTCTCCCCATTCCATATCTTTGTACTTGTTCCCAGGAACAGACACAATCTTGCCTCATAAGAGTTTTTTAGATGACAACAAAAATAAAACACACTGACATGCGGAAGTCTGACATTTATGTAAAGCAGGATTCAGAAAGGTAGATTGTCTAATACAATTAGTGCAGGATTTATAGCATGCCTTTTTTGCCTCATTGTTTTGAGGCCAGCACAGTAAAAATTACATCGGGGCCACATCCCACTGATTTTTCTCATGGAAATACTTCCATTGACATCAATAGCAATACACAGCTGAACAGGATTCTCCCACTAATGATGATGATGTATGTGAAATGAGTTCGTGGTCTAGTTTTTATTTAATAGGTATTTATAATTCAAACACATTAAATAAACTGCTACAACTGACACCAATTGGCACTTTTATGGTAGCCTCAAGAGGGGGTCAAAGACTGATTCAACATGAAGATTTAACTATGTTCTTGTGAGTAGAGTCCAGATGCTAAGGGGATAATTTGGGGAAGCTTGAACAGTCATTCTTCATGCTGTCCCTGTTCTGTAGGTAAAGTGAAGATTTCATTTCCAAGTGCGGTCAGCCTGACCTTTCATGAGCACTAATTTAGAGAATAATATAGGGTACTGTTAAATGCATCAAGAAACCTACTGTGCTGTAATCGCAGCTTTCTGCAATATCCATAAGAAACTATTACACACATTTGCCACCATGAAATATGTTCTGGAGTGCTATTTTTAAGAGAGTTTATATAGTTTTAAATATGTAGTCAGGACAAAGTAATTTTCAGAGCTACCTGAATTATTCAATATATGAAGAAAAAAATACAAGAAATTAAGAACATAAATTCACCTTTCATTGAGGGCAGTAGCTATTCAGATGGAATAAAATCAGGCTTTCCTTGGCCGTTATATAGTTTACTGTGCAGATGTTTGTAAAAGTCAAGTACAATTATGGAACAACATTCCTACCTCAGAAAGAATTATTCAACACTTGCAGAAGGATTTTTTTTGGAATCTTATGGGATAACATCTATTATTTTTTCATCTGTTCATGGCACCAGTGTAGAATTTCTTATAGGGGCTTCCACTTCTCATCAGCCAAATGGATATTTTAATCTCTTTACTTCTTTATTTTGGTGTGATCCTTCCCCATGTTTAGAAAGAGTTTATTGGTGAAAAATGAAGAAAATGATAATCATAAAAAAAATCTTGACTAACTGGAAAAGCTGGGTTTTTATTTATCATAGTATATTGTCTCATTACAACATGAAAACTACATCATATAGTGTCAACGTTCCTACAATAGAATGCTTTGGATTTCAGAGGAATGGGTCTGCTTCTTCAAATGCCTGAGAAAATTTGAAATTGATTTAAATGGAAGTAGAGAACTGTTCAGTGGGAGTTTTCTTTTTGTCATATTTCTGTAAGATAACTGCAAAGCAATCTATTGAACTATTTTTGGAAAAACTGGTCCTGATCCTGCTTTCATATCAGCAGGTCTATTTGTATATGTAAGGGTTGAAACACTGAGCTCTAGTGCAGTCATGCTTAGGTCTGCTACCTCTCTAAGGACAACTCCAAATTCCAGCCCAGAATAAAGGCATTCTGGATCACATAGACCAGAAGAACACTTGGAAGATGGACACTGTCAGAAGACAGAATACTGAGCTAGATGAATTACTCGTCTGACAATATGGCCATTCTTATAGTCTGACCTAACTATAGTGGGTCAGATCACTGGGGTCTAAATTAGTTGTTACCACTCAAGAAACAAATCTTGGAGTCACTGTGGATAACTCTCTGAACATATCCATTCAATATGCAGCAGCATTTCAAAAAGCTAACAGAATGTTGGGAATCATTAGGAAAGGGATAGGCAAGACAAAAAAATATCATATTGCCTCTTTATAAACCCACAGTAGATCCACATCTTGAACATTGTGTGCCGCTCTGGGTGCTCCATCTCAAAAAAAAAAGATATATTGGAATTGGAGAAGGTACAGAAAAGGGCAACTAAAATTATTAGGGGTATGGAAAAGCTTCCATGTGAGGAGTGATTAATAAGACTGGGACTTTTCACTTTGGAAAAGAGATGACTAAAGGGGGATATGATAGAGATCTATAAAAAATCTTGATAGGTGTGGAGAAAGTAAGTAAGATGGTGTCGTCTTACTCCAATCACATAAAACAAGAACTAGGGGTCACAAAATGAAATCAATAGGCAGCAGATTTAAAATGAACAAAAGGAAGCATTTCTTCATACAGTGTAGAGTCTGCCTGTTGAACTCTTTGTCACAGGACACTTTGAAGACCAAGGATATAAAAAAAGAGAACTAAATAAGTTCCTGGAGGATAGGGTTATCAGTAGCTATTAGCCAGAGTAGTCAGGGATTGTGTTTGCCAGAAGCTAAGAATGGCCAATGTAATGGATCACTTGATGATTACGTGTTCTGTTCATTCCATCTAAGGAACCTGGCATTGGCCACTGTCAGAAGACAGGATGCTGGACTAGACTGACCATTGGTCAATCCAGTATAGCTATTCTTACATTCAAACAAATTTTTGTTTGACTTCCCTTTTTGCTAAAAAATATTGAAAAATATTGTTTCAGATTGTCCTGAAAAGTTTTTTTTTTCATATGACCAGCAAACCAAAACATTTCTTATTTAAGCAGCACTTATCCCTAACCCCAATTTCCACGTGAACCCTGGGCTATATGTCCAAAGACAGGAGGCCTCTATTCTAAGCTGACAGGAAAAGGTCTATGCTTTATTTAGGATAGTTATTAAGTGCTAATACACCCTGTCGTTAATGTAAAATCTTGTATCATTTTCTCTCTTCTGAGTATAAGTATTTAACACAGAGCAGGAGGACCTTGATAAATTGCACTAACTTGTTGCACTCAGAATAGGTGATTTGTGGAAAACTTGTATAAATAGAGATGTAAAATGAATCCTTGAATCTTTACATAAATGTCATGATTTTCTATTCTTACACATGCACACAGTGTATCTTCTGTAGATATGAAATGAGCTTGATGGAAGCAATTAAGTTGTTTGGATATATTCATGAAATAAGTATTGTATTTACTGTGTGTATTACAGTCCACTATTATATAACTTCCTCACACAACTCTGTGATGTTCATAGTGACTTCCAAAACATACTCTACTACACTTCTCGAATAAGTCTCAGTAAATCTAACAGTGGAGTGCCACTATACCCTTATAATAAGACAACAGAGTCTTGTGGCACTTTTAAAGACTAAAAGACTAAAAGTGCCACAAGACTCTGTTGTCTTTCTACAATAGACTAACACGGCTCCCCCTTATAATAAGAGTGTTTGTTTGTATGAAGAGATTTTATAATATGCAAATACACTAGATTTAAGTGACTGACCAAGCTAATTTTATTTACAACCTATTGGAAGCCATGTATGAAATGCTGTTTTGACTAGAATATAATAATGGGATGGGCTCTTCTCTGTTTCATCCCATTACATAATAAAAATATACCTTACCAGCAGATGTAAAATTAACACGGTTATTTCTATTTTCTTCTGAAGATACGGACACTTCTATTCATTGGAATATTCAAAGCTATATTTAAATTTATCTTATACAATCTGTTTCTCATAGAAGGATTATAAAATGAGCCACATTTTAAACATTGACACAAATATAAAAAACTATTGGAAAACAGAGAAGTCCAACTAACAAAATGCATGAATTAAGATGTTAATTATTTTCATCCATTTACTAAGCAGCATCAAGTATTCTGTGACTTCTATTCTGTCAAAAAGTATAATAAACTGAAAGGAGCTGTTCTAGGAATCATTATGTTGACTTGAAGAATATATTTACTATGCTAATTGAGTCCATACATCAGCTGATTTTCAAATTTTGTTTAGACTAGACAGGAAATGAAAATACAGATTAAATGATTATTATTTTGTAGTTATACATTACCTGAAATTTCCTTGAAATGTTTCTATTTGATACCAAAGATCAAAATTCTCTTCAAAGACTTTCGCTACCAGAACTGGTTGGAAAATATTTTTTCCTCCTCAATGCCGTAATACGGTTGGGACACTGAGTGCAATTACTACCTTTCATGGCACATAGTCCTGTCTATGCCCACTACCCGTACCTACAAAGGGATGGGAGAATCAATGTATGTAGACACAGACTTATTGCTCTAACCCTAATCAGAACCACATCTAACCTCCCTGTATACCTGAGAGAGTGCAAAAGTCTCTTTGCACAGCATTTCTATGGATGGCCTGTTCTCCTTTCTTTAGCAGAATGGCACCATGCACCTTTGACAGACAAATGTGCCCTAAGGCAAAAGGTCTGATTTCATCCTTTTCATACAAGCAATTTTGATTACACCGACAGATTAGGTTTGTTCATTTTCCTTGTTTTAATGTAAAGTTACACAGCAGTGCTGCGAAGGCATGAGATATATTACAAGACAAGTCAGAAGCTATCACAAAGTACCTGTGTCACAAAATGACACCATTTTTGTCAATTACTTTGTGATATGTCATGAGGTAATTTTGATGTGTCACAGACACTCAGTAAACCAAGTTAACTCATGTCAGCACCATATAAAATATTAGAAGAAGTAAAGAATGTCAATATACTGCAGAAAAGTAACTGATTTTCTACCTATGAAAGTTAAGAAAGTGATAACCAAAAGTCTTGCTTCAGCTATAGGCTGAAAAAGAAAGTGGCCATATATAATTGATTTCTCTCTCCACATTTTTCCAGCACACAATACATTACCCTTGAGTGTGGATCTGTGGCACTAAGAGATGAAAGACTAATTTAATTTTATTGTTCCCTCTTTTAATCAAAGGCTGTCAGTCATACAATTCCAATTTAACTAAAATGAAATGGAGATTTGCTGATATGGGGAATTGCTTTCTAAAAATGGGGATGACAAGTGTTTCATATCTGGTCTCTTTTGCATTTGAGCTCAAGTTTTCAAATAAACATTCTTGCTTTAAAATTCCAATTGGAAATGATAATTGAAATTTTAAAGTATAGTATTACCTAATGAAAGAATTTATGAAGCAGATATATTACTGGTAGTAAAAATAAGGGTTTCCAGCTGTTTGTATCAATTCAGGAATATAAAGAATTGTTTACTCAACAACTGATTTTTTTTTTAATATAAATTTCACAAAAGTTTATACATGGGGGATAAAACAGAATCCTGAATAATTGACTAATATTTTCTTGAAAGTGAACAATTCATTCAAGGGGAAATTCATCTAGGGCACAGTGGATTCATTTAATGGTCTCTTGCATACCATCTAAGCCAAAAAGAATGGCTGAACTTGATATGGGGATCAGCAGATAGGGGCCGTAAATATGAGGTAGTCTTTGCAGTAGCCATGAGAAGGCTGATGCATAAGAGATTTTTTGTGTAGGGCAAAGGAAAAGCTGCTAGATATATAAATACATCAGTTCATTGGCTCAAAAATCCTACTTAGGTAGTACTAACTAGCTGTGGTCAGTATTTCAATCTATGGGTTGGGACATGGATTTCCCAAAGGGGTCTATGGTAGACCCGTCATGGTTATATGCCTGTTTGGATGAATTCTATACAATTCAACCCTTTCAAGAGTCCCTAAATCCAGATGACCCGCCATCTTTGTGAAGGAACATTGAGTAGTGAATTTAACTCACATGGCATAGGTTTATCTCTATTACTTTTTAGTCTTTTTATATACAAAAACAATAAAGATGGTGAACAAGATTTCTTTCTTTTTTTTTTTTTTAAATGGACAACAAATCTACCTTTTGTTTTTAAACTGCACAAACTCTTTAGGTATCTGAAATTTTGCAATTTCAGTACATTAATTAAAATGTGTTTTATTTTGTTTTTAACGTTAGCAGTTATTGCCAATTATGTGATTGCAGCTTACAAAGTCAACAACAGAAATCACATGTTTACCATTGCAGGAATAAAACAGTTTACTGTACAACAATAAAAAATAAAAGCCCCTTGCATTGCAATAATCTGAAAGCCTGAATTAGGCTATAGACTATAGCTATTAAGGGAAGTCATGCAGAAATATGCCCTTTAGCATGGTACTTATTCTAAATTATGTTATGCTTTTAAATGCTTATTTTACTATGTGAATCTTTAAATTAAAAATGAGGCACTTCTGTAAACTTTCCAATAGTATATCCTGTGGCATCTTATTTTGATTTTATTAACCTACAGCCTTTTATCAAGTAGGATAATCCTAGTTTTCTAACTACCTATGTAAAATAATTGTCCTCTATATGGAATCCATCTGAACTGGGTTAGTCATTCTACTTTAAGATCATTGAGCTATTGACTCCACTGATGGAAATCTATGCATTAAATCCTGTTACATCAACATGAATGAAAGGATGACATGAACCATTAAAGGATGCGAGTTGTCCACTGCATAATGTGATAGGAGTTATTTTGGTTTACTTTTGCAGTTCCAGAATTGCTTGTGTAGGTACAATGCAAAGATAATGTGTTAAAGGTCAGACCAACATCTTCTTTTGAATACTGTTCAGGCCAGGTTGTGACTTGGACTCCATGTAGGGGAGTAAAAGCCCCCAATGTAGCTCTGCATGGCATATCCCAACCTTAAGAACAGCCATGTGTAGTAAGGTAGGGTACTCACCCACTTACTGCCACCCAGGGCAGGAGGCTATAGGATGGGGAATAGTCAGAGCCCTACTTCAATCTCTCTTACTTACCAACCAGAAAGGAAATCCAAGATGAACCAACCCAGGGCCTACAGGGATATAGGCCAAGAGTGGATTAGTAACAGACAGGCACAATGAAGATCATGCCTGAGAGCTACAGCTGAGTCTTATTACCTCCTATAAGTGCTTCTGCAATGGAAGGGCTGCACATTTCTCCTTGCTTAGAGCTGCACTTAAAATAAAAATCTAGCCCTAAAAGACCACCTTTTCAACTGACATGGACCAGAAGTCAATATTGTTTTATTTATGGTGCCTTCATACAACACCTGTCTTCATACTATGATCTCTTTGGAGCAGCTATTTTGTGTCTGTAAACCACCTACCACAATGGGGCCCTGACTCCGATTTGGGCTCCAGGCACAACTGTAATGTAAACATGCCATAATAAGAAGAGCATAAGCACAGAACGAAAGAGAAGAATTCAATTAAGTAAGGAGTTAACTCATACCACATTTCAGCAATTCTCCTTAATCACACAGCTCAGAAGAGGTCATTTCCTCTAAAGTGGTTTTATTGTTGGGTTATACTAGTCAAAGCTTAGTTTACCCTCAGGGATAAAAAAAATAGGTCAATTTTTTTTAAAAATGCAATTAATAAAAAAAAATTGTCATGATATGCAGGACACATTCATAGCAAGGTCTCCAGCAGAGTTAAATAGGTAAGGAATACATTAGTGTCAGAGAGCCAACAGATAGAAGCACTTACCATTTTAATGGAGTTGTAACATTAATTAATGAAAATATTGGATCTACTAATCCACAGAAAAAAAATCTCTGCAATTTGTGATTTTCATCTTAATTGTTTTATGAATTGGATTTAATGTTACATGTAAGGTAAAGGCTTGTACATCACTAAATGACTCAGCTTGCATTAGTTTATAAATCCATTTGGAAAGTTCACAGAACCTTATTCTTTTATTTTTCTGATAGTCTTATGTGAAAATAGTCTTTCCAGCCTGACACTGTACTGTAAATCCAACCATTGCCTCCATGAATTTTCTTTTTGTGTAGTCTGTTGGCCAAGCAGTAAGGTAGTTTAGGGCAGTACTTCTCAGCTAAAGATATGTGTATCTCTGGGGTTTCATCAACATCTAAATATTTGCCTAGTTTTACAACCAAAGAAAGCCCTAGGTAAGATAGTACAAACAATTTTCATACAGGAAATGACTTGTTTATGATGTTCAACATACTAGATGCTGAAATTTAAGTATAATATTCATATTCCAATTGATTTATTTTATAATTATGTGGTAAAAATGAGAAAGCAAGCAATTTTTCAAAATAGTGTGCTGAGACGCCTTTATATTCTTACATCAGATTTTGTAAGCAAGTAATTTTTAAGTGAGGTGAAACTTGAGGTATGTAAGAAATCAGATGCCGGAAAGGGGTACAGTAGGCTGGAAAGGTTGAGAGCCACTGGTTTAAATTACAAGTAAAAGTAGCTTTAGTTGTATTAAAAAAAAAGGGGGGGGGGCTAACTTTAAGTAGCATTGCTGTGTCTTTTCTTTTCTCTCCTGTTTCATACATACAAATTTGCAGGCTTTGCACAGTCAAAATTCCCAAGTCATTAGAAGTTTTGAGTGTGCAGGGACTGGAGGATCAGATACTTCATGGCTACAGTAGTTTGCTGTTTCTACAGTGAGTACCAGGAGACACAAGAATGTACCATGTAAAACAAACTTCTCAAAACCTAGTCTGACAACTCTACAAACCTAAGTCTGTTCATAATCATGCAGGTGGAACCAGGCTCCCAGATGAAGTTGAATTGATTTCAAGTCATTCTGCACAGGCCTGCTTGTGCACAGACCTGCTCCTGAAGGCAGGAATAAGGTCTAGCAATCACTATTTGCTTAATACATCACTAATAAGCAGGGTATAACCTCAGATATTGTACTTTATTAATCAATGTCTTTTTTTAAATCAACAAAATATTATTTGTAATTTCATGCAAACCTGAATCAACTGTTATGTGAACATTGAGGTAAAACCTGAGAAGTTTATTGAGGGAGTTATTCTATAAAGAGAATATATATCATGTAATAATTTGTCACAAATTTTTATTTTCTCAGAAAGTCTCAGGGATGTTTATATTTCCAATACAGCAGAAAATGTATTACTCACATAAAAAAATAGTTATAAGCTATAAACCCTGTAACTTGATGGTCAGCATGGAGAAAAGGTTAGAGAAGTAATTTTGTAAGTCTCTTATTTTACCCCCAACTTTCCCAAGTAAATTGATAAATGATTGTAAGTTTTATTCCATCTCTGTAAGGCATTTAGAGCATAAACGTGTATGCTGGGACATACAGGTGCTTGAAAGCAACTCTGTATTATGTAAAGTCTTAAAAAATTAAAAGGGTGATGTAAAAAATTTAGATATATAGTACATAAAGTTTGCAAACTAATTAAAAAGAATATGAATGGATAGCTTGTTCTGTTATTTAAAGTAGAGACAATGGTCACATTTAAATGTTTACACTGATTTGAAATTTTTTACCTGTTTGTATTTTTGCCTCACTCCAGCAAAAGAAATATGCATGTTACCAATTGAAAGCATATGAATAATCACAGTAAAATCAATAACAATCCTTACATGCTTGAAATTAAGGACACACTCATTCTATTAACTAGAATACCATTCTACAATTCAGCTCCAAAAAATGCATTTGGAAAATAATTCCCTTCCCCCCCAAATCAGAATAATTTATAAAGAGAGAAGCTGCTTTGTTCCTATTCTAGTCTAAATTTTCTTCGCTTGGGGACAAATATCACCTAACATTAGCATTTGCTAACTACCGAGTCTTTCCAGTATGAGAAGAAACATTAGAGAGGGATAGAAGAGCCTTTTGTGTTTAATGTCCTATCATCATAAATTACTTCAGAAGTTTTCAGTAGAATAAAAAGTAGTTCACAAGACCATTATCACTGTACATGTGTTCTGGAGATAAATATCCCATGAAGGGAATTATTTCAGAATTTGATTTTGGCCAATTAGAGATAAATCACTAACATTTTTCATATGTGGTTGCTCCAGAATTGTGGACCTTGAAAGCCCAGGCTAACCAGCAGCCCCGCCCCATCCCTAGGCAGGGCGCCAAGAATCTTGGTAGATGAGTTTCCATTAAAATCAAGCACATTTTCATCAGAACTTTGATGGACTCAATCTGGCTCCATGGAATGTTTCAAATTTGCCAAATGATCAGGTACTGATCAAACATGGTTTTATCTGAATTGTTCACCTGTTATTCATATTGTGACATATATCTTCACTGAAACTTGGGTCAGTGTTGTCCAAGCCAAGTCCTAATAGAGAAAAGCTACTCTCTCCCCCACCCCCCAAAGTCAGTGAATAACTTAATTCATATTAAATACTCCTAGGTCTTTGTTAGTTTGGGCCCATAGTTTTTCCAGTCAGTGAAGTGGGAGAACACACACACAAGAGTCGCTTCCTCCATTTATGTACATGCTTTAACAGGAATGAATCATGCATGTGAATGAAACAATACATCTCTAGTTGTGCATCATAAAATGTCAACAGGAAATGTTAAGTGAAAATGCTGATACATATGTACAGTATATATATTTTAAAAGAATACCTGAAGGAACATGCTTACAATTATAACTCCTCAAAACTAGTTCAAGTAACCAAAGCTGCTTTGACTTAGAAACACTTTTTTAGGGTTATTATATTTTACTCAGCAATGAAATAACTAGATATATATTTTCAAATAAAGTTGGGGGAAAAAAACCCCTTTGGCTCTGTCTACACTAGAAAAGTTAGGGTGACTTTGTTAAGTCAAGTTAAGGTCAACTGTAAGTCGACTTAACGTCGACCTTATTAAGTCAACTTAAAGTCGATTTCAGTTTTCTAGTGTAGACATAGTCCCTTGTCGACCTTATTGAGTCGACTTAACAGTTTACATCTACTTAATAAGGTCGATTTAGGTGCTAATCTCCGTCCACACTGGCTTAAGTCAACCTAAAATGAGATGTTATTAAGTCAACTTAACTTTTCTTTAAGTCGACTTAAGGAAATGCTTAAGTCGGCTTAAGGAAAGCCCAGTGAGGACACGGCTTTGTTTAGGTTGACTTAAGCCTCCTTAGGTCGACCTAACTTGTAAGTGTAGACGCACCCTTTGTTTCCAGTATTAGAACTTTGTAATTTAAGATGACCTAGCTTGTAGCAAACTTTTATATCAAAGCCATAGACTGACAGAATCTAAATTACAACTAAACTAAAGGGTCAAATGTGTAATATCATAGACTTTTCTCACTGTATTAGTGGCCCATGAATGATGCAAACCACTAATGGACATGAGGAATTAATTAGTGGTCAGAAAGATTGTGATAGAGAGCATAATGTCACTGAAAAGGAATGAATTAATCAATTCAATGATTGCTCTATTCTTTCTTTCCTTTGAAGAGATAAAAAGCACTGTTATATGCTACAGAATTAAGAAACCTGCAGAATACCAGACAATCCAGTTTATCATTTTCATCATGGGATTCGTAGACCTAATAATAATGAGAGGGTGTCAGCACAGCACATGCATGAGTCTCTTGTTGCAGTCATTATGGAAGCCTCAACCTGGTAGTATTTCAGCAAATTGCAATAATTTAAGTTATTTTAATCAGTGCGGGCTTCAAAAAGGACAAGGTTGAGGTGAGGATCATGAATTTCAGATTGCCTCCTCAAATTTAGACAAGGCTTATTTAAGGCAAGTATTTTGATGAAAATAATATGTGCAGATTTCTAAAGAAAACAGATTCTTGTTTAAACAACCACAAAAAACAATTGTATTGTCCCAGGTTTTTAATCATTTGAAGGAAACTGGCTGTTCTCTTTGTTTCAGCATGCAATATGCTTCTAGTTCTGGGAATAAGCTCATGGTCCCACCACACATCATTTGAATAATTTCAGTTCACATTCTGGGCTGTCAGCAGTGCTGTCTGCTGGATATCTGTTACATTAATTCCATCTTTAGTTCTTTCTTAGTCACATGTCTCAGCTATAGGAACAGCCTCTCATTTAAAAAATCCAAAGGCATTTTACACAGAGAAAATAATGCACCTATTAAATAGTATAATAAAGCATAGTTAATATATACAGATTTAAAAATAGTAGCATAAAAGAAAAACAAACTTGTATTCTCTTTTTTCCTGAATCTGAAAACTTCTATCAGACTTCAACCAAAATAGTCTTCTAGACCTTGTATTTTCCCTGTGGGGTTGGATGGACTTTTCAAGGAGAAGCCTTCTATTTTTTTTCTATTTTGTAATAATCCTATTTAATTACAATATTATTTTAATTGTTTTAAGAAAAAAACATTATTGTATGAACCAACCAACCAAATAAACAAACAAACAAATAAATAAATCTCAATACTGCAGTAGAAGAGATCTCAGAAGAGAAGAACCTTGCAGTAGAAGAGATCTCTCCTGCCCAACTCCTTGCATTGGCATTCCATTTACCTCTCTACCGCATCTCCACTGATCTCCAGGACTGGATTGAGACACAAACATTATAGGCCCATGCCTGAAGAACCAGCTCCTGGAGTCATGCAATGAGTTCTCACCTTTCATTTTTTGTTTTGAAAAAATCATGTTTCCAACATGGGGACTCAAAGAAAAACTTGAAAGCATAACCTGAGTTTAACTGATGTCTACCTAACTCTCCATGGAGCCTGAAACAATAACTCAAAGATGTATCAGCTGCCTGCATTCATTTTAACTCTGATACTTGCTGCCATCCAAAGAAGTTATGGAGTAATAAAGTTGGGCCCATGAGAACTTCTGATGGGTTATGCTTAACTGATGTCCTCTTCCAAACAGAGCTGCCGATTCCTGCCTCCCTACTTTTACTATGAAGGAGTAGGATTTCTTTCCATTCTGGCTTTGAAATGTTCCCTCCTCACACCCCAACCTACGTGCTTAACCTTAAGCTCTTGAGTAAATCCACCTCTATTCATCAAAGCACATGAAGAAGTGCTCAACTCCCATGATCTTCAATGAGATGATGCATGCATGTCTAATAAGAATGCATTGCTAATAGGAATGGCATAAAGCATCTATGTAAAGTTAAACAGGTGAATTCTTTGCTTGGATCATCACATTAAGCAGCAGTAGCAGCTGCAAGAGATTGTGTTCACAAAGAGATAGACCTACCAAACAGAGAGCTGTAGATTTTAGGGACCCCTAAACAAGCTAAATTAATATTAAAAACAAAAAACACATACCAAAACTAATCTATTACAGCATGACTGCTCTAAAAATGGAAACTCAGACCAAAAAAATTCAAAATCATCTTGCTTTGACATTTTCAGAATGGAAAGTTCCAAGTTTGAGGTCCAAACTACTTTTCATTTGAATTTTAAATTACACTAAAAAAACCCAATAAAACCACCATCACAACAACAAATAATAGTAATGCATTAAATAAAGGAGCTAAATCAAATTGGAAGAAATATTTTGATTGACTTGGTCCAAATTGGGAGGGGGGTTCTAATCACAAAAATTTTCAAGGTTCATCTAAAAAAATCTCAGAGGATGGGAAAAATGTTTCCCACACAGCTCTAATACAGGAATCTGTTCATATGTCAAAGAGAGACACACCCATTGGGCTGGGAACAAATCTTCAGAACAGAGCACTCATCAACTAGCAGGATATTTTCATGCCTGCATCATCATGAGAAAAAAGCCATTGAAGGAGAACTTGATTGGTTAAGCATGAGTTGATTAGTCTTGTTCTTTTTTGTAGTTTCTTTTAAGAAAAATAAGCACTGTAAGCTACTTAGGCCTCAGAAAAGGCATGTTCTAGCCCAAAGGGTCATGTTTTTACATCTGAAAGTTGAAAAGGATGAGAAAAAAACATTAGAGTGGTCCCTTAGGATATTCTCTCTGTACCCTTGGTAAAAGATGAAGTAGCTCTCAAAGAAGTGCAGCTATAGCTGTTTTTCAAAATTAGAGAGAAAATACAAACCTAACAGAGCACATACTACAGCAGCTTCCCAAAGTGGGCACAAAAATAGCCCTGATAACCAATATAAGCCAAACTATGATTTTGGTTACATCTGTGAAACTCAGATAAAGTATAATGAGAGAGAATTCAATCTTCCTGGTTAATAACAGCGCTATTTTTGTGCCTGTGCTCAGAAAGGAAACCAACAGATTTAACTGCAGTAGCATGTGTTGTGAATAGATTAATTCTTCTCTTCAGCTTTACTGCCATCCATGGAGAGCCATTTCTCCTGTACTTTGGGCTACCAACACTGTATTAACGTGAAATATCTTTATCACTGTGCACTTTCTCCAGCTATTTGAATTTGCAAAATGGTCTTGTAATTAAGTCACTAGATTCTGTTTGGAAACTCATCATCATCTTCTATAGATGAAGGCATGCATATAAACTTGCTTTCCCTGTGATTTAACAATCTCTTGATTAAATACCATTTATATCTGAAACAAATAATGAAAAGGCCTAAAGGTAGCTCTCCACATGTGCTCCCTTCTTTGTTGATTTGCACTAAAGGATTTTTTTTTAAGGAAAACTAATAGAAAACCACTGTGGATGAGCTATAAAAGGACATTATGCACCACTGATGCTAGTGTCCAGAGTACACCACTTTGCACCTTTCTTTTCAATATGAGTTTTCATTTCCAATTTAAGATCCTGATTCAACAATTCACTTAAATGTGCTGAACTCTAAGCATGTGAATAGTGCTACTGAAGTTAGTGGGTCTGCTCACATTTAAAGTTAGACATATAGTTAAGTACTTTGCCAGCTAAAGGCCTAAATCAACAGTTGGGTTACAGAAAAATAAATAGGCACAATTCAGTTCATTTAATGAACACTGCAATTTGTTTTACTGGAGTTGGAAATGAATGAACCTTGAAGTTGAGTTGGACATTCCATAGTGAAGAACTTGAATATCCAAGAGGGAACTATCCCTAGATAATCTTTACTTATCATGCAGCTGTTCTCTCTCCCTTTCTTTCACAAATGTTTGGAATCCTTCTTACTTAAATATCTTTAGGGGGTCCCAAAACTTGTTTGTGACGTCAGGGGTGGCAGCTGAGTTTGAAGGCAAGGAAGACTAGATAGAAATAGTAGGCTTGCTATTGTACCAGTTTCTGGACATATTCAACCTATATACTTGAGCTTGAGCTGAGACTTGCAAAGGTTAAATGCTATTTTGTTTTGCACAGTTCCAACAATAAATTAGTAATTTGCTTCACATGGCAAATATCAGACTTGAGTTCATGCACAGTCCCCATTGATCTGTTACTATAGTGGACACCTTCCAAAGGGGTAGCTGTGTTAGTCTATTGTAGAAAGACAACAGAGTCCTGTGGCACTTTAAAGACTAACAGATTTATTTATCGCATGAGCTTTCGTAGGAGAAAATCCCACTTCGTCAGATGCTTTGAAGATAGGAAAGTTACAGACTGGGAGGAAATTAAATGCAGGGGAGTGTATGACATAGCATCAGGTCAGGCTGTAACAGCAAATCAAAATAGGTGTTAGGATTCAAAACACTGGGGAACAGCACATAGAGGAGGGGGAGGTCAAATCACTTGTTGTAATGCGAGGAAAATCCATAATCCCTGTTTAACCCCAAGACAACTGAGTCAAATTTGCATATAAATTCGAGTTCTGCAGTCTCTCTTTGAAGCTGTGATTTGTTATTCATTTGTTTCAACACAGCTATTAACAAGTCGTCAAGGGAGTGAGCAGGGAGATTGAAGTGTTCCCCTACAGGTTTTGCAGTGTTGCAATTTCTGATGTCAGATTTGTGTCCATTGATTCTTTGGCGCAGAGACTGTCCTGTCTGTCCAATATATAAGGCAGAGGGGCATTTCCAGCACATGATGGCATAAATCACATTGGTGGATGAGCAGGTGAATGAACCCTTGATGGAGTAGGTGGCATGATTAGGCCCTGTGATGGTGTCATCAGTGTAGATATGAGGGCAAAGTTGGCAGCGTGGTCTGCTGCAAGGCTGTGTTCCTGCTTTAGTGTTTCTGTTCTGTGATCTGTAGTTGCTGGTAAGTATCCTTTTAACTTAACCTATTTTGATTTGCTGCTACAGCCTGACCTGATGCTATGTCATACACTCCCCTGCATTTAATTTCCTCCCACTCTGTAACTTTCCTATCTTCAAAGCATCTGACGAAGTGGGATTTTCTCCCACGAAAGCTCATGCGATAAATAAATCTGTTAGTCTTTAAAAGTGCCACAGGACTCTGTTGTCTAGTGGACACCTGTGCATCCAAAATGTTTCTATAAGGATAACAGAGCTGTCATGCATTTCTGAAGATGAGATTCTAGAACTAATTGAAGGTGTGATTTTTTTATTTTATTTTTATTGAGCTTTCTTTTCTGTTGATTGTTTCATGCACACTAAAGCAAAACTAGTGGATTTGGGGGTTTGACTTATTGAGTAATCAGAAAGTTGATAATCACTTTTCTCCAAAGATCATAATATTCATTATAGATAAGCATGGAGATATTTTCTTTTACTTCTTACAAAATGATTTATCCCCCTCATAAATCTCTGTTGCTGTTTATTTTGAGTTACTATTAATTATAAACAATTGCTTATAGATTCAATTCCAAGGCCAGAAGGAACTATGATATTTTGTCTAAACTCCTGTATAACATAGAACACAGAACTTCCTCAAAATAATTCCTAGCATAGAGCTTTTAGAAAAAATATCCATTCTTAATTAAAAAACTGCCAGAGATGGAGAATCCACAATAAACCTTGGCATTTTTTTCCTATGGTTAATTACCTTCACTATTAAAAACCTGTTTTAGTTTCAGTCTGATCCTGTCTAGCTTCAAGTTTCAGCCATTAGATAATGCTACACTTTTCTCTGCTGCACTGAACAGCCTGGTATTGAATATGTTTTCCCATACAGATAGTTATAAACTGTGATCAAATCATCCCTTAACCTTCACTTTGTTAAACTAAATTAAATTGTCCATTACTGTAAGGAATATTTTCTAATCCTTTAATCATTCTTTAACTCTTCTCTGGATCCTATCCAGTTCATCAACATCCTTTTTGACTAGTGGGCACCAGAACTGTGTATGCAGTGATTGCTCCAGTGCCAAATACAGAGGTAAAATAGCTTCTCTGCTAATACTCAAGATTCCTATTCATGCATCCAAGCATCACATTAGTCCTTTTGACCACAGGATCACAATGGGAGTTCATGTTCATTATTATCTCCCCATCCCCCAAGCTTTTTCAGAATCCCTGCTTCCTAGAACAAGTCCCCCATCATGGAAGTAATGTCCACAATCTTTATTCCTAGAGCTCTACAGATAGCCATATTAAAATACATATTGTTTTCTTGTAAACATTTTGTCAAGCAATCTAAATTACTTCATATCCATGACCCGTCCTCTTCACTATTTACCAATGCTCCAATCTGTGAGTTGTCTGCCAAATTTATCAGTGATTATTTTATATTTTCTTCCACTTCATTGATAAAATTGTTGAACAGCACAGGGCCAAGAATCAACTCCCATAGGACGCCACATTCATTCCTTACTTACAATTAGATTTTGAGACCTAACCATTAACTATCTTTTAATCCATTTAATGTATGTCATGTTAACTTTTTATCATTCTAGTTTTTTAATCAAAATGTCTTGTGGTACCATGTCAAACATCTTACCAAAGTATAAGTAATTGCATCAACACTATTACTTTTATCAATGAAACTTGAGATCTAATTTAAAAAAAAGATATCAAGTTGGTTTGACAAGAACTGATTTTCATAAACCTATCTTTATTGGCATTAATTATATTAGCCTTCTTTTATTCTTTATAAAATAAGACCCATATCAGTCACCTTTCCTGGGATCAATGCGAGATTGACAGGCATATAATAACTTGAATCACTCTGTTTACCCTTTTAAAATATTGAAACAACACTAGCTTTCTTCAATCTTCCTGACGTTCTGTGGTGTTGAAACTCTTATTTGAAATCAACATTGAGGAGTTCAATTGAACCATTAATCAGCTCTTTTAAACTTTTGGATACAAATTATCTGGATCTACTCATATATAAATCTCTTATATTAGAAGTTGCTATTTAACATCATCCTTAATTACTGTTGAAGTGTAAAATATTTGATCATAATCATCATCATATGATAAGAACACTTTTTTTCCACACACTTGAAGAAAAATATTTGTTGAACACTAATAGACCAATGCAATTATTAGGATTCTTTTTATTCTGAATATACTTTAAAAACCTTTCTTATTCTGTTTAACTCTGCTGGCCATAGATTTCTCATTATGTCCCTTTGCTTGATTGCTTGCCCTCCCCCCCCCCACCTGATTTGACCTTTATTCTGTATTATAAATACAGTTAAGTCATGATCAACTTATCTAAGTTACCATTAATTTTTAGTTCTATGATCACTGCCTCTTTGTCTGTCATGTTGGATGCAACACTCTGAGTTCAGAATTGTCATCAATAATATTTAGAAATTCTAAGGATGTTTAAATGCTGGCTGCATGAGACCTCTAGCGTATTTCCCCCCGCTCCCTCCCCCAACCCTCATGAACAAGCTTATTTTAGAACTACAAATTATAAACAGGTCATCCTGTTCACTAGCATGATTTGGATTTCAGTAGCAGATGCCAAATAATACCCTATCTTGCGCTTTATTTGTTTGGCCATTGATCCATAAGCATTCAAGATAATTTCCTTTTGAGTTGTCAGGGATTCAGAAAAGGTAACGCCATTTTTGACAGAGTGCCACTCCCCCTTCCTTTTTGCTCACTCCATCATTCGTAAATAGATAGTAACCACTGATTTTAACCTTTCAGTCATAGGAATCATTCTGGCAACTTTCAATAACACCAACTGGATTGAATTTATGCTCATAAATAAACTATTCTAATTCCTCTTGTTTGTTACACAAGTTCTTAGTATGGTCTCTAGGCAATTAAAGAATTTATTTTGTTCATGTCAATATTTTATTTGTCTAATAATAATCTGCACCTCTCACTTTATTCTTTATATATGTACCATGTTATTTGAAATTTTTAATTATTTCATCACAAAGTTAAAGTACATTGAGTGGTGTTCTGCACAGATAATATTTTTGCTGGTTTTAATGCACACACTACTATGATATGCTTAGTTTGATGGCTCAAGGCTTACATATAGTGCTGTAGAAGAGCATATTTTTATTTCATTGTCTTTTTCAGAGAACGGATACACAAATGAGCTCAAGAGATGGGAAAAAGCAATAGATGAACAGAACTTGCATTCATGTGCTTTCTTTATATAAGAAGGCTTGTCAGCAACAAGAAAATCAAGACACCTACCCAGTGGTGCAAGCAAAACCCTTTCCTGTTTAGCTCTTCAAGTGTATGTTTTAAACAGAAATAGTACATTGGAAAGGAAGCCAGTCTCCACAGGATTTCATCAATTGAAAGGGGGGCGGGGGCAGGAGGAGATACCAACCACCCCATGTGCTGTTAAAGACATAAATGATTGTGGCTGACAGCTAGTCCAGATGTCAGGGTTAGAAGTATGATGTCAAACATCTTTCTTAAAAGAAGTTTTCATAACACTATCACATACATTTCAGGTATACTTATGCTTGAGAAGTGTTTTCTGGATGGTATATGGCACTTGGGTGCCAAGTGGTTTAAATGTATTCTGAAACATGTTCTTGCTAGCAAACTTTATGTGGGTACCTATTTCAGGACTTGTTGATGGGTATTTCTTGCACATGCCTCTGAAAAAATATCTTGTTTTCTTGCATATGGTTTTGATCGAGGGCAGACTGAAGAGCTAGGAGATTATGAAACAGGACTTCTGATGGGAAACTCAAGAGTGATAAATACAGTGACAAGACTTTTTCCCTCATTGATGTATGTTAATCTTTGCCCATCTTTCTTAGACCTTTCCAAATATGCTTTTACAAGTACTAAATGGCATCACTGATTTGTTTTAATGAAACATATGCATTCTTTTCTCTGTGTTCATGATAGAATACTAGAAAATTTCCACATCAACATATAAGGACCACACAAAGTTGTTTTCCTTTTGAGTGTTGTATCTGGGGTATAAGAAGGTGGTTCACTGATGCATTACTGAGTAGTTTGATCCTTCTGCTACTTATCAAAATATACAACTCTATTTTGTGTGTGTACAAACACCATTAATGATGACACAGCTTCAAGATTGATATCACTGCTTCTTATAGATGATCCTCATTTATCTGTGTCAGACCCCCTTTTGCTTCTGTTTGATCACTCTTCATTCTCACTGACCACCCACTTCCGTCCTTTCTGTCACCTTGTTGCAATCATAGGAATTTTACTAGGACAGGATATTGGTGAGAGAAGTTTGAAATTTATGAGTTGTTAGACCATCTTCTCTGCTTCTGGTAGCAACTCACTAGTCAGTAGACAGTGGGGACAACCTGTCCAATATTCTTTCTGAAAACTCAGTGTGCTAGAATGTTCCTGTCAATTCTTCCTATGAGGGTAAGACATCTTACTTCCCACTAAAAATGAAACCCCGCACACTGTAGAATGCCTCCTGTAAAATATGAAAACTGCATATTCTCCTAGAAAAGATATAATAATATATTTACATACATATGAACAGGCTTTGCAGCTCCTAAAAATGGCAGATCAAGTGGGAAAAAAAAAATTCCTCATTCTACACATAAGCAAGTGGCCAAAAATCTAGAGTGTGAGAAAAGCTGCTCCTGGTCAACCCCAATTAACTTAGATTGAGATATTCAATAAAAATATGTCTAGTTGCAAGAACAATTTATAATGGTTTTCTTCAATAAGGTTAGACATAAGTTTTTATTGAGCCTGGGGGCTCATATTCAACATACTGATATGAGAATTTGTCATTTTTTCTACTGAATAAAAAAAAATCTTTATAATTATCACTATAATGACCCCATATCGATGTATACATTTAACATACACATATTGTGTTTCACTATTCATTCACAAATTTTGAGCTTTTCCAGAAAGACTATAACCATTGTACACTGTTGTTAATTACATGGCATTCAGTGGGCATATTTCTGCAGTGGGTACATTCCTTATACAGCTATACTTAACTCTGTGTCTCTACATCAGAGATAAATATGCCCATTATCTTTTGCTAGAAAATTTGCAGAAATGAAATAAAAATCAAAATACATCCCCTCCATCCCCCCACACATTTCCAAATTTCATAAAGTACTTTTACTTGCCCCTACAAATGGATCCTAACACTTCGTATAACATCTCTCTGTTTTCAATTGCCAATATTTAACCATTCAGGCTGAATTTTTTCTCTGCCTCATGTTGGAAATAATAATATGTAGTTACAATTATACCATAATTTGGACAAAAAGGGGGCCTTTTGTATTTAATTTTAGGCAGACATAATAGCATCATCTATTAAGACTGTCCAATATTTCTCATTGTAAAGACCTTGTTCTCAGTTACTTCTAACTTTGCCATACTTCAACCATTTGGCTTCAGTTTTCCCATGTGGGGTGTTTGGCAATCTTAATTTTTGCATTTGCTAACTTGTGTGCTTGGCTATACAAGCTTAATAGTGATCTTAACATAGATTTTGTGTGCAATTGTATATTAAGTAATATATGATTTGGCAACTGTTTTATTTGGGCAGCTGTAAAATGTTCTCCACACACAAACATGCCTCCCAAATTTTTTAAATTTCTATTTAATTCCTTTTAATTAAACCTGTTCCTAGAGGGCGAAACTTGTATTTAAAATGAAATTGTAAAGTATTCCCTTTTGTTTTAATTATAGAGCATTAGCAGAATTATTGATCCTAATCCCTCTATTTTTATTTGCTTTTCCATGAAAAAGCAGTAGTTGACCTAGTTTTATTTATTATATATATATATACATATGCACATGCACACACACACACATGTACTTTTTATAAATAGTTTTATTTCTATCTAGCTATAAAAAAACATTCCATGAAAAAGTAAAAGTTCATGTGGTTTTATTTATACAATTTAAATTTTCAGTATTTAAAGAATATTTGTATATTGTAAGCATAGAAGATGTGCTACTAGACTGCGCTGCATTAGTATGCTTTCAGGATGTAACACAAATGTCACATACTTCCCCCTTCACCTACTTTGCTTTGCCTGGTAATTCATCATTTAAAGAGTAATTTTCAAGACAATGGAATTCTGAGAACAGAATATGGTTCAAAGACTTCCTATTAACCAGTAACTTCTCTGTCTCCTGGAACAGGTAATGCATTTTTTTTCTTGGTAAGAATTTTATTGAATTCTATATAGATGACTATATCAGAATTAAAATGTGAATATTAAAGGTCACATTGAAATATAGTAGAGATAAGATATGCAATAATAAATAGAAACATGCATTGCATATGAAATTAGTGTGACAGGAGGGGTTAAAACATTACTTTCATGTAGTGTTGAAAGGTTCTAAAAGGCATCTTGGAAAAATAGATCTCTTTTCTACATGTATAGTCTAGTAGTTTCTTCATTATTTCCAAAATTTCTTTATTTTAGTATTTCATTACAGCTTTAAAACCAGAGTTTCTAAAATGTATGCTAAGACTGATACAGATTTTGACAGTAACTGAGCCCATGGAACTTAAACCTATTTATGGTTTCTCTGCTGAAACAATATGAAACTTATAGTCTTGACAGATCCATCTGAGCTTCAGTTCAGTCTAAACCTAACAAACTTTATACATAGCTTTGCTTACCAAAATTGCTGCTTCAGAGCTGGAGTCCACATTTCAGATAATGGGCGGTCAGGATAGTGATCTGGCTTCCATATAGGAATTCTTATTTGGTCCACTATATCTATTGGCATGAAATATAGGTGAAAATTAGACTAAAATTCTATGACATTTATGATCTTATTCAGTTAGAAACTGCTGAATCAATATTTATTTAGCCAAGCAGCATATAAGGCTGGAAAAAAAATTCCCAAAATAAATTCTGAACATACTTATATTAAACAACACTCAGTGGAAGCTCTTGCTACTTCATTGACAGTGTCATAATACACATACCAACTTCTCCCTAAACATATCACTTAAAAAACCAAAAACACCTATAAAACCAAATGTTTTGGACTAGTTACAGCTAATCAGAACACTTGTGTGGTCCTAATAGGACTATTCTGTGATTGTTGAAGTCAATAGGATTTTTGCCATTGACTAGTAAGAAGCAGGATCCTATCCAAAATAATTGAAAGAACAATTATGAAATTTATATTCACTGGCAACTCTCTAGAGAAGTTTTAATGGATTTATTATGGTGAGTGTCAAGCTGAATTTAACTGACAGGAATTATTGTCCTGGTCATCATTTGATCAGGGAGTTGTAAGTGCCATACTTACATGCTGCTAGGAGGAAATATGAGCTTTGATAAATAGCAAGTTATTTCAATAACTAGATTATGTTTCCATTTTGCTCATGTGCAGTACTGTCACAAGTATGTTAATGGACCGTGTTGTATGTGTTAGCTTGGTCTGGTAGGCTAATGGAGCTGTCTAACCAACATATATTGATAAGAAGTAAGTATTAATATGCCACTAATGTGAAGAGCTGTTGAACAAGACTATGCCAGGGGAGCATAGCATAAAAGTGGTACATAATAAAGTCTTTCAAGTAAATTAGCACAATGGGAATATCTTCTGCTTGTTAGATTTCAGTGACGATTTCAAAAGTATAACACTTTCCACCTGAGTCACTCATGTACATCTCAGACTGGCTTTCGGCCTATCTCCACCAATTTGAGTCCAGTAGTGCTCCTATTCATGTGCACATTTTAGCAAGCTGAATTTTGCAGGTTTTCTATGTGAAGGGGGAGCTATGCTAGTGGCTTATGTAAATTTGAAAGAGGCACCAAGCAAAGGTGAAGTTTAGCTTGGTAAAGAAAATGAAATCAAATCAGCCTTCTCAAAAGATAACAGTGATTCAAAACAGACACTTTCTTTTCTTAATACAAACTCAATACTTTTAGTCCATCTGATCCTAAGAAAAGACCTTTTCATTAAGGATTATCTGTCTCCTTTGCACAGGCATTATTGAAGATTAATGAATTTAATGAAAAGCTCCATGTAAGCATCAAACTAAGAATTCTGTTGCTAAGAAAAAGCAGCTGACTTTCTTCATGGAAATCACACTGTTACCATATGCTTTTAATCCTGAGCAGGTGACCATATTGTTTAACAAATAACTATTTATTATATCAGAATGGTGAGCTCATAAAAGACTTGTCATGTGTTTCCTGGCAAGGAAGAAAGTGAAGGTAAAGGAGAACAGTGAATTGCAATTGAGTTTTTCAAAGATGTTGTTGCTATGCAGAAAAATATGTGAAACAAGTTGCAGAATTCCATTATTGTACTATTGCAACAGGAGCAATGCCCCCTTATTAGCCATCCAAAATGCTGACTTACTTTGCTATTTCCTATTCTTGCCATTCATAATTTCCTTTTGATTCCGTTCCAAAACTAAGTGGAAAACTTCCTTCCACACTTTGTTATTTATAAAATGAGTTGGATGCTAATGAAAGTTCCCATATGACACTTCAAAGACTAAAGTCCTTTATCTTCATAGGGAGATAGAGCACTGGTATTAGCAGTATGCTTCACCTTTAACTGATTTGACTTATTTCTATGGAAAACCAAGTTCAGTTAACCACTGCTATGGCAGGCTCATTAACCTCAAATCACCACTAGAGGGGGACAGGGTGCCACACTAAGTTGAGATGCATTATCTACTATTTCAAAAGGGGACACAGATTTCCATAAGTGCTCACAATGCCAGCTGTTGAATTCTTTTCAAAATCTGACCATAAAAGTGACAATGGGATGATGTGTGCTGAGTTCTTTTTAAGACATGGGCCCAGTTGTGGGTATTGAGCATTTGAAAATCTGACCCTGAGCTATTTTGGAAATCTGGTCACAGAATCCAGTTCCACTGCAATTAAAACAAACATCTGTAATAAGGAACTGGGTCCAGGAACAGGAGCTGCCCTGAGGTAAAAGCAAGTCCTTCAGTTGCACATGTTGCTCTCATGTTCATGAATTTACCTCCATATCAAGACATTCATTTTTTTACATTGGTTAATATTTTACTGCCATTGTTCCAGGAGCTAAATAGCATTTGCAATATGAAAATATACCATTCAATGCCTCTCTCCCCCATTTTACAATAATAAAAGATTTTAAACTAATATTTAAGGAAAAATGGTAATGCTTAGGGAGGGAAACGGAGAGAGTTGAAGCATGATGTGACTTCATAGGTAGAAATAGAAGTTTCACACTTAACTGAATTCCCATTTTTTTTTTGGATTCAGGTTTCCATCTTAATGGCCTATAAATTTCCTCAGAGACTTAATATTATTTATTTTATTGTATAAATCTACGACATAGCCAGATGTTTAAGGTAATGCTCCATTGACCCTGATCTTTAGTTTCAACAAAAATGATCTATTGGTTTCCATCATTCAAAATGCTTTTTTTCCCACCTTTCCCTGGTAGAAGTGCAAATTCAGTTATGCCCTTCCTCTGCTCTCACATTTTAGTATTGGTGGGCTTTTTTCAGTTAACTGTAAAAAAATAATTAATATATAGCTGGATTTAAACCTATATTGTTACACTGACACTGACTTAATGAACCCAATTACTATCCCAATGAAGAAGTCAGGAAAAAAAATGAAAAAAAAAAAGTTTTCTTATCATATTATATACATGTTGACCTGTTTTAAATGCTCTGCTAGCACAAGAACATGAATATTAAAATTAAAAAAAAATCCTAATATAACGTTTTTTTATTCCGTGAGCCATCTTACTATCATTTTTTGTGCCTATTACATATCCAGGGCAGCAAAAGTAGGGAATACTGACTACGCAATCTTATATTTTTGAAAGGACTCTAGCAAAATAACTAATAATAAAAATAATATACACACATACACTCAATCCAGAAAAACTGTAGGAATGAATTTTGAATAATTTTCTTCGTTTCATTTCATGAGATCATCAATTTTCAACGATATGACAAATAAGATTTTGATTAAAACATATATTATATTATATTACCCTCAAATTTTTGGCCATTCATGTTATGAAACCACATAAAAAAACGCAAAGAATAAAACAAAACTAAACCCAACGAAAACTAAAACAAGTAATCAAAGAAACAAAAGGTGCATATAGAAGTACAGAAAAAAAATGAGTTACTTCTGAAAAACTTGGACAAAGACCACAATCTGAAATAAACTAAAGGTTCATCTTCCCTGAAACAGTTAAACCATGTCTACACTAAAACAATAAGTCAACAAGTTTATATTGACTTTCAGCGACTGGTATAGGATGGCTGGTGTCCACACTGTTCTTTATGGGTTGCTGGAGTGCATCCTCACCAGGCGCACTTTCACTGAACTAAGGGACATTGTGGGGGGTGGGGGGAGGTGAAGGAGAGCTGAGAAATCTCTCTCTGAGCTCCCTGCCCAGAGCCCACAGGCTTTCTCTCCTTGTGGGTTGCCTCCCTTCCCCCCTGCCCCTGTCCCAGTTAGGAGCCAGGCAGCTCTGCAGGGACTTCTCTGGTCCGCAGTGACAGCCCAAAACAGTTTGCAGCGGCTTGCAGCTAGGCGGCTATCACTTGCACCTTTGAGCTAGCATAGTGGTATGTTTACACCTCAAAGGCTAGGTTAGCAGCATAACGCCATACTGTAGAATCAGCCTGCACTGATGGAAAGGATTTTTCCAAGCAGTTCAAGTGACAATAGCTATGTCTACCAAGGGATGAGGCAGTGAGAATGGAAGAATGGGCTCAGGGGTATTTGTTTTTCATACCTAATGTAGCTATGTTGGACTAACTCTGAAGTGTAGATCATGCCAATGTCGATGGAAGCACTGTTCTGTCAACATAACTGCATTTACATTGAGATTTATGTTGGTATAACTACATTGGGTTTTTTTGGTTAGGTTTCTTCATACTCCACTGACATAGCTATGCTGATATAGTCTTCAAGTGTAATGTCATACTTTAATTGAGTGAGAGTGACCACACACTGAAACACCACAGTGGAGCTGCTCAGAGTAATCAGATTAGCAGCACAGAGTGACTGGATTATCACAAGATAGGTCGGAGAAGTTGCATTCCCACTGCATTATTAGCTCAAGTATCAGGAGCTCTCAAGCTTCAATGCATCCCCTGTGACTAAGTGAGCATATTTGAGTTTAAAGCACCATTTAATTCAAGCTAGAGATATTTTTGTGTATGCAGAGGGTGAGGGTTTGGAGAAAACTCAGGTTATAGCTCAAACCAGCTATGCAGTGGAGAAAAGCCCTTCCACATATGTGGAATTTTACAATTGAGAGTAGTCCCATTGAACTCAGAGTATCGGATTGTATTCAAATATGTGAAGCAAGGTAAGAAAGAGAGAATAACAATAAAATCCTATACAAGTAAAGAGCCCAGACTGCTGTATTTTAACTTTAATGGAAGTTTTGTCTAGATATGTATTAAAGAATTGCACTCACACATTTGGCAGGCTGTGTTACATGGATTACCTTTATAAGAGTGCTAATGAAATATGATGAAGTGAAGCAATATATATACACAGCTAATTAAAACAGTACAAGAGAAGGCAAGTTGATCAGCCTACTGCAAATCAGTATATTTGATTTCCCTGTCAAGTGTATGTATTATACTAAAAATGTGACCACATTTTACAATGATTAGAATGAATGTCACCTGTTGCCTAAAACACAGCCCAAAAGCATCACTAATTTTCCAAGATGTGATACTACTAATAAAAATGCAGCAGTTCTCATACCAATGAGTTTTTGACAGTCTTCTGTTCATGGCTCTGGCTCTCTGAAGGCAAAAATCCACTGATGCCAACGTTTCTTAGTGGGCAATTTGGTTGATGATGTGAAACAAAACTTTCTAAACACAATTAAATTGTTTCTGTGCTTCATTCAAAATTCTTACAAGATAATCTTTTGGGAATCAGAAAAGTAACTCTCTAATGCTGGGTTTCTGCTGATCTGTACCTTGGCAGATCTTTATAACAGTACAAAGTAACATGAAATGCCACCAAATCAGAAGAGTAGAACTTTTCACTGGGAGAAATGCCTGCCCCAGGTTCCAGGCAACCGAAAGTCATGCCTATTTATATAGTGGTGACATAACCTCAAGCTAAATAAAAATCCCCAGCATATTATACAGACAAAGTGGGTGAGGTAATATTTTTAATTGAACCAAATTCTCTCTCTCTCTGTCACCAATAGAAATTGGTCCAATAAAAGTTGATTCCTCACCCAACTGGTCTCTCTAATATCGTGGGACAAACACAGCTAGAACTACACTACATGCAGCATAATGTATGTTGATCATTCTTTCCTATTACCAAGGTTGAAATATTTTTTGTCTGTGTATTTTGATCAAAATAAACTAATGTATTGGTTATGCGCAATATTATATAGAAAATAGCATTATCTATTAATAAGGTTAGTGTTTTTTTCACAGTCTGTTATATGATTGCAGTAGATTGAATGAATAAAGATTATGTTGTGCTTTTTAAAAATGTAATGGGATGACAGTTAATTTCCTGCTCCTCCTAAGTCAGCCATCTGGCATCTTGCAATAGTAAGATGTTTTTAGCTAGCCAAGATTGCACTGTCTCTCTTGTGATTAAAGGTTACTCTGATTGATGGCGTGAGTAACTAGCAGAAAATAAACAATATTTGCTATGTGTGGACTCTGTATGCTGGTCATCTGATTGTAAATCTAGAAAATGTCAACAATCAAAGGGTTACTGTAAACAGCTGTGCTGATCTTACTCATGTTGTATGGAATATTTTTGGAATGCTATTCAAAGGCCTGTCCCCAAATTTCTTTCTTTCTTTCTTTCTTTCTTTCTTTCTTTCTTTCAGCTTGAACCTGTCTACTTCAAACCTTGATTAATGTCACTAACTGCTGTTCTCTCTCCCTTCATTGCTGCCAGCTGGAATGGTGCAGATTACTCTGCACCATTTAATTGGAGTTCATAATTAAAAATGGTGAATGTTATGGACTGTGTTTTGCCCCTTTGATCTCTGCACAGTACAAACAAGCTTCTCTAATCAATATTTTACCCATTTTGTCTTTCAGAGGCAGTCAGAGGTGCTTCTGCCTTTTTGTATGAATCTATATTATACCAGTACCATGCTTGAAACCCAAATCTGGCTTCATACCCTTTGTTCCCAACACAGGTTTAGATTAAGAAATATAGTTCATATTATAGGCTCATGCACATACCTCCAAACATTTTATCCTTGAGAGAAACACAAATAATCTGCAGAAGGAAGAGCATCAATATGTTCCAGAACACTAACCTACAATCCTGTAAACTTTGTCAGAGAGTACCTTTCTATGGTTCAGTTAAGAAAGGGTATCCTTCTCCCTCACTTTGGAAGACAGCCAGCATTGAGGCAGAGGAAATGTATGGTAGCTATCCTTTTTCCAGCAGCAGCTTAGCAGGTATGTGTGTATAGTCTGTGCCTAGGTAGATTTGTTGCTGTGTGTTCAAAACAATTTTGCGTACATTTTGCATTTAAGCAAGATTGACTGATTTAAATAAAAGTAATGTAATTTAAATAACTGATTTAAATGATTTAATTAATTGATTTGAATCTTTTTTTGCATTTGCACTTCTTACTTATTTTACTCAAGGAAGGTTGATTCTTATCAGTTAATAATAATAATAATAATAATTAATTATTCTGACTTACAACTAAATATAGGCCTACACTAAATTTGGTACTCCTCCCCCCTTTAGTCAGATGGTACTATATCTGTACACATTTAATCAATTATTTAGCTTAACATACATTTATTTAGAATTTCAATATTTACTTTTTATAATTTCATTTGAAAATGATGAATTTCTTATTTACTGATAATTACTATTTTATTCATGACTTGTGTCAAGCTCTACTTGGAGAAACATGGAATTCTGCTCAAAGTGCACTTTTCAAATATTTTTATTAGTTAAATAAAACTACATAAAACATGCTGGAAACTTCATAAAAAGTAATTTTTATAAAATATATTTTCCATTTATAACTAACTGATTTCTTAAACAAAGTAAGTGTCATCTGGATTAAAGATTTGAACTGATTGATTGGGTCACTATTTTTCAGTATTGTAGACCTAATAGAGATCATCCTGTCATAACTCATTTTCATTTGTAGACTGGAAAAAGAAAAACAAACTTTTCTGCCTGCTCCATTTCTCAACTTTGAATGAATTAGTCACTGAATTGAACTCAGTGACCTAAATAAACTGAAATGAAGAAAAAAGATTCTTGCCATACCTGCAGAAATGGTTACTGCTACGAAAATCTGGTTTAACACTTCAGCAAACTCTGGTTCCAGGTTTTTAACCACTGTCTTCCACCATTTTTTTAAAATCTCAGCAGCAAGCAATATCTGCAATATCACTGCTTAGGTATTATTATTGTTTAATTTAAGAGAATTTAATAGATTTTAGTAAATTAAGGCCTTGACATAGATTATCATAATTTCAAATTTAATTTTAAATATTAATTTTTAGAAAGAAAACTGTACAGAATTTAAATTTCAAAAATCTGCTTTAAATTAAAAATATATATAAAATAAATCATTGATATAAGTACCTCTGATAAATGATGCAAGTGGGTGTACTCCATGTTGAAGTGAAATTGTTATGCTCACGTAGTGTTGGATTTGCCCCCCCCCCCCCCCCCGATTCTTCTGAGAGTACTTGTAGTTCAAGCATTCTGATAGCATGAAAATGGGGGCAGTATCAGAATTTAGGTTATTGGATTAGATTAATTAAGACGGGGGATGGTGAGGGTGAAGAAATGATGTCAACATCATCCACCATAGTCAAAGAACAAAATAATTTCCATTTACTAACAAAATGGGCCAAAAGAAGTGTCCAGATTTGGCACTGACCAGCCATGCAATGTAACTATTGTAAGGACTGCTGTAGAATCTAATCCAGAATATTTATACATCACTGACACTGTGTATTTTTTGCAAATAGATTTTAGCTGTAATATCTGTAGAGAAATCCTCTGGTCCTGTCCTAATGGATTCTAGCTACTCCTCAGATACTGAAATAACTACCAGTGATAAGAGAAATATATTTTGTCACATCTACATGGTTAGTAGAGAGAAAGTTCTTCAGCCATTTAGGGAGAAAAGAAACAGAATCTGACCTATGTTCTTCTCTATACTGAGGGAAAGCATTGCCAGCAATAAGAAAAAAAGACATGGAACCATTTCCAGCAGTGTGAGTGAAAAACAGCATTTCTTTCGACAGCTTAATGTAAGGAAGACAGCTGTGAAGTATGGATGGGGCTAGACTAGAGAAACAAAAGGTGGAGGTACTCTCCAAAGTTCTGCCCTGGATCCCAATGTAGTTATGACAGTAAAATGGGATGCAACTCAAATGCTTTCATTATCTGTGGTCTCTTTTGTGGCTTTGTCACAAGCCCTGAGCAAAGGATGGCTAACTACTGTACTATCCCAGGAAAAGACCAAGAACCAGAATGTGATTCACAATCCAGAGCCTGGACCCCTCACTATTTTGGGGATGGGAATTTGATGAGAACTTAATCAGTACCAATACTTGCTCCATGGTGACCCCCACTCTCATTGTGGGGGTCTGAACATATTGGCTGGTCCATCATGGTAGGCAGTGCTGATCAAACAGTTACCCATTAATCAAAAATAAGATTTAATCAGGTAACAGAAAATGAGGAACATTTAGATAAGAAATAAATGTGAATTTTAAATGGAATAAACTGACTTTACTTGTAGTTCCACTCTTTCTAACATATTTTCCTAATATCCTCTATCTTTAAAAAAATGTTCTTAAAATAGATTGTATTATTCATTTTAAAGGAGAACCTCCCACTGAGGTTAAATGGGAGTTCTGCTGAATATCTAATGCCAAGATGTGGCACATAATAATTTCAGAAAGAAAGAAAGAAAGAAAGAAAGAAAGAAAGAAAGAAAGAAAGAAAGAAAGAAAGAAAGAAAACTATATGAACAACCATCAAACCCAACAGCTATTGCTTTTGTTGTAATACAATTATGACTGGAATTTTTGTGGCTTAAACAATGGAAATGGTGGGCTGCCAAAACTCTTTTGCAGTAATAAGAACAATAGGTCTAGTTTAGGACAGCATTCAGTGCATGCTTAAAGTGAAACATATTCTTAAATGTTGCCTTGAATAGTGATGCTTTCCTGAATCAGGGCCAATTATCATGCATGATATAATTGTGTTCATAACATCTTTTAATTTAACAGGATTTCTACAATATGGTGCTTATGTTTTCACGCAATTGAAATGGTAAACAAACTTTTAAACGGATACCTTGCCCTTTGTTCAAAGTTAACTCACTCAGTCTTAATGGTGAGAGAAATTATTTCAGATTTTGACTTCTTTCTTTCTTTCTTTCTTAAATGCAAGCACAGCAGCCATTGATTGGTTTAGTCCATACCTTAATGTTCTAAACTATAATGACTTGTAGCATTTCTTGCAGAATGTCAAATGGCAGATCCTGTGATAACGAGGAAAGAAAAATGTCACCACTGAAATAACCTTTAGTACGGGGTAGGTAAATAACATTTTAAGATCAATTTTATATTTTCTAGAGGGAGGGATTCCCATAATAAAACAGAAAATCACTGTCACAGATCTCTGAAAAGACATTTATATATATTTTGCAATGGAAAAAAGACAATTTATTTAATTACTAAATAGGTAGAGTCTTGTTTCTTAAGTTGACCCTGTGAAATCACTTTATAATGCTGTATTTCTGAAGTGATTCATTTAAAAATGCTTTAGAAATATGACATTATAGCACATTTATTCTTTCATTCAGTAAAAATGAGGTTACAAAAATGGATTCCCAGACTTATATCATATCAAATTAGAGCCAAACATGGAGCCAAATCAGAGTCTGTAGGTTGGTGGGTAGGGGAAGGTATGGAGACAAACACAAAAAGGTGAAAAAAAATCCAGATTAACAAGGCCATGAATTTCCCATGTCATTGTGTTATAAGGAGAAGGATTTGGGAGTCAGGGAGTTGGTTGTCTTAAATCACCAAGAGCTGGAACATTAACACAAAGGCTCAGAAACTCAGCACTACTTTTTTAATATTCCCTGCTCCAACCCCATGGCAGTACAGATCCCTTAAAAGCTGATATCTTGTTTTCTGTATATCCTTGGACTGGAAAATAGTGATTGAAGGCACCAGTCTACACAATACAGGGCTGAGTGTGGAGTATTATCCTTTTTGAGGAACTATCCAGGATCTGTGGACCTTTGTGAGGAGTTAGGTCCAAACCCACCAGTGGCGTTCTGTTGTTGTTTTTCATGGGCTTCTCCTGCAGTAGTTGACTTCTGGGTACCCGTCTGGCTCTGTCAATGTATTTCTTCACTTCTGCGGGTGGGTACTGTAGTTTTAAGAATGCCTGGTAGAGATCCTGAAGGTGTCTGTCTCTGTCTAAAGGGTCAGAGCAAATGCGGTTATATCTTAGGGCTTGACTGTACACAATGGATCATGTGGTGTGTCGAGGATGAAAGCTCGAGGGATGTAGGTAACTATACCGATCAGTAGGTTTGCGGTATAGGGAGGTCTTTATGTGCCCATCGCAAATTTGCACTGTAGTGTCCACTGGTCACCACCTACAACTCCCAAGCCAGACCTCTTCATCACATCATCAAAGATCTACAGCCTATTTTACAAGATGATCCCATACTCTCTCGAGGCTTAGGAGACAGACCTCTCCTTGCTTTCAGACAGCCCCCTAACCTTAAAAGGATACTTACCAGCAACTATAGATCACACAACAGAAACACTAAAGCAGGAACACAGCCCTGCAACAGACCACACTGCCAACTTTGCCCTCATATCTACACTGATGACACCTACTCCATCAAGGGCTTGTTCACCTGCTCATCCACCAATGTGATTTATGCCATCATGTGCCGGAAATGCCCCTCCGCCTTATATATTGGACAAACAGGACAGCCTCTGCACCAAAGAATAAACGGACACAAATCTGAAATCAGAAATTGCAACACTACAAAACCAATAGGGGAACACTTCAATCTCCCTGCTCACTCCCTTGATGACTTGTTAATAGCTGTGTTGAAACAGATGAATAACAAATCACAGCTTCAAAGAGAGACTGCAGAACTCGAATTTATATGCAAATTTGACTCAGTTGTCTTGGGGTTAAACAGGGACTATGGATTTTTCTCATATTACATTAAGTGAATTGACCTCCCCCTCCTCTATGTGCCGTTCCCCAGTGTTTTGAATCCTAACACCTATTTTGATTTGCTGTTACAGCCTGGCCTGATGCTATGTCATACACTCCCCTGCATTTAATTTCCTCCCACTCTGTAACTTTCCTATCTTCAAAGCGTCTGACGAAGTGGGATTTTCTCCCACGAAAGCTCATGCGATAAATAAATCTGTTAGTCTTTAAAAGTGCCACAGGACTCTGTTGTCTCACCCACTTTGTCTCTGTAATATCCTGGAACCGACGTGACTACAGCTACCCTGCCTGCACCATTAAGTAATGTCCATCCATATGCAATATTGGTAGTCCAAACCATTCCTTTTCTTTTTCATGTAATGCAAGCTGCAGAGGTGCTAATATATGTGCCACTGAAGAGAAACCGACAAAGTTTGGTTCCTTTGTACCACTAGAGCAGAGCAAAGTGGCTAGAGAAGAAAGCCCATGATTTAATGACACTTCTCGGGTTTGGGGATTGGCAGTTCAGACCATGAAAACCAACTTCAGCCTAAACTTTTCCTCTTAATTGGCTGTTCCTAGGGTTTTCCTGCAAAGACCTTTCTGTTCTAGAACCTGTCTCCCAAAGAGTCACCGACAACTCTATTCTATCGAGCTACCAAGCAAGCTTAAAACCTGTCATAATGAGTCAGCAGAAATTATTCAGCATCTCCCTGCAGTCTTCTAAAAGCTGCAATCAGGGAGAGTCAACAGAAGATTCTTGCCACCCCATTACACATATAATATAGGTGTTAATATAAGTGTAACATATTTGAGCCCCATAACTCACCACATTGTTCCAGTAGTGGAAAAACCAGCCTCAAAATGGTTAACATTAACAATATTTAATGCTTAAAACTATGGTTTTCAAAGGAAAAAAAATCTATTTTGAAGTAAATCAAGCATGAATGCTGTTCAAGTATAACATTTGGGTACTTGAGATTCAAGTCTTCATGTGTAATTAGCCTACTCAACAAATTAGAATTCATGAAGGTGATAAAAGCAGTCATTTTGAAAATCAACCAACAAATGAGCCCATCATTTTCAGAAGTCATATAATTCATTAATGACAGACTTGGTATCAAGATAATGGAGTAAGAGAAAATGAAAGTCAAAAAGCTAGCGGTTAAGAAACGCTGATCATCACATCTTTAACCATGTTAAACTAAATTATTCCACAAGTCAAATTGTTTACGTGTTATATTCGCATGTGAGGCCTCTTGACAAAGTTCTACTGGTAACTGCAAAATATAAGAGCAACCAGAAGTATGTTGGACGACTATCAGTCCCTCCCTTGGACAACATCAATGCATATAGGTGGCATCAGTTCAACATTCTTATTGCAAACAGATTTCTCTTTTTGAAATTACTGTTATATCAGCATTTTATATTCTCTTCTGAACAGCTGCAGTTGGTAATATGACTATGTTCTTTCAGAAATAGCCTACACTTAACAAAACAGTATTTCTTTGTAATTAGTTTTTTTCCCTCCCCCTCAGATGGAGAACACAGCTATACTTGAAGAATTTATAGTGTTTTATATAAAACAGTGTACTAAATCCATGTCCACTTCAGCTTTTTTTTTTTTTTTTTTTAAATTTTCCCCTGCAACTTGCTCAAACTTTTGCAAAATGGGTGTGTACAGATTTGTAAGAGAAAGATACTATACAGCAGCTATCCTGGAAATAAGTGTGTATTTATTCCATGATTTCACCACTTACACTTTAAACTTGAGTTCCAATGTGTTGATGATGTGTTTTGCCAGAAGTGGGCACATGTAGCAGTAATGGGATTTTCTTGCTTTGGTTGTTAAAATGGGAATTTTAGAACGAACAATCAAACAATGGCACAAAGAATCTACTCGCCCCCAATAGTTCTTTTAAGCATCTTTCATGTCAGTTTTCATGGCATTTAAGGAAGTCAGAGAATACTAGGAGTGGAAACTCCTTCCTTTGGACATATCCACTAAGGCTCTGATTTTTAAAGGTACTTTAGGCATTCCAACGCATACCTAATTTAGAAGACTAAATCTCATTTTCTAAAGTGATTAAGATATTAGGAGCCTAAATACCAATGAAAGTCTATTCAATTTAGGTTCCTAAGTGCCTAAATCACTTTGGAATATGATATTCAATCTCTTAAATTAATTAGGTATTGCAAAGCTGAATGCAGGAACTCCTGAATGCATTTAAAAATCTGGGCTTAAATCCGTGGATTTTTGACACAGCAGGATGCTTTGGATTCGTTGTGGCACTGTCAGTTCATGTTAAAATGACATTCATAAATAGATTTTTGGTTTTAATACCTAATAACAACTCCTTCATGTATCTTAAACTATGGGTTAGATCCACAATAGGATTTAGGGATTATAAATGCCACCTCAAGTGCCTAAATTGAAAATTTAGTTTCTGACCCACTCAGCTCCCACATAGACCTGTAGGTGCCTAAAAGTTCCTAGGCACCTAGGTTTCCATTGTTATAGTATTCCAGATGCCTAACTTTTTGCAGATGGGCATACCCATAGCTGTCTAATTCCTGTGGCCTGAGAACCTACTTCATGACTAAGCCCCAGCAGGATCCTCAAAGTTGACACTACTTTGAGGACCTGTCTGCAAAGCTTGATCCAGTAGGCATGCTGGGCATGCTTAACCCATCACAAAAGAACAAAGATGGCAGCCCTCTTCTATGCCCGTGACTGAAGCTCTCATCCAGGTTCAAATTCTGCCTCTGCCTGAAGTGAAGCAGAGATTTATTTCTCGCCCCTCTTCTCTTCATTGCCTACTGGTATCTCATGTGGTTCTCTGCTCACTTTGCTGACTTACGTGGATTCCTTTTTTAGGCACCTACCTCTCCTCATATATAGATAGCTTGAGCACATAAGACAAGGGTGCAGATTCCATGAGGCAGCAAAGTGCCCAAGGGTAAGATATTGCAGTGCTGAGACCAGGGCCAGCAAACTAGGCATCAAATATAGAGAAAAATGATAACATATTAATATATATTTTTAAATAGAGAAAAAAATCATTTCTATCTAATTTGGCATCTCTTAAAGCCTGGCATGCTAGGTGACCGCCTAATTCATGTATATGGTTGGGCCGGCCCTGACTGAGACTAAGTCCCCTTGGTTCCTCCCTCATTATATGTCTATTTGTGAAATAGAGGTATTGGGATGTTAATATGTTGCTCTGAAACTAATCAGGAAAAAAATTAAACATGGCACTAAAAAGCACTGGATTTTAAATGTTAACTAATTTATAATTTCAAACTATTAGATATAAAATAAGCTTAAAATGGACAATACGGAAGGAAAAAATTGTTCAGTTAAATTTTCACTATTCATCTCCAGATGTGGGTGAAATTTTGACTGCCATTGAAGTTAATGGAAGCTTGGTTCTTGATTCCAGTATGTCCTTTTACATATCACAGTTACAGGTGCCTTACACAGTTGGATAGAAAATAATATCAACAGAGACCCTGATTCAGCAAAGCACTTGAAGGCATTCTTAATACTTCCTATGCTTAAGTGTTTTGAGCTATTGGGGCTGTAAGTGGAGCAGTGTGAAGATGAAATGGCATCAACTCACAATATGCTAAAGCGAGGGTTCTTTTGTCTTCCATGTTTTATAAAGCTGTCCAACAGTTGAATGGGCTCTTAAATTGCATACAATGGCTAAAGGAGAAGTGAGGTAAGAGGAACCTACTGGATGTATACAATTGCCTGCTAAACAGAGAAGGACTTTCCAGTAGTTCAAAGATAACTTTTGTTACTACTTCTTGTTGTTTTCCCTGCTCTAAAATAAAACTAATTCAGAACTGAAAATATATGAGGAACCACAATGTAATTCCTGGAAATGAAACATCAGGTATGTTACTTTAAAGATACCGGTGGCTGGCAATTCATATGTAAACATGTATTGCTCTTGAACCATTGCTCTACTTAGTGCCCCTCAAGATGCATGATGTAGAACACTTGACCTATCTGGAAGTCTCCGAATATCATTTTCATTTAGAAGTACGAGATTTTCTCTGCAAATTTACAAAATTAGTAAATGATATTTCAGAAAACGCTTAGTACTATAGCTATGCTGTTGCTTACTGGTCTTTCCTAAGATTAGAGTCCTGCACAGATACAAATACGTGGATCTTCCTCTGATCTGCATTTGCAAGAAATGGTCTGTGGATATCTATGGATATAATGTACATATCCGTGGATTTGAAGGACTCTACCTATGATTAAATTGTTTTGTCCTCTCCAATACAATATTTCTATTTGATTTCAAGAAATAAAATTTACCTTATACAGTACAATATAATGTTGTGCAAAAATTTATTTAAAATCCTTCAGTAAAGATCATGTGTAAACAAAACTTCTGAAGTTTAGATATTCTTTATGCATAATTATACAAATGGACCCTAGAAGTGTGTAGTCTACATGTGAATTGAGTTTGTTTTGACAACTGGGGGGAGGGAATTTACTGGGCAAAAAGGCCTTTTTAAGCATATTGTTGTGTAATGAAATTATTTGAGAAATGGTTCTATTGTCTGAAACATTTAAACCACAAGGTATTTCAAGAAGTAACAATATTACATGGATCGACTCTTCCTTCAGCCCTTGTGTAGATTACGCCAATGACAACACATCTTCCATTCTTCTCTTATCCTGGCCTAGTAACAATATAACCCTAGTTATTCTACTAATAATGTAATTCCTAATTTTCTTTCATCACACTTATGTGGCTTTTGAAGCATGAGTCCGTGTAACACTTGTTTTTACTTTTTAGAAGGCTATTTTATTATTCTTAAAACAAACAAACTATCAGCAAATATTCTGTGTGGTTTTGCATGAAAAATTAGCTCTGTAAAAGTAACAGGAAACATTGCTGAATTGCTTAATTCTAGCATTTTGTGCCTAAAATATTCACTTTCTGCAAGCTACCACTTAAGAAAATAACTGTGTTATAGTCCTGGATTTCTAAGTATATGCAAGGAAAAACACAAAACATACGTTTTTAGCCTTCTACCATCGCTGGTCCCTCTATTATTTTTGGTAGATGTGATTTGCATTTGTAGTGCAAAATTTGCATTAGCCTCACCATTTGAATTTGCTATATGGTCTAAACAGAAATTTGATAATGCCTATTTAATGCTCATTTATTCAACTTTTTTTTCCAAGTGACTTTGTTAAGCATAAAGAGGTAATTGATCAGTTAATCGTTGTTAATTAAAAATGCTATTTCCTTTAATTTAAAAGGCATATTAAACTGCACAGCACATTTCTTAGTATGTGATCTGTTTCACTGAACTCATAAAATGTTGGGAAGAATATTTTCATCATTCTGCTATCAATTTCACAACACTTTAGTGTACTCCTCTTAGAACATCATGGGAAAGCAACACTAAACCCTTCTTAATACATTGGGAAATTCAAACAAATACTACAATAATCAAACATTACCAATAAAGCAAAAGATGTGATCATCATAAATTGAGAGTAGTAATTAAAAAGATTTGCTAACAATATGGGAATACTCACATGATAAACATCAATGGAACAGCCAACAGATTTGACTCAGTTGTCTTGGGGTTAAACAGGGACTATGGATTTTTCTCGCATTACAACAAATGATTTGACCTCCCCCTCCTCTATGTGCTGTTCCCCAGTGTTTTGAATCCTAACACCTATTTTGATTTGCTGTTACAGCCTGAGCTGATGCTATGTCATACACTCCCCTGCATTTAATTTCCTCCCATTCTGTAACGTTCCCATCTTCAAAGCGTGTGATGAAGTGGGATTTTCTCCCACGAAAGCTCATGCGATAAATAAATCTGTTAGTCTTTAAAAGTGCCACAGGACTCTGTTGTCTTTCTACAATCGACTAACACGGCTACCCCTTTGGAATCAATGGAACACTACAGTATGCATACCAGGCCTTCCAAATCTAAACCGGACCTGTTTTACAATACAAAAAGAAGATTTTCTCTTGTAGGTTTCAGTTAGAATGATTTGTAGATTTGAGATGTAGCAATTTGTGCATCCTGATTCCTTTTATTGTTAGAGAATTAAGAAGAAAACAGGATCGGTGGGTGGAGGGGTAAGGATGGCCAGATTATTCAGCAAAGGCATCAAAAACAAAGGACAGGAAAAATGTACAAATGTATTTTGAGATTAATCCATTAGTAGTTGAATAATTCTTTCTGGTTAGATTGCTGTTTTCTGCAGTGAAGTAACTGCCTAATACCGTAAAATATCAGGAAAGGAAGACCTGCTGTGGAGAGTCACCATTTAGAATGCCTGCCTGCCTCTGTAGAGCGCTTGCATAAAAGGCTGAGCCATTTTCACAGGTAATCCATTTATAAATCACTGTAATAAAATGGCCATCTTGACAGTAGCTCAGTAACATTCTTTCACATGTTACAGCTGTATCCAGGCAACGAAAACATCTTAGTTAGATAAAAAGAGAGGTGGGATTTAATAGTTAGAGGTTTGGTAGATTTTCATTGATTACATTAGGAAGGGCAAAGGGCTAAAGATAAACCACTGGAAAATTTAAAAATGAATATCAAAACATCTTTGTTGCCTGTTTTGAAAAAAATGAAGATGATGTGTGAAAAGACAGTGATCTAGAGTTTATTGAAACCACGTGTTAGAAAAATGATGCATTATATAATTAGATGGCGTTCCCCCTCCCCCCCCAATATCTATTGACTGTCATCGTATAGTTTAACTTACAATAAATTCAGCATAATGGTATTAGCTGAAAAACTGAGACCAGTTGGTAGCAGCTCAGTTATACACTATCCAGCTGTTAACAAAGGTATTCTTGTACCTGCACATTCCAAAATATTAATTATAAAATAATAGAGGTAATACAAGTACAAAAGTATTTTTTCAAGCACAATTGTAATTAAAAAAAAATCAAAATATGTTTCCACCTCCCCAGCACACTCAACCTTTTTATGAATTTTATCATTCCAGTCATTTTAAGTTGATGGGAATTCAACATTTAATTCCCACAGGCTCCCGTGAATATCCCAGCATTTGGTTACACCATGACCTGACATAGCATTGAGTCACTACCACCAGAAAGGGAGTTTGTTTCATTTTTTTTTAACAAGTTTTCAGGGCAAATATATTGGAAAAATTGCATCTAAATGCACAGATTTTTCTATGTTAAAAAGGTACTGTGTATTTAGATGCCAATCTATTTTGAGTGATGCCGTTATAGCAGAATAGCTCACAAAAATGAAATAAACCCTTCTAATTTAGAATAAGGATTTTATACAAGAAAATATATGAAAAAATCCTAATCATATAGTGTGGCTGTGAATAATGCAACATTTCTGAGATTTATAGGATTCACATATTAAACATCCTCTTGCTTTATTAAGGGCCAATCCAGCAAACCTTGAAGTGGGTATAAGAGACAAGCACTCGTTTCAGGGTTGCACCGGACCCTTGCATAATATAAAAACCAAATACAGAGCATGCTGAATGTCAGCCCTAGAAATGATCACCCCAGAAGTATTTTTCATCCCCCCCACACACACACAGGCAAAGATGTGAGAAAAGCAATGAGCCTTGAAAGACACAAGGGAAGCAAATTCCAGAGCTTTAATAAAACAGTGTTTCCAAGTTAGATTTATTCAACTTTCCACTCATTTACCACTGATAATTACTGCTAAATTGTTGATACAGTTCTAATTTGATTTCACCTACTGTATTACAATATTATGTAGATTAGAGAGAGTCATTCCATGTCCTGATTGGTTTGCCAGAGTCAAGACTTTTTCAATAGCATTTAGTCTGACTGGTTTTGGACAGACAGAGGTAGAAAGAAATTTCAGGCCAACTCCTATTGCCTATGAGGTAGAGAAAAGTAAGCCGGTGGGTATAAGAATTGTCAAAATTAAGCAATAGAAGCAGTTATCAACAAAGAATACTGCAAAGGCAAATAAGAATGCACCCAAGGCAGGCTAGACCAGGAACAGTGTTGATCCTTCATCACCCACCTTTGTCCCCACACACAAACAAATACCTACACCATCAGTCCTTCTCCAAAGGATAGTCCCTGATTAGTTCGGTGGTGCTTTTAAGTAGTCAGATTTTTCTGTGTAACTTGTGGACCTTGTATATTATGCAAACCACATTATTAAACTAAAGCTGAGATTCTCATAAAAGACCTAGACATATTGCTAAGTATGAATCTATACAGAAAACACAACGTTTTTTCTAATATGAAAGGACAAAAATATAGAAAATACGTTCAGACAAATGGTTCAAAGAAACAAGAATTGGCCGTTAACTGCTCTTTTTGTCTCTGATAAAAGAATGGAGGATTATGAAGTCATCTAAATAGCCCCAGAAAAGAAAGGACAACAAATTAGGTTGGGACTTGACAGTTTTTTTTCCATAATTTAATTATCAGAGTGAAAGAGAAACTAAACCATACGAGTATGTGATCAAGCACCATTGTAACTTATTCTACCTGAGGATGACTAGTAAAGTGACCAAGAAACTTCATCCCATTTTTTCCCCTGGGTAAATCAGTGTCCCAAGGATTGTCCTCAACAGAGCTTTTTTTGTGATGGTACTGAGGGGTACTAAGTACCAGCTCCCTTTTTTTTACAGTGATGAGTCCCTGGCTCCTGCTGCCGCCACCAGCCCCAGGTTCCTGTCAGAGTAGCGATACCTACTTTTTTACAAAAAAAAGCACTGGTCCTCAAGCACTTCTTCTATTTATGAAAAGTTGAGCTTATCCAGTCAGAAAACACAAACACTAAAGAGTTTAGCTGATCATGAGATTATGGCAAACTGGGACCATGACACAACAGACCTGATATTAAGCAAAAAATAGATCTTGTTTCCTTAAAGATGTGACCACATTTTGTTGTCCAAACCTTACTTGTATAAGCAGTTGTTTTACAGAAATAACTACTGTCACTATTCCAAAGGGGTA
>ML685783.1:17725664-17790958 GCA_007922175.1 Pelusios castaneus
ATATAAATAAAACACAATACTAAACCCTCTTCAGCAAATCAAGCTAAAGAAATAGTGGAGAAATCAAACAAGGGGAAAAAACGGGAGAGGGAGCTTTTTTAAAGGGTTCAGTCCCACAAGGTATACACCACCCTCAATTTTCAACACTATATCTCAGAGGAGTACTCTGCACCATGCAGAATTTAACCTTACATGTTTATACTAAAAATAGCTTAGCACTGCCTGAAGACAATGAGAGCTATGGAGTGCTGAGTACTTCTGAAAATCTGTTCACTTCATTTAAATGCCTAAATAGGAAATCTTTTGAAATGTTGGCCCTAATAATAATAGGCAAACATTATTTTGGAAGAGCATGATTCTCCCATAGCCATAACATGCTCCCTGGAAAAGGCCTAACCTATGTAAAATGATTGTATATAAACTATAACTCTCATCTTAAACAAAAAATAGACTTTGCTGATGATAGTAAATTCTTTTACATAACTCCAAAGGCACGATGTAAATCAATTTACCATTCAGCCAAAATAATAGAAACCCCTAAAATAACCTGTAACCAAAATAGTAAATCAAGTAACCATCTCTGCTTATGCATGACTGACCAAATATGCTGGATTCAATTCAGCAGTGGCATAGCCTTACAAAAAAATGCCTTAAATAAATCAATATTTCTGTCCTACCAGACACCAAAATCATCAGGAATAAAGAAGTCTGAGGTTTTCAATATCAAGGCACAAGTAGGATATGAAAAACTCATGAAGAGCAATTCTCTTGGCCATAAATTAAAGAACCATCAAACCAAATATGAAAGGAGAAATAAATATCAAATTGGTGTAGTGGACCAATGTTAAGGGTTTAAAGGATTCTGATGGTCTTACAGTAAATTTTACTCTTAAGGATTCATTCTTTTAAAATTTACATCGTGTTCTCTCTTGTTTGATTTTGAACTTAGTCAATAATTTACAAATGATCCTGATTTCAACTAAAACAGTTGATCCCAGCAAAGCCATGTGAGACAAAGATCATTCGGACAAAGTACTGATCTTTAAGTAGTCAAATTCCAAAGGGGTAGCCGTGTTAGTCTATTGTAGAAAGACAACAGAGTCTTGTGGCACTTTTAAAGATTTTCTCCCACGAAAGCTCATGCGATTAATAAATCTGTTAGTCTTTAAAAGTGCCACAAGACTCTGTGATCTTTAAGGTCAGAGAACAGAGTTAGAGAGGTCAAGTATCCTGTTCTATGCATGTGGATGAAGCCTTGGAATAACGGAAGCAGTCATTGGGAGAGAGAATGCAGGACCGAGAGAACAGGCAGTGTCAGGGAGAAGGAAGGATAGGACCCTCAGAGCAGAGCTGGCCTGACTATATAGGTGAACTAGGTGGTTGCCTAGGGCACAAGGCTTTAAGAGGTGCCAAATTAAATGCAAGTTATTTTTTTCACTATTTAAAAGCCATATTAATATGTTATCTCTTATAAATGAAAGTATCACACTCTGATGGGGGTGCCAAAGTCATAGTTTGCTTAGGGCACCAAAAACCCTTGGGTCGGTCCTGCCTTAAAAACATTGTTCCTTTAAGCTCCCAGGACCAGGAGACAAGTATCTGGGGTTATTAAAACCATCTGTGGAGGCTTAAGAGACTGATTAGTTGACTGGGAAAGTGACACAAAAATGAGGCTTCAAGCTCCTTCATGTGAGTTGGTGAAAATTGGAGGAAGAACTCATGAGGACAGAAATTATACAGCCTCAAGAAAGAGGGCTGTGAAACCTTGAATAGAAATGGGAGTTGTATAACCTGATAAATTAGCCCCAAGAGGTGGTATTATGTTGTTCTGAAAGACAAGGTGTAAGTGAATTATTTTCAGAAGTCAGAGGGAAACTGATGCAGGGTTACTTACGTAGGTCGCAACACACATGGTGGCATGTCGCAACCCTACAATACACACCAGCCCAGCCCCCCAGCCTAAATCCAGCCATCTCTCTGGCTTTCTGTGACACACTTTCCATTTTTTGGCAACTCACATTAGTATCCGAGAAGGATTCTTTGATTGGAGACCATTTTCCCCTGAAGAATATCTCTTCTTGGAGAGTGGTATACTACAGAGGTGATGTAACAAATCTTTGGCTAGACTTTCCGTTGCTGTAAATCAGTACAGTTCCACTGAAACCGGTCAATGCTGACTTACACTAGCCAATAGTCTTTTATATAATCAGAAACTATTGAAAAAAGTATGCACTGTATTTAAAAAAAGTATTCTCCAACATTTGGACAGAGAAAGTGAATTGATCTGCAAACAATATAGACAAAGCTTAGTTCCGCTTCTGGTTTATGTTTCAGGACCACAGGGTAGAGGAAAACATTTAAATAAGTATCTTGTTCTTTTTTTCTTTCCCCATCTTTTTCTTTCTTTCTATAATCCTTATAGATCATAACTTAGTCATGCCTTTGACTTCTCAGTAGTCATATGTGGCTTTTACACAGACTATGTATATTACCACAAGTTATTTTATGGCTTTAAAAAATTATTTGCTGTATCTTTGATGTAAATTATTGTATTGTTCCTTGTAAAATTAATAAGAAGAAATATTTAAATTAATTTATTTTTTCTCAAACCACTAATGTCTGTTTCTGTGAACCAATTCAGCTTCCAGAGTATACTTGGAAACCTTAAAATCTCATCAGGTCTGACTATAAAGGTTTCTATATTAATAACTAACAACTGGTCTATCACATCCCACAAAAATCAATCTGTCATTTTGGAGCTTTCAGCTAAACAGTTTGGACTCAAAAATAGATTCTTAGATCCAAAAATCTATTGATGAGTGAAAACCTAGTGATTGTTTTGTTGAAACAGACTAAGATGGCTACCTCTCTGGAATTTAACAAAAGAAAGACAGCATGTAGTTTTGATGAATATATATACATATATATATTCATTCGTAACTTCCTTCTGGGCAGTATAAGAACTTTGTGTTCATGAAGTCAAGAACTAGTAGGACCACTGTTATAATATAACAAAAAGTGTCTAGTCATTGAACACGTTTTATTATGTCCCTATTGCTGAAGGTTCCTTTTTGGAATGAAGATGATTGATAAAAGAAAACTAACCTGTGGGTATCTGTTATGAATTAAACATGATCAGATACTATTTGAGTTGCTGAAGAAACTATTTTTTTTGAGATGTGAACAGATTTTCTCATCACAAATTGGGATGAAAAGTCAAAACCTTGAAAATTTTCACAAACTGAAAAAAAAGGGGGGGGGGAAAGAAGGGTCTGAGTAAATCAAAATGTTTTGATTTGATAATGTTGTTTAGATTTGGACCATTTTAAAAAGTAATATAACTATCTTAATTTCAATACTAGAAGTAATTTTTGAACCTGAAAACTGACATTTTTGTTTTAAAAATGTTAAGAAAATATTGGCAATTTTGAAATATTTTTTTCAAAATTGTTTAAAATTGAAAAAGTCAGAATGAACCCTCTTCCTTGAACTGTTTTGATTTCAATGAATCAGCATTTTCTGATGAAAGATACTATCAGACAATTCCTGACTAGCTCCAGCTGCTATGTAACAGTTATGGTCGAGGGTGTAAACAATATTATACATAACATATGGCATATGCACTTCCCACCCCACAGACGTGGAAATGTTGTTCATGTAATACATGTATCACATATGTATGACCACATCTGTCCACTAATCCATCTAATTTGTTTTTTCTTATCATTCCACAACTTGGACTGCTTGAAACCGGTGCTATAATGAGAGAGAGATAGAGAGAGAGAGAGATAGAGAGAGAGAGAATCAAATTGCCACAGAAGTGGATTCAAGCCTGGGAGATCCTGAATTCTTGAACTTTAAATCAGAGACATTTTAAGTATATTTAAAAATCTATTTTAAATCACTTGGGGGAGATGTTTTGCATTCATTATTTTAAAATGATCTCCCCCTTATGAGGCAATCCAGGACCCGAGGCATACCCTTTAAAACCTCTTCCCTCTACTTGGCTATACCATTCTGTCATAGCCTTGCACCTTCCCCCATCCCTCCTGATAGCACTTTGGGGCGGCATGAGCTAGCCATTCGCCTTAGACTTATGGACGACTCTCCATTCATTTTTGGGCAGGCTGGGACTTCCCTGTTCCTGTGCCACAGCTCCCTGTCCTCAGATAGCCTGGGGTGTATCACCTATGAGGGAGGATCCAGACCCCATCTATTCTGTCCCCCCTCTCCAGGGTGTGATGAGACTCCCTGAGAAGAATATTTTTGGCATGGTGGTATGGCATTGGGAAAGGTGCGCTCTGTGGCAGTTCACTCCTTTCAGAAGTCTTGTTTCAGGTTGTCTCTAAACTCAGGCAAACATAACAGCATAGGCTACATTTGGGACATATTTCCAAGACTATCCCACAAGCATGAAGGTTAGAAATAAGTTGGAAAAGAAAAGAAAAGAAAAAGGTCTGGTGTCATCACAGGATATAGGAATAGGAACCCTTTGACATCTCCCTGTAGTGGTTGCATCTTGATCTGATCCAGCCTATGATCCTTGAAGACAAACAGAATTTCTGAGTGCTCACAACTGCAATTGAAGTCCAGGGGAACTGCATTTTGAATTCATAAAATTCTATAGAAATCCCAAGTTATATGAAAAAAATCAGTTCCTGTACATCTCAAGATGACACCTAAAATTAGTGGACATTCATCTCCATATCTCAAGTACCCTGCTGTGAAATGAAAATAATACAGTTAATTATCATGAATCTCAGAATACTTGGTGTTTTTCTTAAAGTTCATCTTGTGGAGTCCTCCTATTGTCCGAGAATCTCAGCTTTCATAAAATAAAATAAAATAGATTAAGTTTCTGCCCATTATAGTTCAGAGAGCAGAATGTGGCCCTAATATAATTATTAAGGAATCTTATGAAAAGGCCAAAGCCAAAATTTAGTGTTTAATCTTTTAAGGGCATTTTTCTATAATTATTAAAGAAACTTATTAAGATGATTTAATTGTGCAGCTGAGCAAGAACTTTTCAGCAAAGAACATTTGAACAGTAAGATTGTAGGGGACCATACACTATGTTGTTAAACCTTTTCATGCATTATATGTACTGTTAAGGACGAGATGGTAAATCATTTTAAGTATTGAAGGCAAAGCCATAGAAAATATACTCAGCTTCTCTTCTAAGTATCAGAGAACACTGGAAAGAAGTTAAGATCAGCTTTTAATAAAGTTTAATTTGTTTTCTAGGGTGGAATATAAGCATAAAACATGGTCAAATTTCACTAAGAAAAGATGTTTTTAACAAGAAATTTGTGTTAGTCACTTGATTATGATGAACTCCAGCTGGAAGAAAAGTCATTATCTGCCCCTTCACTCCATATATTCCCATTAATAACAGATATAAAGAAAGGTTTACAGGAAAATTAACTTTTGATCTGAAAAACTTAATTAGTTCTGTAGTCACTAGAGGTCACTGCTACAGTTTTGAAGTTTTTTAATCTGCTGCATGTCACTTATTTCTCTCAATATCTTTTAATCTTAAAAGCTATCCTTAATTAAAAGAAATGTTTAAATTATGATGCTGAAATACATCTGTGTGTTTAGTTCAAGCAATAATCTCAGGAACTATTAGTTAAAACTTGTGTTATGGAGAACATTTTAAAATATTTAAATGATGGTGGTTTCATCAGAAAATTACAGTTGGATATATTTATTTTAATAGCTCCAGTAATATAAAAAACTATTAAAATAAGTTGGTTCCATAAGTACTAAAGATTACCTTGATATTTCAGTTTACCCAATCTATAAATTACCTGCAAAATATAAAATAACAACAACAACAACAACTCCTCCAGGGGGTGTGTTTGGCTCTTGAATTCATCAAGTATTATCTTATCAGAATTCCTTACCACAAATGGAGTGAAGGACAAACTGAAAATATTTGAGAAGGAGAGAAAATGAAACAGGAAGAGTAAAAAGGAAAAGTTTTGTAATTGTTGTCTGGCCCTCTCTGTCTTGTCTAATATATATTCTGATTCCAAACTACATTAAATAAAGTAATAGTTGTGTGACATCCATTCAGATTGATTTCAAGTTCTGCAGACATATGGTAGATACATGGAAAGGTTTAATTCTCTTCTGAATTTGCTCTCAACAGTAATTCTGCAGCACAGGGAGTTCATGAAATAACAGGGTTGGGGTTTTTTTGTTTGTTTGTTTGTTTTTTTGGGGGGGGGGTTGTTTTAAACAAATTTATTTTCCTGAATGCAAAGACTCAGAGGCACAAAGCTGATAGACTTGATTCAAAGTTCATTAAACACTTTGGAAAAACTCCAATTGACTTCATTTCAGAGCAGGAGTTATGTCCAGGAAGGCTCTAAAGAAAGGTTATATTGAGAAATTTATAAATAAAAGGGTTTCGTTTCTCTTCAAGCCCTGCTGGCTAAGGATCTTTTACAGCTCCCTTCCACCTCCCCTGGAGGAAAAATCTGTAGGAACCAGGAGATTTGTTTAGAATATTTCTCCTTTTCACCAGAACCTCTATTAACTGAATCATATCTATGATGAGCCCCTGGCCCTGCCTCTTTAGCAATGCCATTTTCCATGCTTCTGCACATCCCTCTTAGAACACAACAATCTCTACCACAGCTTCCTTTTCCAATCCACTTCCTAAAAAGCCAGAACTTGCTCCTCCTATCCCAGGTACTCCAAATTCCTGACCAAATTTTTAAATAAATAATAATAATAATACTTTGTGTTTTTATTGTCTCTTTCAGCAAAGGATGTCAGTAAACTATCTAAACAGAAAATATTTATGAATCACAGAACCCATGGGAGATCATTCTAAAAGTGTTGCACAGATGGGTCAACTGCTGCATTTATGGAGTAAGTTTCTTATTCAAGACCACACAGCAGGACAGTGACAGAGCTTGGAATGCAATCCAGGCATTCTACTTCCATTCCCTTGGTCTATCAGCTCTTTCTATGTGTCTCCCAGAGTGCTTTAATTTGGTTTCATTTAAGCTTAGGGTGAGAATATAAGACTATTAGCAACCACAACAGGTTGTGCTGCTGGAAAATGAAATCCTGCCCAGTTCTTTGTTATGTCTCTAAACAAGACACAAAGAACTTTATAAACAAGAAGCTCTTTTATGGAAACCAAAGAAAGAAATGCAGACAGATATGCTCATCTTGCACAACTGTTTTATGTGCTTATACTCTCAAAACAAGAAATGCTTAAAAATCATAAATCTTAAGAATTAATTCTCCTTCCACAATAGCGTAAAACATATTACTCCTCACAAAGAATGAGAAGAGTTCCATAGCCTGAATTCATGTTGCTAAATGAAATGAATGAAAGTCTTATTCATTCATAAAGTATTTGTGCAGTAAAGCAGAAGTAAGAAGAGGGAGAAATGTTAGAGAGGAAAAGCAATGAGACAAACAGGAAAAAGAAAAAAAATATTCTGACACAAGAAACTTCTGACTGTAGAAAAAGTAATCCCATAATCAGACATTTGCAATTCTCATGGCTGGCATAAAACATAATATTGTTATTGAAAACTAGAGTCCATAGCAAAGCATGCATTGTGTATAAAATTGCCTGCAAATAGAATAAAATTGTATGTGGATCTAATGAATGTTAATGCAACTCACAGAAGAATTAATTCCAGGCAGTGAGGTATATATAAAGATCAATCCAAGCTATTTTGAAAGCATTCAAATCCAGTACCTTTCCTCTCAATATCCTGGGGAGATCATTATGTTCAAGGAAGAGAAAAAGTATTTATTGAAATAACTATTTATTCTCAATATGGAAGAGACTGATAGCAATGAAGTATCTGTTAAGCCATTTTGTTTGTAGAGAAATTCAATTAAAAGTCACATCACATTTTCCCCTGTATTAAGTAACAAATGGAACACATTGATTAGAGATATACATGGTGTTTGTAAAGTAAATAAAATAAAGACTCACCCATTCTTTTGCCCATTCCCCAAACAATGTTTCATTTTCAGATCTTCTAGAGACTCTTGCTTCCAGTAGGCTATAACTTGACTTCTCATAACCTACATTTTCTAAGGCTGATTCTCCTTTGATACCAATTTTACACTGGTGTAATTCCACTGACTCCTGATTAGCTCCCATTATGTAATGTAGAAAAGAATTGCACCTACTTCCTATATTCTGGACTGTTTTATGCAGTGTAGTTGTAACCATGTCAGTCCCAGGATATTGAGAGAGACAAGTTGGATGAAGTATTATCTTTTAATGGGCCAACTTGTGTTGCTGAGACAGACTTTCAAGCCACCCAGGGATCTTCAGGTTTATCACTCTCATCAACAGATGTTGGTCTAATGAAATATATTACCCTCACCCACCTCATCTTTTTATTGTTTGGGTATTTTAATTAGAAACACAACAGGTAAAATTTCCTTGGTTCATTTTCCTATTAGGTGTTTTTGAGGGTATAGTAACAAATTAGTGCAGCATAGTCACCTATGACACTATCATATTTAAATGGCACATATATATCATAGAGGACTCCATAAATACATGCCTCTACCATATTAACTAAAGGAAAATCTCCTTTAGTGTTACTAACATTAAAATGGAAGCACTCGATAATAGAGCAGGACTGAAATTCCAGCCAATCCAGGCTTCAGTGATGAACAGTCATGGCTGCATTAGAATAGACTTAGCATTAAGATGAGAGTAACGGACTATGATGGTGAAAAGAAAGAAAGGGCACAGAAAGAATGTTCAGCTAGACATCGGCTTGACTGGCAAGGTAGAGACAGCTCTGGGATCCTGGTTAATGTGGGGATGAGTGACATTGTCTCCCCACTCAGAAGACATGGACAGAGGCCAGGCTTAGCCATAACTTGTGGTCCCAAGTCCTCTCCTGACTGGGCTGTAGGTGACTCATTGACTCAGAGAACCCTTGACTGGAGAAGGCAATTTACACCGCTCTTTCTCAGGTAGAGCCACCATTTGTATCTGTGTTTTTGCCTCACTTATCTTTCTTGTGGGTTTGTTTTTTTCTGTTTCTTAACAGATGTTAAGTTCCAAAGGGGTAGCCGTGTTAGTCTATTGCAGAGAAACAAACATCCTGTGGCACTTTTAAAGACTAACAGATTTCTTTATCACATGAGCTTTCGCGGGAGAAAATCCCACTTCGTCAGACGCTTTGAAGATGTTGATATTATTGAGGTAGCAGGGGGCCAGAGCTGCTGCTGCAGTCCCAGGAACTGGCTGGGCCTTCACTTTTACATGGTGAAAAGAAGGCGTCAGAGGATGCTGCAGGAGGCACCCATTTAATCTCCCTTTCCAGGGGTATTGGGACGTGTTCAGTCTTGCTGTCTGGATATATTTTGCAGGAGAGGCAAAAATTAGCTTCCTTTGCCTCCACAGTTCTTTATAAAGGAAACAAACTGAATACTGCTGGCTAATTTTTATAGAAAGGAATTGTCTGGTTGTTCCTGCCCTAGTTCTGTTATAAAATAGTTAATAAAAGTTGCAGCTGTAACTTGTACTAACTTTTTGTATATTGTATCTAATTTACTGCAGTACCTTGGCCAACAGTGCTTTATCTACTGGACAGGGACCCCTCAGCCCTTAAGAAAGTTTCTGTGTCATTATTGCTTCCCTTTCCTAGCTGCAAAGACATGAAATAATTAAGAGTATGAAGCAAGACTAAGGGAATAGTGACTGCAACAGTAGCTGTCCCAGGCATTCCTATGACTCCTACTAACTGAAACCAAACGTGACACCCTCTGTTTACAACAGGATTTTCAAGGCAGTAGTTAAACTGGCAACCATGGAGCATGCTTCCTTGTTTTATGGGATTGCAGAATATACGGTTCTGTTTCAAGCAGCACACAAATCACCAGCTAAGGAGGTAATTTTATTATTAGCTTCTGCTTACTTAAGAAGGTGCATCATCAATCAGAGTCTGTGCATCTGACTCAGCCTCTTCTTTACCCATTGAGCAGACTTGCATCTTAATAGTTATAGTACACATATCACTGCTAAATCAGGCAGCAAAGCCAAAAGCAACTTGCTTTATTTTACAAATATATACACCATTCTTGGAACAGAGAGAGTTACATATAGCACACAGCTAAACCTTTTTTCCCCCCAGAAATCTCAGCCCAGACACCAAAACCTGGTTCTCAGAAAGATACTCTATCCCAAGATTAAACTCTAGTTAGAGAAATTAAGGGAGAGAGAAAAACTTTTCTATTTCTCACCACAGCTTCTCTCAAAGAACTGTACATAAACAAACTACTAAGACAATGCAACCTTTCTCGAAAGGCTAACAACTTGTTCTGACAATCAACTATAATTAATACAATGATGGCTAACAGCACTATCTGGTGACTTTTTGTAGGCATAGATCTTACTGGGCATGCATAAAAATGCATATAGCTTGATTTGAGTGTGAGGTTAAACTTTTAAACACGAGTGTGCTGGACACGGTGTTTTCAGGCTAGTTTAGATAAATATGAACTGATAAGCTTGAAATATAAAGAAGATTAGAACATAAATCATTGGTCCTTTTCAGACATGATCTACAAAGCAACAGGTCCTTACATGAGCCAAAAGATGTCAATAAGTATATGCAGATTAGTAGCTTAAAAAATAAACAAACCGCCATATAAACTACATAGTGTGGGACATGATTTTGAATTGCGGTATCACAGTGTACTTGAACTTCCGCTACATGGGCCTGGTCAACAAGCTGTTGCATGCCTTAAATATATGCCTAATAAAATAACCTGAATGATGAACTGGAGTTGACCAGAAGTTCTGGATCCCAGAGAACTGAGTAAAGTGTTCTCCCACAAGGGGGCAATCTGTTCTGGATAAAGTAGAGTGGAAAAGATCTCAAGAGAGACTCCCAATCTCTGTACCATAACAATCTTACATTTGAGATGAAGAAAACAGAAGGGAATATGAGATGGTGAAACATATAAAAGCAGTGAAAGGAAAAGAGACAAGAACAGGAGAACAAGGATCAGAAATGTCAAGAGATTAAACCATAACTGTAAGTACTAAAAAGGCCAGCTAAGTAACTTAAATAAAGATGGTTTTGAGGACCACTATTTAAGAGGGTGGGGGGAAAGTCACTGGCTAAGTAGCAGAATGGAATTTATAGCAGTGCAATGGGAAAATCATGGTGAAATGAATATTTCCTTGTAAGGATATGATTTTTGATATTATGGATCACATAATGATCTGGTTCAAGTCAATGAGAAAAAAAAAAACACATTTCTTTCTTGTTTCTCTCTCTTTACAGCTGGCATCTCCACATTTCACCTGCCCATTTATTTATTTGTTAGTTTTAAGATATACTTTCAGTTGGATCAGATGATACCATCAACTCTTATTCAAATTTCCTATTGTCTTCAAGAAGAGTTGTAAGTAGGAAATCACGGAAAGATTAGACTCAAAGGCCTTCACTATTGGTGCTGATTTCTTTAAAGTTAATATTTGTACAATTCTAAAACTTTTCTTATCAAGGAGGGTACAAGATTTTCTTTTTCTTTGTTTGTTTGTTTTACTTTCTGCAACAGGAAGTATTGTGATTTTGTTTGTTGCTGTCCTTGGGGTACTCACATCAAATGGTCATTGAAGAAGCTTCTCAATTCACTGCATCGCATTACTTAGTTGTTCAGAAGTTGTTTGTTTCTGCTTGCAGGATATTAATTTTATGCCTTTCTCTGTTATACTTTTGAACTCTCAGTATGGCCCTAAGAACAAACATTCCTCTCTCTGACTAGAATATCCAGAACTAATACATATAAAATAGTCACAGAAGAAATCCAAAAAAAACCGTATCAAGGAGAGAAAAAAAAAATCTCATTCAGAAGGAGGTAACAGTAATAATAAAGTGCCAAATAAGGTAAACCTATTCTTCATTTTTCTACTCATTTCAGATGATCTTTTCCACTCAAGTCATTAGAGTTTTGTTCAGTTGTGTCAGCTTGGAAATTCATTTATTTAAACTGAGATTTTCAAATCCATCGTAGTTCCTATTAGTTATTATTTCCCTTGATGGATTTGAAAGTATCTGCCTTTGTTTTTAAAAGAAGTTGTATTACCACTCAAGGTTTGTCTGACAGAGCACTCCCAATCCTGCTAATCCCAATCCTAAACCTTTATCCTGCTCTGGACAATATTTTCCAAAATGACTAGGAAATCTGTATGCCCAGCTTGAGGATGGGTACTCGGCACTTCTTAAAATCAAGCCCTTTTAAAATGTCCCAAGTTGGGTGTCCAAAACTGGCACCAAAGTCATGAATCACTTTGGAACACTGGTTAATAGTTGTTTAAATTAAGAATAATGACTCTCCTCTGTCATACTTAACCTATGTTTTGCATAGGTGATCACAAAGAATTCTCTCTGTTTCCATGAGATTTAGAGCAAATCAACCTTAATTATTTAAAATGGGACAGTATTTGATTGTAATGATTGTTTAATGTGCTGATACTTCAGGAAAACACACCTACTCAATATATTGCACATTAAAAATACTCACTGCTGTTTTATAGGAGTAATGGCATATTGACGTGGAAGCAAACAACTGCACTGCTGCATTCACAATCGAAGGTCTTCTTGTTGAAGTCAGTGACAACTTATATTGAGTATAAAGGAAGTACCAAATTATTAAGCACTCATGAGGAATAACATCTGTGATGTCCACTTTGAAATTTCCCACTTTGCTACCTGAACCAAGAGCATGGTCAACCTTCAATCGATGGTACATAGTGAATGAGTGAAAAATCCAATTGAGACATAATATATGTTTGTCAGTACAGTGCTTATTTTGGATACCATATTTTGAGAGTATTATTTTACAATATGGGACATTCTCCCTAATCTCTCTGGCCCCAAAGTAAAATGCAAGGACACTTTGACCTGTCTTTCAAATACCTTTCTTTGCACAACTTAAAATTTCCAAATGATTTCTCAATTAATGTAAACTAGAAAGGGATGATTAAATTAATTACAAAATGCTCTCTTCTTTATGAATGTGACATTCAGCACTTGAGCACATTCATGAATTTCCATATGGTGGAAAGGTAGTGGTATCTATTTGCCCATATTAAAGATGAATCTGAGACTATACTGGGAATTTACATCCACACCCCCGGGAGACGTAGATATGCCAACCTAGCCTTATAGATAGTGCAAGATCAATGGAAGAATTCTTCCATCTACTTATCTACTGTCTCATGGGGAGGCAGATTACCTACACTGACAGAACCCCTCCCAGTGGCATAGGTAATGTCTTCACTGACGTGCTATAGTTCCGTTACCCTTTCCATAGTAGCTCGTTTCAGTAGAAAGTATTATATAAAAATAAATACAAAATAGTAAAAAGAAAATTACACCATTATTTGTATATTATCAAATTATTCTTGTATGTATCTGAGTCAAGTAAGTAATGGTATGAACGATAAGGATCACTCATACATTTGTCCTACTACTCACTGATGCTATTGTTAAGGATACTCTTGGGCATTACATTTTCCCTGCCCTTAATCTGCTTTTATTTTAAAAAAGCTGATCTACTTTATTTTTTCTAAGTGCTGCTGATAAGGCAGTTTGATTAGCATTTAATATACTATGCTGCTGTTCTCTCTTATTAAGGTGTGTGAACAGTCTAATCCTTTTCTTCTTTCCTTTTAAAAGAGATGATGCAAATAAAAGAAATCCATGAATGTATGTTTTAAAAGACCTTATATTGTATGACGTTCCTTAAAAAAAGTCTTATTAACTTCATTACATATACTATGACATTCACATGACCACCATGCAACTCAAACATACAATTGTCTTTATTATAAATTTGCAATTTGTTCTTACTAAAACCAGCAACCACTGCATCTTTCCGGTGACGGTTTTATATACTTTATAGAGTGACTAGGATGGAAATCATGCATAAAGTAATTTAGCCATATGAATTGATTCAGGATGACCTTTTCTTCCTTATAGCCTCTTTTGTGCTGTACAACACCGAACTGAACAGAGCTAAGTCATCAGAGGAGCTCAGATAATATATTTATAATGCTAGAGCTAAGAAGCGTGATTAAAATTTTGCTAATATGTTTGGAAACTACTAAGAACTAGAAAGTACATGTAAGGCACAAAACAGAGTACAGGCAGTGCAGTGCTGCACCTCCCCAATGGGAACACAGACACATTCTGCACCATTATGGTTCCATCATTCAAGCCACTCTGTGTGGGATGGAGGGGACACTACAGTGAACAATAGATTCATGGTTCTACCTCTTTCCCATCTTCCTTGGAACAATCTCCACCACCAGGGACATAGGGGCAGAGCAGTCTTTATGTCAAGGGTTGCCATTCTGTCTGGCTTCACCCTCTCCTCCAGTACTGCATAGAAACCAGGCACAATCAATTCCTTTAATACTACACATCATATAAGTGCCTCAAAATCCAAGTCTGCAAACTGCTAAATGGCACATGGGTGTGACAGATTTCAAAAAACAAACAAACAAATAAAAATTACTAATCCCAGTACAGTGTATTTAGCAGCTTGGAACTTGAACTTGAGCTTGATATAGTGAATAATTTAGCACTAACAATGATGGAGACAAAATGGTAATGTATAATTCATAATCAAATCACAATTGGCCATATTCACTGGATTTCCATGGGAACCAGGGATGAATTTGGACTACTGTATGCACTGTTTATTTCTTCAGATGAAATGAGGACATAATGCTGCACCCATTGAAGTCAATGGTAGCTCTTCCATTGACTTTAATGGGCAAAGGACAAGGTGTTAAAGGAGAAACTTTGCAAAAGAAACTCACTATGACTGCTACGAAAAGTGCTGATCTGAATAGCCTTCTACATGTAACATGACCTATATTTTTATATCTTGGAATTCTCCACAAGTATAGAATTATTTATATTCTTAGTATCTTTTAAATCAGAGAATAAAAAGTGATATTAACAAGAAAAATGTGTATTGTTTTTAATGTCCATGTCTCATGTAGATTGGAGCTTCAGTGTGTAGTTGAAGAGACAATAAATATAATGACAAGTATGAGGTTGAATCCTGGATTTCTTACTCAGTTTATTTCCCCTCAGTCCTTACACACTGGAAACCATAGAATTACTTGGTAGTCACACAAGTGTTAACAAAGATCAGAAAATGGCTCAAATAAGCATTTTCATGCCTAAGAATTAAAGAAGAATCTCGGGGCTTGGTTTCTTTTCTTCAACATAACATTGCATGTAAATAATATATATAGTAGGGAGCAATTCACAAATTTTTGTAATGGATGTCGTAGATTAACTAGAAAATCTCATTCTGTTCTCCATATCTAATTTATATTATTCTATTACCAATGTGTGTGTGTAACTGAAGATATAGGATTCTGTTTTCAACTTTTTGTTGAACAGAAATAGTCCTTAACTAGATAGAAAAAAATGACAAATTATGCCTCTAAAAGGTTTTACAAACCAGTTTGAAAATAATTTTGAATTAGGAATGAGTTCCTTTCCAGGAGTTGTTATAGCATCAAACCAACCTTTTGTATCAAGTAACTGATAATAAATTAAATATTTAGTTAAAATAACTAATATTTGAAGTGCACCTCACATCTACCAATTACCAAGAGTAGCCAAAGGGATGGTTAACAATTCAAATATAATGAAAGATGGAACATTCTATGATGAAGTAAAAAAAAAGAAAGGAGCAATAATGAGCAGTGAAACCAGAAGGTGATCTATGGAGAGTGCCCATAAAAATCTTGGCTCGGTTCATGTATATCAATCTATATGGTAGTATCATATTAGTCACAGTTCTGAAACCGATTCATGTAACTGACCCCACTCCACAGGTAGCCCTGTTGAAACTAGTATCATAAAGTATTAGTAATGCTCATGGGGATGGGACTGTCATACACAGGCATCTGGTTTTAATATTAGATTTTATGAATATGTCTTGGTCACTGGTAGTTCTGTTATCAGCTACTTTTGAATAAAGAGGATACAGAAATCAGGTGTTATTTTCCCTTAACGAAAGAAAGAAAGAATATGAAAATACACAACAAGAGCATAGCTCCCACTGAGATTAATAAAACATGAATAACTCCCTCCATGTATCCCTTAGGTTATTTGTAATATGGAGATAATGAGCCAAAAACTGAAAATTATAGAGATAAAGAAAATACAGCTCCTAGGGAAAAAATATCTTTTCAGATCTCCACTGTAATAGGAATTTAGAAACTTTCTTTTACAAAATTGTACTGCCCCCTGGAATGCTCAACCAACTGGATTTCTCAATTGTCTGAATATTGTGATACTCTTAAAATGAAAGTTGTCATAATCAAATATAGTAGAAAGAATAAAAAGCTGTTCCATTTACTGTCGGGAGAAACTTCAAGATAATTATTTAAAAACTGTAAGAATAGCTTTAGAAATATGGAAAAGAAGGGACACTATAAAAACACTCCAAGTAGTACTTGTTTTCATGTGATAACATCAAATCCTCCACCTGCGCAAGATTTTTCACCTAACATTTCTCTAAGTTTTTTAGTCTTCTCATGCCACAAAACTTTAACAGATCAAGGAAAGTCACTACTTTGGGAGCATCTAGAAATGTGTAAATTAAGTTATTGTTTCATCAAACGGTTTTAAATGAGAATTGTTACATGCATAGCTACATATATGCTGAACAATAAGCACTGGTATAAAATATGATAAAAACACATTAATGTTGGTTATGCACTTTGAGATCCCCAGATCCAAGGCTATATATTAAATGTCAAGTTTTGCTGTTACTGGCACCGTACACCTCTACCATTTTCTTCCTGTAGGTGACAAAAACTGAAACAACAACTTGAGTTGGTGTCTCCCCAGAAATTACTTTACATAAAGGAACTTGCACTTCTAAGTGTCTATCTTGCAGACATCACACATGAAAAGCAACTCCAGCAGAAATAATATGAAAACATCAGCAAGCCATTGCTGACCGTTCTGTTGCTACGACAGCTACTTTTTTTGTAGTATAATGCAGCTCTCTGACCCTCTCCTAGTTAAATTTTCAAAAGCGAGAGTTAAGGCCATCTCTTCTGAGGTCTCTTGACAGTGGAACAACTTATCAGAGGTGACAAGACTGAGTTCAAACTTCCATTTTCAGAACACTTTGCTTTCCTGAAATAACTGACACTCTCTTTCACATGTACACATAGTAAATAAAAACAGGCAGAACTGGGAGGGATGAAGGACAGGCTCCACTAAGGGAAAGGCTCCAATATTAGAGTTATGAGCATCACACAAGCAGCATGGCTAGATTACGCAGATTGATTCGTGGGAGAAACACCACTTTCAGGAAACTATCTTTGTAAGTAATATGGAAGATGGCTGAATTAGTTAATTGCACTTCCATATGGCACATGGTAGTTCTACCACCTCCATTCTTTTAAATAGGCATGACCCCCTTGGAGGTCTACATATCCCATAATGTAATATGGATTTTCCTCTACACAGTGCATGACTGTGTGTGAATTATGGGAGATGAGATCTGACCAGGAACCTCATTTCCTATCTCTTTAAAGTTCCAGGTTGGAAAACATGCATGTAACACACAAGTGCAACAGACTAAGAATGTTTTATGTGCATGTTGCGAGGCACTGTGACCTTCCTTGGAGCCTGGGCCTGAGAAAGGGCTGAACACTCCTTCTGGACAGATCCAGGAACTGCAGGGCTCAGATTCCAGAAGCAGAGGGATGGGGACAAGACAAGAAGAGAAACTATAAAAGGCCTGCCTAGCAGTTCAGTCAGAGAGAAGCTGCTGCTTCTTCCCCTAGGCTTCAACCTGAGCCTGACCTGGGTGCTGCTGCAGGGCAGCCCAAGCCACCCACAGGCCAGTCTTGAGGGTCTGCCCGGGCTACCAGGCTTGAGTGACTGGGAAGGTCTGCCAGAAGCTGCGGATTGGGAAGGACTACTTGAATCCAACAATGACCTAGAGGAGCTGCCTATCACCTGGGACCCGCCAGAGAAGCCTGAGACCTGTGAACTGGAAGAACCACCAGAGCCCTGTGACCTAGAGGAGCTGTCCTCTATGAATAACCCTGAGGATTTCCCAGACCTGCCAACAGCTGATGACGAAGGTCTGATAGGACTCCCATTCACCACCTGTTCCAGGGAAAAGGAGGATGACCCTTGGCTCCAGGTACCTGGGTTCAGGGTGGGAGGAAATACCTCCGGGGCAGCTGATGTAGGTCTGGCTGAGTGTGTACTTGCACCAGTGTCAACATATTGTGGCTGGAGGCCTGCTGACCCAATGGCAGAACCCTCTGCCACTGGTAGGGCCCTGGGATGGGATGCAATAGAGTTGCACAATACCTGTGTCCCCCTCCTCCCTTTCCTAACCAGCCCAGGAGTACTTGCCGCCTCCTGGCCTACAGCCATGGAGGACCTAAAGTGTTTATTCCCTGTCCAAAGACTATCTATGTGATCCCATGTCAGCCCTGCCCCACCCAGGGATTGGGGACTAGACTTTTGGCCTGCCCTGTCCCACCTGGGTGCTGGGGGCTACAGACTCTAGCTGTGATGGACACCGCTAATCTTTCCCTACATTCCAGTTGTGACTCTCCTGAAGAGGACTGCTTGGAGGGGTGGCCTTCCTCAGATCCAGGAGCCTAAGAAGAGCTTCAACATCCCTACAACCAGCTTACAAGGCCCAATCACACTTGCAGCTTCTCACTAGGGACTAGTCCAACCATATTGAAATCACCTGGCAGCCTCCTGCTAGGGATGTGAGAGTAATTTCTGCCTCATTGTCATTTAATCCTTGGATTTTCATATTTTATGGATCCTTGTCCAATAGGAACTGGTCCAAAACAAGCACCTGATTTCACATAAGCCCCTGATTTCACATAAGCTACTAAAGAACCTTCAGATGATTGGCACAGTAAAAAAAGCTAGCTGGAATTAGATGAACCAGTCATTATTTAAGACCAAATTTTCTCCCCATGCATCAATCAGCTTCATCATTCTATGGCCTCCTTGCTTTGGGGTTTGGCTGCTGTATCAGCATAGGCTCAGATTCATTTTCCATATGCTACCAATATGCTCCTCTCAGCACTTGTCTCCACTCTGTTCAGGGCTTTCCATCCTCTTTACTTAGGCTGGAAGATTTGACCCTCACTATTATATCCCTGGAAATGAAATCCTCCAAAAGTCCTATGTGCCATAAAATATTTCCTTTGTTAGACTTAGTCATAACCCTCTCCTTGCCTCTGAGTATCAGATGTAGACTACATTAAATTAATAATGGAGTGAGATCCATTTATAACATTTGAGATGTCACTGTACATTATTTTTAAGCACAGTCAGCAAAGAAACAGCAGTGGTATAAGTGAAGGAGTGTAATGTACTGATACAACAATAGATATTAAGCTCTTAGACATCCTGTTTTCAAAAGGTGGTTTTAAACACTCACAGGTCTTATATAAAATTATCCATCTCATCTCATCTCCAAAATGTTAATCTATTCCACACTAAATTCAGTGGTTAAGTTTACTAACTTTTCTTCGTCTCTTTCTCACTCTCCTCCTATCATGTTTGCTAACAAGAAAGAAGGCACAACTGTCCAAATTCTGTAGCATGGCTAGAATTACTTGAAGTCAGGTCTCAGACTGCTTATGATTGCTTTATGCCTTTCTAATACCATCTGCTATTTGTACTGTTTTGTGCTCTCTCTTATTCTGTTACTTAGAAACAGTGACAATTAGGTTGTTGCTAATTAGAAACACTGTCAGTTAGGTGGTATTTTTCTTGTACCACTGCAATGGCTTATGGACTTTTGTGGTACATCTCACTATTTTTTAAACTGTCAAATGAGGTACTAAACAATATTGTTATTTTCCACCTGTCAGGCACTGTAGACCTGAAAAGGGACCATTTGTTATTTAAAGCAAATACTCATCAATTAAATGAAATGCTTGTCAGTTATATGACTTCTGCAGAAAGATGGAAAAGAAATGAAAATGGTATTGCCATTCACTAGGAACTGTGATTGCTGTGTTTACGCTGAAGCTCTGAGGAATCTTCCACAGAAAAGTCTGCACACATCATATTCACCATCATTCCATTTAAAGAAGGAAATCTTTGGAACCACTCATCTCTGTGAAAGACTATTGTAAAGCGAGAGGAAAAAACTCCTCTTAGGAGCTAGCCATATTGCTTCTTTGATAGGAACAGATATTTCTCCCACATAAGATAGGCCACAGTGCATCAGACCAATGGTCCTTTTAGCCCAGCATCCTGTCTTCCAACAGCTGCTGATGCCAAGTGCTTCAGAGAAAATGATCAAAAGCAGCAATCATTGGGTGATCTTTGCCCTGTTATCCACTCCACTTTCCAGCAGAGGGTAGGGACACCCAGAGGATGATGTTGCAACACTGACCATGTTGCCTAATATGCATGGATAGACCTATCATCCATAACCCCTTCAGGCCATTTTTTTTTTTTTGCCCTTACTTAGATACTACATAATCCAATTGCCATCAATGAATTTGCACAGGGCAGTTTTCATCACATCATGATTATTTTAATACTTATGGGCAAATAGTTTCATGAACAAACTGGGCCAAGCTCTGTTCAGGTACACCAGTTATATTGTGTAGCTTTACTGAAATCGTTGGAGTTACTCTAGATTTACAGCATATATCCAAAAACAGAATTTGGGACATTTTTTTCTAGTATGGAGATGGTGATAAAATGATTCAAGATAAGCACGTATTAAAGCTGCTGAATTGGGTTACAACAGCTTAATTTAAATTACAAGGCAAAAGCAGCTGAATAACTCTGAGCTCCTCTAAAAGAAAAAAAACAAAAAACAAAAAACAAACAACCTTCTGTCTGCCCTCTTGCAGGTCAAACTGAGGCCTACAGTTTAAAGACTTGCTTCCTGTCACAGAGGTACATCATCAATTCTGGCTCTATTGTATCATTCATAAACGATTGCTGCTTCAGAGAATTAAAAATAAAGACTTTGAATAGACCAATTACACAGACACCTGAGTTTTTTTACTGCTGTTTTGTATTTCTTTTTCTGTTTAATTTATAGTAATCTTGTAAACCTTGCTACACTACACAGAAGACAGAAACAGAGGACTAAATATATCCACCTTTCCTACACAAGAAGAGAAACAAAGACACAGCTTGGCACATTTCATGTACGATGAATTTTGCCCTGAGTTTGGACTTCAGGAATGAGCTCTGTGATATTATCTTTCAAACACACACTAAATATTTAGCCAAACGCTGCTCTTAGTTACACTGGGGGTAAATCTGGAATAATTCCATTGGAGTCTGCACTAAGACTTTTCCTCTTTGGCCAGAGTGCCTATTAGTAGCTGCTATTTTTTTCAGTATGGACTTCCTTTATATTTTTTTAAATATATTTCATATTTGTGTTTGCCATTCTTCCTATATTTTTATGTACAAAACTAAATTGCTGAAGAATTTAAATATTTTTATTACCTAAAAGATGGTCCCTTTGACATGCCCACTGCAATTTAAAAAAAAATGAATCAGTATATGTATTTTAAATTCATAGGATGTTTGAGGTAGAGCAGGCACGTGGACCCAGGTAGTCCAAGTGTTAGCTTGTAACCTCTGGACTATCTTTCTCCTTAATGAACACTTTACAAATTGTTATTCATGGTTCGAAGTATTGGTTTTTCAAACTGAAAATTTTCTTTTAATAATCTTGCATTCCTTGATCATGCAAAAGTCTTACCAAAGTCAAGGAATACATACCCATGCCAAAAATATACCAGATTTAATTTTAAATGATTTCAGCCTTTCATTTTATCTAAAAAACAGAACAGCAGAAAAGTGTCCAAGACAGTCTCAGTCCTTTTCTGGAGGAATCAGCTAGAGGGTAGAAACAGAAATTCAGTCTTCAAACCAATTTAATCCTTGACTGCTAACTGTGGTGCTAATTTTTTATGTTGTTTAGCTTAGCAAGTGAAGTGAAACTAACTACCTGGATAGGCCACTTAACACTCAGGAGGCTGATAACTCACTCTTCAGTGTCCTTAGATAGATTTTGAATAGGTGACATGGAGATGCCAAATTCTGAGACTAATAACTAATTACCTGTAACTATCCAGCCCCATGAAAATAAAAGTTTGCTAAAGAAAAAAAAAAATGTCTCTTAAGAAAATGACATGTACTTTGCACAGAAATCAACACAGACATAGATGTATACCTCTCTGAGGAGAGGGAGAGAAGAAACTGGGGGGGGGGGGAATCTCAGAAAAAAGGGACAGCTGTTTGGGCAAGTAACAGTTGTCAAGTTTTCTAACCAACAAACAAAGAAAATAAGGAAGGCTGGTACGTTCCGAGTGACATCAAGCAGATCATCACTGAATTGCCAGTCAGAGTGGCTGAGTGAAGCAAAGAGAACTGAAATGTTTCAGGGGTAGGGGAAGAGCAGAGAGAATGCAATTTAACCGAGATGACAGTCAAAGGGGAATGGCATGGGCCTAGAGATACAATGGTCATGCCTTGGTAGAAATGGGTTAGTTAGACCAAAGAGAAGTACCCTGCTTAAGAATGTTTGCAGCTTAGCCTCAGTGTGAAGACATACGTAATGTATATTTATATATACGGAGCTTTTAATTTTATATATATATATTTGCAGATAAACTACAGCCTGTTATGCAATAAAATTGGGCAGAAAAAAATAAAAAGAATGATGTTATTTTTAAACTGAACTGATTTGTTTTGATAGAAAAAACTGTTTACACATTGCTTGGATAGTTTTCTTTTTGCTCATGTTTGAGCTAAAGACACTAATTTGAAGTGACAGAACATTAAAGTCTAACTCAAGATGGTGAGATTAAGAGCAGAGCTGGACAATCTGGGGGGAAAAAGATGGTTTGACAGAGGTTTACTGATGAATGACCCTACCTCAGCTCATTTAGGGGTGAAATTGATCTAGTTTAAAAATAAATTGACTTTCATAGCTCAGAGTGATGCAAAGAGGTAAATGTGTATTATCCTGGGTGTGCCAGTTTAATCATTCAACTACCTAGCATTGTAAATAATATTTGTTTTATTTATCCACTTGGATCTGTGCCGTTTCAGTCTTTAACAATATAGGAACTTCATCATGGTCCTCATTTTCTCTGCCAGTATTAGGAATATTAACCTGGACACTAAAGAGTCCCTGCATTTTTCCTGGAGATTTCATCTCTTAAATCTATTATTTCTAAATCTTAGTTTCCCACCAACTGCTTTAGGCTAATTAAACATTTAGAATAGTAAACATGTTCCCCAAACATTCAATTATTTAGTCACAGGCATTCTTGATTCTGGCATTTCCTCACTTTTGAATACTTGACTTTGCAACCTTAATAAGGTTCTTTTTACCATAATTTCTATATATTTATGTAATATATCTATTTTGCTGTTCCTTCTCAAAGGAATTTGGTACAATCCATCAATTTAAGTCAGTATCTGTATAATCAGAAGGACCACTGTGCACAATTGATTTAACTTTTCATCACTTTTGTAGGAGCAGTAGAATTTCTTACTGTGGCCTTGCAGGGCAGAACTGTTATATTGTGAACAGGTTTGAGCACCAAAACATGTATTAATGGGGGGATGGGGTGAGTAGATGAACCAACTCCCATGCACAACTCAGCTCTCCAGGGTTGGAGGCAAGAGGGAGAACAAACACTGCCAAATGTCTATGCTCACTCTGGCACATAAGCACATTAGTGCCATCACATGGACTGCTGATGAATAGCAAGATCATTTAAGTTCTACAGCAAGATGCTCATTTTATAGGGATCAGTCCTCAGTTTCTCAGAGGATCCTGGGCAGAACTGTGACATTAACTAAATGTAGCAGTTAAAGGATGAAGGCTAGTCTGGAACTCTGGTATGATGGGAGGTGGTTGGATGTGATCCAAATCTAGGGATGGCTTCACACGAAAGTCCTATTTGCAAACAACCTTGTGGTTTGAAAACATTTGGAGATTTAACCTTCATAGATGGCAATCTTGCTACTATAGGCTGAACCAAAATTTTAAATCCAAGCAACAATGAACTTTGAAAGAATGCAGATCTCAGCTTTGTCATTTGAGTCCACCTCTGTCCAAAGCTATGTAATAAGTAAAGCATTTAGTGTAAATGTCTAACCACATAAGCCATGAAACACAGTCCCATACAAGCTCTTTTACACAACTCACTTGTTTTGCTCCTCCGTACTGCAGACCATTTCCCTCAATAGCTGCAATTACAACAGAGAATGTATTGAAATATTGCATAGAAAAATTAAATCAAATGCAATCTTATTTGCAGAAAGGTATGTGACACTGTAGGTCAGCTCTGATTGAATAGCAGTATGAGATACAATTTATAAATATTTATTCACACGCTACTATGAAACAGTGTGATCCCATTTTGATAACTCATTATTTGTCAGGACATTTTAGGACATGGACCTCCACTGTGCTTCCTATCCATATCTTGACTCACTGAAAAAGGAATAAATTATCCTTCTCCTTGCAGCCCTGACTGACATTGGTCTCAAGACTGATAAGGCACTGTGTCTTTGGATAAAGATCTGCATTCGGAAGATTACCTGTCAGAATAAAAGTAACCATACTGTCTGAAACTGGGATATTTATCTACTCTGCATTCCATCTTTGTAGCTCCCTTTTAACTCTTCAAGTCAATCTTAGAGGCATCACAGAGGTCAGAATCCTTAATCATACAAAATTATTTTTTTTTAGGAACAAGGTATTGGCTAAGGAAATTAGGTCAACAATTAAAAGAACTTATTCAATACCACAGAGATACTCAACTAACTTCCCAAAGGAATAACCATATTATTCTATCATATTTTCACGGCAGGATAGCACTATATTGTGTTTACTTTCAAGTTCCTTAGACTGATTCTTTGATGAATAATAAATCAGCTACAATTAGAATCTTTCTTGTGCAGTTCAGAAAAAAGTTGCTGATATACACTTTACAACTGATCCATAATTACACATGCAAGCTCTATCTCCCCGTTACCCTCAAATATTTTACACGTGACCAATAGTTAATGGGCCAAATTATTGCCATTTGATTGACATACTCCATCCGCATTCCTTCAAAATCTTGCACATTTCTGTTAGCTATATGTTAGAACGTTTATAATAATTCTTTGCTTAAGAAACAGTTAATTAAAATGGAAATAAAATTAATTGAAACTGTTAATGGTATTTGCAAGAATTCCTCTTCTGTGCATCACTGATGTTAGAGAAACTGATAGCTGTTTAGATTTTGTTTGGGTTTTTTTGTTTTGTTTTGTTTTGTAGCTGCACGTTCTATTCCTCTCAAAGATACAAATAGTCCAAGTAATTACATCTTTCCCCATATTTTCTTCAATACTGCTTTTAATTTCACCAGGGATCAGCAGAGTTTAATTTGCAGCCACAGTTTCTGTTTCTGGTGTTTCTGTTTCCAGTATAGATGTTAGTGGCTAGATGCTGACAGCTCAAAATAAATTATTATTGCCAATACTGTCATTGTAGTTAGCAGGGAGGCTAACAGTTAAATGGGCACAGGGGCTAAACAATCTTCTTACCCATTGAAGTAAATAAGTGAAAGCTGAGGCATATTGGTAAGATGAAAGAGAAAGACTGAATTGCTCATTGTCACAAAGGGCTATCAGCGGCTCCTGATCACCGATATTGCTGTATCCTGAAAAAAACTGCTGGCTCAGCTTTGAACAATTAAACACTTTCTGTTGGGGAAATCGTAGGTATCAGGGTAGCAATCACTGAGCTAAGAATGTAACTGGGTGGATATAAATGGAAGGAACAAGAAGCAAGGGGGAGATCAGAAAAATAGTTCAGGGGGTGACCCTGAGCTGAGGCAAAATAGTGTCACTGGCTCTGGACACACAGTATATGAGCCCCGAGTCCCAACACCAGTGCCTCAAGTCTGGCGGTGACCCAGGGCCTGGCCACTCGCAGGATCGAATGCTAGCGCTGAACCTGTCCGAGAACCTGGGGCCTGACTCCAGCCAGGGACCCAGGGCTGGGTCACTGGTGGCAGCGTGATCCAGACCTGACCCCGGCTGGAGACCTGGAGTCCAGGCACCGGCAGGATCTGGTACCAGCTCCGACCCTGGACAGGGACCCAGGACCCGGCCGCTAGCAGGATCCACTGCCAGACCAAGCCCTGGGCCAGGCTGCTGGCAGCAGAGCAATTCAGCCCTGACCCTGGCTGGGGACCTGGGGCCAGACCGCCAGCACAATCTGGCCGGGGACCCAGGTGGAGGGTGAGGGGGGCTGGATCGGGCTCAGGGGGCGAGGCCCAGAGTGAAGGCTGCTTTGGAGAAGATTTCTCTTTCTATAAGCCTGCATCACTTTGTAAGAAGAAAATAAATACATGCATGGTGAAAAAGTGGCAACCTGGTGAACAGGAGTGTCACTGGCAATGGAGACACCCCGAATGAGCTGCCTAGTGCCACCAGCTGCAGGCCCCGGCACTCACAGGTGCACCTTGGAGGAGTTCAGCTGGGGCAAACTGGGGTCAGCCCTTTTAAATCTCCTGTCCTGTCCTGTAACATGTAGCTGAGAGAGATTTAAATCCTTGCCTCTGAATGTTCAGCCCCAGGCAGCAAGTTCTGGCAGTGGAGGGGCCTCTTCAGCTCCACGAGAACTGGCACAGCACAAGTACGTATTGTCTGGGTCCCTTCCTGGGCAAGGGCAGGGGGAGAAAAAGGGAAAGGGGACTGGGGCCTCAGCCAGCAGTGGATGAGCAGGGCCCTAGGGCCCAGTGGCATTTCAGGCGAGGCAGTGGCCCCAGGCTGGGAAGGCACATGAGTATGATCCGGCCAGGCTGGAGGTGAGTGGAGCAGCGTGGCCAGGGTGAGCGGGGCAATAGTGGGAGTGAAGGGATGGCAATTTGGGGCCAGGTGGCCGCAGGGGTTGGGGAAGAGGGTGAAATAGCCAGGGGAGGGGAGGTTGGGGGCCTGTGCCTCAAATCTTTTTTGCTAGGGAGTTATGCCTCTGCTGGTGAGTGTTTGTGACTGTGAAGTCACCTAAATTGGCTTAGCAGTGGAGTACACTGGATAGTGACAGAGGTGGTGTGTGACACCCATAACATGCAAGTTAAGCCTATGGACCAAGCGTTACCTGTTCAGTGGATGAAGAGAAGACATCAACTTTCGTGTGGCCATCTTTGCAAAACACTACATTAATTCAGTTGCCCCTCTCCTTCCACAACTGAAGAAGCAGACAGGTGACTATGATATTGGGAACAATGATATCAGTGCAATAAAGCTGCAATAGCAAATCTGGGTGCTTTATTACTGTAATATCGGGGTATTAACAGAACCTGGATCTGGAGGAAAGAAAAAGAATATATGCAATTACTTGTAAATGTATATCTACATGGAGAGAGAAATATACATGCTATGCTGGAGGTCAGAGAGTTCAATGTACAAAAATTATAAGAGACAGTACATAGAAATACTGCAAACAAAGGAAATAAGGAATAAATCAATATATAAGAAACACACAGATCACTACACCTACCTTCATGGATCTTACCTTCATGGATCAAGAAATCTTATCTGTAATCAGGCACTCACATCACACAGAATATGCTCCAAAGAGAAAGTCTGGGATATACAACTCAGACTCAAAACCACCTTCACCAAATAAAGACATTCCACCAGATAGATAGCATCATGGAATGGGCCATGAGACTCTGCTTCAGTACACATATAAAACCCCTCCAACTACAAGCCCCAAGTTTTCACATTTTACCCCACCTTGGAGCCCATACACAGTATCAAACAACTGCAACCCATACTTGATGGGTACTCCATCCTGAACCCATTCTTCTGGTCTCCAAACAACCCCTCAGCCTTCTCAAACTCATTATCAGAAGCAGAATCCCCACAGATCAAAATACACACACTCACACCAGTACCAAATCCTGCCAGAGAAGAGATGCAAAACCTGTAACTATATCTCCACTGCTCCAATGATCAACAACCCCCCACTCTGCCTACAATACACCTTTCAAGATCCACTGGTCCTACACATGATTATAATATGTGGTACACTTCATCCAGTTCACTAAATGCCCTAATAACTGTGGTGAAACCAGACAATCACTAAATTCTTGAATGAACATACATGGGAAAATGATAAAAGACAAAAACACCCCATCAACTGTGGATGAAAAGTTTTCAAAAAATAATCACTCTGTATCTGACCTATCAGTCCTCACCCTCCAAGGAAACCTGCACAACACTTTTAAAAGATGAGCCTCGGAGCTTAAATTCATAATTTTGCCAGACGGAGACTACAAATCATGTTCTTAAAAACAGACACTGGATTTATGGCTTATTATAACAATCTATAAATTGCTAACCCTACTTTTTGTCTTCACTACAGGAGTGTTAATGGGCCACTTCACCTTGAATCATCCCTTAGAATATGTGCTAACTACTTATGATAAACTATCTGTTCAATCTTGTACTTAGCTGTGACACTCTGAGTTCCTTTTCCAGACCTAAGGAAGAGCTCTGTGTAGCTTGAAAGTTTGTCTCCATCATCAGAAGTTGATCCATTAAAAGATATTACATCACCCACCTTCTGTCAAGATTTCTCATTTATTATACTTCATATAGGATAATGTTACACATTTAGCACATTCTAATTTTTCACCTCATTTCATCAGGTAGCCTATGTTTTATCTCAGCCACAACTCTGAAATTCTTCCATAAATTTCTTAGCATTTATTACAGAATTTCATAACTGTGCTTGCATTGCCTGCTGCCTTCATTTCATCTAGATGTTACTGCTTAGAACCATAGAACACAGAGTCAGAAAGGTCTGGTTATGCAGATCCATATCTGAACACCTATATTTAACACTTTCAGTATATGTTCTCAAATAACAATGAGAAAAACTTTGCTCACAGTGACATGTCAAAATGTTCTAAAATATATAATATGTGTAATGTAAGTGAATAGGCTTTAATGTTACAGTGCCAAAAAACAAGAGAGAGAAAACTAAATTTGTTGGCATTAGCTTTGCAAAGTGCTTCTCTAAGCAGTGATTTAAATAATTACGCTAAGACTGTGCTTTGGAAAAAAATGTTTTGGAGGAGAATCAGTGATATTTGATATAACAATTGTAAAGGCAGAATTTAGCAGCACCAGAAGCAATGTGCATTTATTGTACAACTGGTGATTTGGGGTGGAGTAGAAGAGTCAGATATTCAGAGAAAGTAGTAGCAGTATTTTCTTAAAGCAGCAATCCCACCATGCAGAAATTAAGAAGAAAACATTTTTTTTTTTACAATTATAAAAGTGTAATTCCATGTGGAATATTTTTCCTTTTATTTCTGCACTGTCACACACAAGACTAAGTTCAAGATCGGCTGATGGCCAAAGTACCACTTTCTTGAGATGATTAGCACCACCTTGAATTTTATCATCTGTAGTTTTGATGCTATCACCATCTCAATATCTTATCTTTGCCTCAATTATAAACCAAACTCCTGTGCAGCAGGCAGTCGAGATTTTACCATGTGTAGTCCCTGAGGAAGGCAAGTAGATGGCAGAAGGAACAACAGTTCCCACAAGTGCTCAATGGCCCAGGAGTGCATCTGAGTGTTACGATGTGTGAAGAGCTAGGTGCTCTTTGCTAGCCAGCAAGCTGCTGGAAAGCTGTATTGCAGCATTCCTGCTTCAGAGTCATTAAGTGGTTAGAGGGGCTTCCACCAAGAATTTTTTTCCATGTCTAGCTGAGAAGCATCATTCTACTTCTTGTCCCTGTAGGGATAATGCCTCTAGACCTGGAGTCTTTTGCATTGCACCTCCACACCAACACAGCTCCATTTACTTAAGGCTGAATTTGGATTAATGAATGATGAATTATTTGGATTATGAATTACGATTATTAGATGAATTATGTCATAATGTTTGTTCTCAGCAATGTCTTCTAGGACTCTTTTTTCATTGACTAAAAGGCAGTTCCACTACTGCTAAAAAAAAAAAAAAAAAGACTGGTAGGGCTCAAATTCTTCTCAACCCTGCTCAGCTGGGGAATAGACCGAGACTTGTCTATTTAAAATGTGTATTTCTTTTACCAAAGAGAAGGGAATGATTGAATTATAGCATATTGTAGAAAACAAATGCAGTTATATGGACTCTGCCTACGGTAAGCAGGCATTCTGATATCAGGGGCTTTGTCTTATATACTTGACTCTGAAGAGGAGGTGTTCCAAAGGAGCCTGAAGAAACAAATGTCCTACAAACAACATGTTCCTGGGTACATTTGGGAAAGAGGAAATTGTCTTTTTATCTTTCTGTGACCTGATTTACACTGAAGTGTTAGGTGCTATTAACTAAGTTATTTCATTATATAGCATTTTATTTGACACTGCAATCAATAAAAAGAGACTATGGACATAAACTTCTTTGATAGGAAATCAAGCTTGCATAAAGAAAACAATTCAGTGTGAGAACATATCTGGAATGTTAAGACTATTTAAAGTATTTTAGGTACAGATCTTATGAAAGGCAACTTAAGAGGAAGTTCTATTGCTAGGAGGCCACAACCAGAAAGTGCTATTAAAATAACCATATTACTTAAACAGCAAATATGTTAACAAGTGAATTATTAATAATTAATGAATTAACATTCTTAACAGGTAATGAACACATCTGTTTTATATCTGTTATAGTACATGAAAGACTGGATGAATGTATTTCTTGATTAAACAACTTGTCAAAAATGTTCAGTTATATATTTTTTGTACTTTCTCTCTAAACCAGCTGCTGTCACAAGGCAATGAATAATCACAGTAGCTAGTTAGCAGTTTAATTAGAATCACACAGTTAAACTGATTGCTGTGCGTAAGTCAAATACATATTGTGAGATATCAAGGGCAGTGGGCAGCCTGAGAGTGAGAGAAGGGAGATATATATATAAGCCCCAGAATGCTGAGAGCTCTGTTCTCTGTTGACTAATTAGGGTTACTGCAGGCACCGGAGATCAATCAGGACCTAGCCAGGTGCCTGATAAAAGCCTCCCTGCTCCAAACAGAGGGGGCAAAGCTGGAAGTGGAGTAAGAGGAGTGTTATATGATGCTGAGGAGTGTCATGCAGTTTTGAAAAAGGAGCAGGAGAAGTATAATTTGAAGAGATAGGAGCCCCAAGGAAGGCACCAGTCCCCTGGAAGGGGAGAATTGTGAAACTGGACTGAGTTACTTCCCAGGTTCTGGAAAACTGGGAGAACAGAAGCTGAAAAGGCAGATTGGGGGAAACCAGAAGGTATTAATGCAGCTGTGGGTACAGCAACCACAGCAAATAGCTGCTATTTATAGGGTTCCTGGGCTGGGACCCGGAGGAGCAGGTGGGCCCGGGTCCCTACCCTCCCTTCTACCCACTGGACCCTGCTGGAGGAGCCTTCCATTGTCAGGGAAGCGGGGCAACGGGTAAGCACCCTGACCCACCACAAGAGAAAGAAGTGCAGGATCCATTAGGAGAAACATACAGTTTGCCACAATATAAATAGGATAATAAATAGTTTGGTTCAACATTATCTCAGTGAAAGAGCTGTGGAAATCTCTGCATCAGAACCTGTGGGAGAAAAAATATCTAAAAAGAGATTGATAATACCTGATACACTGTATAATGGCTGGATGAAATAAGTTTACAAGACCATCATGTAAGGAAGGATGAGGAAAGAGCCGGGAGAAGATATTTCTAAATTAAACAGCTGAAATTCCAAAGAGAGAATCAGACCGCCAATGTGATGTGGCTGTGAAAAAAGCTAATGCGGTTCTAGGATGTATCAGGAGAGGTGTTTCAAGTAGAGACAGGGAGGTGTTAGTGCCGCTGTACAAAGCACTGGTGAGACCCCATCTGGAATATTGTGTGCAGTTCTGGTCCCCTATGTTTAAAAAGGATGAATTCAAATTGGAACAGATACAGAGAAGGGCTACAAGGATGGTCAGTGGAGTGGAAAACCTGCCCTATGAGTGGAGACTCAAGAAGCTTGGCTTGTTTAGCCTAACCAAAAGAAGGTTGAGGAGGGATATGATTGCTCTCTATAAATACATCAGAGGGATTAATATCAAGGAGAGAGAGGAATTATTTGAGTACAGCACCAATGTGGACACCAGAAGAAATGGTTATAAACTGTCCATCAAGAAATTTAGGCTTGAAATTAGACACAGGTTTCTAACCATTAGAGGTGTAAAGTTCTGGAATAACCTTCCAAGGGGAGTTGTGGGGGGCAAAAAACCATAACTGCTTTCAAATCTGAGCTTGATAAATTTATGGAGGGGATGGGTATGATTAGCCAGCCTATTCTGGAAATTGACTGATATTTGGCTACGGGTGGTGGATATACAAGTGGCCCAAGAGGGGAGAGTACATGGGGTGGGTTCTGAGTTATTACAGAGAATTATTTCTTGGTTAACTGGCTGTTGAGACTTGCCCACATGATCAGGGTTTAATTGATCGCCATATTTGGGGTTGGGAAGGAATTTTCCCCCAGGGCTGATTGACCTGGGCTCTGGGGTTTTCCGCTTTCCTCTGTAGCACAGGGCACTGATGAATTCTCTGTATCTTAAAGTCTTTAAATCATGATTTAAGGAGGTAAATAACTCAGTCATAGGTTGGTGGCCTATTGCTTGAGTGGGTGGGTGAGGTCTTGAGGCCTGTATTTTGCAGGAGGTCAGACTAGATGATTGTACCAGTCCCTTCTGACCTTAAAGTCTATGAGGATTTTCCAAGACTTTGCCACATTAAGATTTTGTGTTTACAGACTTCAAAACCCATATGAATGATGACTAGTTAAAATATTAAAGCACAAAGGTTATGTCTTATTCTACCATTAGTTTATGTAAAAAAGACAAAAGAAATAGATGTTGAAATTTGATTGGACCCCCTCAACTGCTCTTACAAAAATGACAGTTCTAATCTGATTTGTCCACATCAATTTTCTGGAGAAGGCAATGAACCACCCATCAAAACTGAACAAAAGAAGCCTGGTAGTGTAAGCAAATCCTATCCTGGGGTGGGTTTTTTTTGGCTTTTGGAAAATCATTAGAAGATCTAAAATCACATGAGGAAAATTTTTCTAACATTTAAGCATAGATACCAGAAAAATGGTGCCCAGCATAATGAGGTGCTAGTCCATAATGACATATATTTGTTTTTTAAAAAATCCCCAACTTTATTCTTATAAAATTCATGTCTATCTAGATATTTTTCAAAAAAAAATTTCTACTGAATAGCTATACACCAAATTCCATTCAAACATTTTTGATCTATAGCAGGGGTTGGCAACCTTTGCTGGCCTCCGTGACAGCCCCGCCCACCACGCTCAGCAGGTGCCAGAAGAGGGGCCAAAAGGGGGTGGAGCCAGGAACTCCGGGTTGGGGGGGGGGAGCTGAGGTCCCTGGGGGCTGTGGCTCAGGTTGGGGGGGAGGGGATCATGGTGGCTGGGATCCTGAGCCATGCCCCTGGGCCGTGTTGGGCCCTGAGCCAGGCCAGGCCATCAGCCAAGCCCCAGGCTGGCCCCCGAGCTAGGCTGAGCTGGGCCTCACTATGCCGACCCCGGAGCCAGGCTGCACCATGCCTCACTGGCCCCCAAACTAGGCCGGGCCATGCCAGCCCCTGAGCCGGCCTGGGTTGCGTCAAGCCAGCCCCCGATCTTGGCCAGACCATGCCTTCGGTCACCCCCACCTCTGCCCGACTCCCCCCACAGCACTTACCTTGTTGTGGAGTCAGGGAAGTGTGGCCAGTGGGAGCCTGGAACCGTGGCAAGTGGCTCTTTTGGCCCCAGCCCCCAGGCCATGCTGAGGGGTGGGGCCAGAGGGGGGAGCCTTAGCGGTGCCATGTGCCGCTTAGGATCAGCCCATGTGCCAAGGGTGGCATGCGTGCCGGGGGCTGCCGTCCCCTGATCTATAGTATTTTTCCACTTACCTTCCTCTCAGTTGATCTAATGGTGATCAACTGCCATGACTAAAACTTCATGGATTCCTAAAGAATGGCACAGATAAGCCTATAACAAATACAAACCGATAATTCTTGCCAGGTTCACCAAATCACCCAGACAAATGAACCATTCCAGTGTTGGAAATCTTGTTGAAGTACAATAGAGATGAGAGATGTGATTAACTAGTGCCTCATAGAATATCAAGACATTCAGGAATAGCTATTCTGGGCAAAGTGGCTAAATCATTATTTAAAGTCTGACTTGATCTCCTAATCACTTATTCCAATAGCAAAGATGCCTAGACAATGCTTCAGCCCATCTTCAATGGCACAGTCTTCTCTTAATCTGTTGCACGTCCATCTAAAACCTAGATGTGTCAGCCAACTGGAGGAGAGCCCCACTGAATGTGACAGAATTATAAGATGTCTCTATTAATACTAGAGAACCCTGATCCACACCTCTTTGAAATTTGAAATTTATTCAGATCTGGAGGTTAGAATCAGGCTTACCTTTTTTTAAACAAAACAAAAAATGTTCAATACAAATATTAGATTACAGTTCACAATCACCATACCTAATTTAATGTCAAAAGTACTGAGTAAGAGATAAGTGACACTGAACTAAAATTTTAAGTAGTGAATTAATATTAAAACAGAACATGTCTAAAACTTGGACTGCAGAAACCTACAAATGTACAATATTGTGATATGCTGGGGAAAAAAAACTAGAATATATTTATCCAACATTACACCAAGGAGGTGAGCTGACTGTTGCAAAAAAGAAGAAAAACATCACTGCTCAGTTCATTCTGACCTTTGAAACAAGGTATTTGGCCTTTAATCTTCAAGATTATATGGTGAAAGGCAATTAAGGGAAAAGACAAAGGGAATGGAAGTAAACATGACAGATATTGAAGAAGACGTAAACAAACATTTGAGCTTGAAGTTAGAGATGTAAGGTTTAACATTTAAGAATTATCAATAATATCAGAAGTAAAAGGTTTGTCAATGTATTTTCTAAATTGCATCACAGTATTATCAGAAAACTACAGTCTAATAAAAAGCTTTTAAAGTTATCATGGTGGTTTGGAAAGTATGCATTTATCAATAAAGAGACTCAGTAGAAAAACCATCTAATGCTTTTGAGAGGTGAGATCAAATAAGTCTTGTCAATAAGGTCAAAAATTACTGTTGGAGTAATTAACATTTAGTTTCAAACTATCAGATTTTTAATTGAGATGATTGATAGCTTTCCTGGATAGTGACTCCATTAAAGAAGAACTAAGTCTATTGTTGAAGGAGATTGTCAACAAGTCATTCAGAGAGGGGCTCCAGAATTTGTACTGTGTGCTAATTGACTTGCAGGCAGAATTTAAGGTGGTGTTTTGTTCAGTAAAAACCCTAAATGCACATTTGAGAGAGCAAGGAGGTAAAATCCTGGCCCCGCTGTAGTCTATGGAAACTTTTTAATGAATCCAGTGGTACCAGCATTTCACCCATCATTTCCCCATAAAGATCCCCTGGGTTTGGAATTCAGTTGCCCCCATTCTTTCTGAAACAGTATTACCTCAGGTAATACTGTAAGACCCATTATTTTCTCAGACTTTTGGAAAGGTGAGGCAGGGGGCTTCAGAATAGAGTCTTTGTTGAAATATGTCTGATATCACTGCCCAATTAGCAGAAGTAGCTCCTGGTTTTATTTTAATGTATCCTTAAAATTATGCTACAGGAAGCTAAAGCTTAGTATAAGCACTTTCTCCTTTTTGGTACATGTCTAAATAAAACAATAACAAACATAGGAGCCCCAGGGAGTATATAAAAAAGTCAAACAGTGATCTCACACCTCTGTAAATCAATGACAAGCATTGGCAGAGAACAGCTGAATACATTTTCACCCAGTCCATGCAGGTGTTCACCAGTGTGAGAAGCTAACATGGTAGAACAAAAAGAAATAGAGAATGCATGGTAGACAGTTACACCAGCTCAAGTGAGGTCAGAATCTGACAATGTGTATTCTGTTCATTATCACTCTCCATAGACAGAGGCAGGCAAAATGCCTTTGTGAAATGTGCAAAACAAATACAGGTGCAGGTTTTAATAAATAAATGCAAATCTTTGATAAGAACCAAATGATTCCCTGATGCTGAGAGTGACAACCTCTGAATGATCATTTGTAAAGAGGATATTTCTTCCATTTTCTACTCTTGTAATCAGTGTGGTAATAAACGCAATTTACAGTCTATATTATCTGATTTAGTATATTCATTTAAAAAGGTAAGTATACACACACGCACACACAGAGCGCATTAAAGAAGCACAATGAAGGAAAAGAATTAATTACCGTGTTGCAGAATCTCTTTTCCTAATAGACCTCCACCCTTCCTGCCAACCATAAGTCAATCAGCTGTCAAGTGTCTTCAGGAGTAGGATGAGCAGCAGCATGATTTAAAGGAATCATCAAGAGATGTTTCACTGAGAGAAAGAGAGTTGTCCATGTCCATTTGAATTATACAATGGTAATTCTAATTAACAGATTGAGTACTTTGGCTGGACCTGTGGGCTCGCTCACTCTCAGATTCCACTGTATCTGAGCGGTGGCTTGTTGAATGATTACCCACAGATCAGCATTGGGGAATAATTTGGATACTAAAGGAATACAGGTATGTTATTTAATCCTTCTTAGCTGTGCAACAGCTCTTAGTCTTAGAATATTAATTTCAGAGAAGGGAGAATGGCATAAAGACAGGTGAAGGTAAGAGGAGACTGGAAGGAATAATAGGTCACTAAAGATTTCTTTTTTTTAGTGGCCAGTCCAATAAAAATGAATTTATGTATAAGGAAGATTGTCTAGTTCAGATTATGAGTCAATCAAAATATATTAGCCAACTATATTATGACCCTATGAGTGAGTTGTTTAGCTTACATTCTGAAAAGATACCTACAACCTTTTTGTTGTTAAGAAGCTGAAAATGTTTATGCAGACACTTTCCCTAGATTAGAGCCCTCTTGTAGCTGCCTAGGAGACTTTTCTTCTGTATTGAGAGAGCCATCAGGAGGCTTACATGCTTCCTCTTCCCTAAGTTTCAGCCTTGGAACCTTAGAGAATGAAGCATATGTCTAGTTTATTCTCAAATTTCCCCATGTAACACCCTCTCAGGACGGCTTTCTGTGATCTGTACAGTCCCTTAAATTTCCTCTAAGGATTTGGCTCTCTCAGCTTTCTAGTTAAATCACTATACCTTCTTTGGGATATTTTAATCAGGGTTCTTACAGACCTTTTAGGCTTTTCCCTGCTGCTTTCAAATCTCCTGCATAACTTGACTGGAAAGGTCTTGTTTTCTTCAGTTCTCTCCCCAAAATTGAGCAAAAATGAATTCTTGTATATAACTATATCTACCAATAACATATGGAATTAGGAGTCCCAGAATGCCTAGATTCCAGGTTTTTGCCCAAAGCAGGACAGAGTTACACTTTGAGCCTGTCTAATTGGCCAGCATGTCCCACTCAATTCTACAACCTCCCTTCATTAATTATAGCACTTATTACAAGAAAAAGGTGACAAAATAAATTCAGGCAATAAATAAAAAGGCAAGATCAATTAAACTTACTTTAACATGATGGTCAAAGCCAGTCAAATTATTCATCATCAATAACTTATTCTGCATATTTAGCTCTTTAAGTTATTCATAAATTATTAACTGACAAAATGGGAAATTTTCATGTTGTGAACTTTGAACAAGTTGTTATGTTCATGATTTTTCAATGCAGGTTAGTTTGAGAAACAATTTTAGTCCACAGACCCTTGCCAACATGGCCACTACAGGTATTTGTAATGCTTGCATGATTGATCACCTATCACATATATTGCTTATGTTCCCTTATAGGATGACCTACAAGGATTAGAAAGGGTAGACACTTTTTGTTGTTCTGTAATTCACACATGAACATTTATATTTGGTTAATCTATTTGGCTAATAATTAAATAAAAAAGAACTTTAAGCAATGGCCACTTCCAGATTGGATATTTTTGTTTGGTGTCTGCCAATAGTTTTGTTGGTGCTAGTACAGTTAATACTTTTGTCTTACACAAACATCAATATGTGAATAAAAATTTGTGCAAATCTGTTTAAATAAAAAGCTTTATGGATAGAAGTGCAATTAATTGGTAGGCCTTATTCTTAAGAATTCTTCTGAACACTGTTTTGGTACAAATATCCAGTTCTAGGTGTGACCAAAAGAAAGCCCCAAGAAAAGAATGGAAGCTAGAAAACCCTAACATGTACTGGACAGGAACCGTCACGTGAAGACTGCCAGATATTTCACCACAAAACAGAAATAGCTTGGCAGATGACATGGACCTGCCCAACAGAGAAGCAGCGCGCCACAAACCACATTTTTTAGAAGCACTAGAACCAACAGTTTATGAAAACTGCTTAGAAAACTGCATTTCCCAGTACTACTCCCAACATCTGAGAATAGTAAGGTAAAAAGTGTTTTGATATTGATTGTTTTTTTCCTCTTTATATTTGGCAGGTGGAGTATTAAATCAGAATTCCGAGTAAATTAAAGCAATAACAAAATTACACAGGGCAGCTGTTTCAGCTATTTCCACAGAGCAATGCTCTTTAGAAAAGCTAATGAATCTAATGGAATCTATCAGACACTGCCAAAACAGCAATAAATGATTTAAAATGTAGGGGAAGGTCTCACATAAACAGCCTCACCAAGCATTAAATGGAGTAACCCAAAACTCTAGGGGGTTCTTGCCTTTAACAAAAAATCAAATAGATCTCTGTTCATTTATTACTATAGTGCCAATAAGCTTCTCTACAGTGCAGATTCTGTCAGAATGTCTGCTATACTTCTCATTGTTGAAGTGTTTATAATTTATCCAATTATAAATGGCCTCTTAGCTATAGCTCAGCATTCAGTTGCTGCTTGGATGATCTCTATGTCACCCACCCCCTTCAAATTTTGAAGAGATTTTGTTTGTCCATTTATTTAAGAGTGACTAGAAGCAGTCTGTTAAATCTATGGGCTCTCCAGTTTTGCTTTGCAATGCATATGAAAGCAGACAGGGAAAGTACCACATGGTAAATCATTCAAATGTGACAAACTGGTTTTCTTAGTTGGGGAAAGTAGGGGGAGAGGGGGATGATGGATATAAGTTTGTTCATTTACCCAGGTTGTCTTTAGCCTGAAAAACTGGGGAATGATCCTGGGGGACACTCTGTATTCCTCAGCAGGGGCCTCACTCTTATATTTGCAAAGTTATGCAAGTGGAACTTGTGTTACTATTAAATCAAAACAAAAACAAAACCCCACACAACTTTAAATCTAGCTCTAGGGGTTACAAATATTAGCACTTCTTGGAAAACATTTCGGTGGTTTAAGTTAAGTTTCTTCAGTGCAAAGATAACTGTATCTGGATGCAACATGTGCCTTTCCACAGACGATGATTTTGATCAAAACCACCAATGATGGGTTTTCACAAAAAAAATTTCAGTCCTTTTTCAACAGTTAAAATAACTGATAAAATGAAGTTGCTGTTGCCCTCAAGTTGAGATATAAAAATATCAATAGCTCAGTAGTACAATATATATGTAGTTCAAGAATGACCTCTCCAGTTGCTAGGGCTAAACAATATGGATTTTTATAAAGGCAGCTGTGCTGCCTCATGGCCTTTTCATCATATTGGCAATATCCATTACAATTAATAATAAAAATGCCAACATACACATCAAATTTTGGTTCTGAGATGTCGTAAAGTGAAATTATGTACACATCTTTTAGTTTTCAGACATTCAATTTGTAAGCAAGATTTAGATCTTTGATTAATTTCTAAACAACTATACCCCACCACATACTAATCAGATGTCAATTACTTGCTAAAATATTAACATTTATAATGTTAATTGAAACAACTCGCTATAATGATTTCTTAATCCTTGTTTTCAAACTCTTTAATTATCTCAGCTATGGAAAGACCACATTCATGATTCAAGTGGTACCATTAAATTAACCTTGTGGATGGTGATGCTGAGATAATACATCTTCAAGAGCTGGGCAGTTTGTATACATATATATATTCATGAGAGTAGCCTGATGAGAAAAAGCATCTCATTTTCATCAGCTCCTTGGAAAGTAGGAATGAATATACACCATCATAGTCCCTTATTATACCCACATACAAAATACTCTCATTTGTCAAATTATAGCAATACCTTTAACACCATATTGTTGTGTTTGTTTCACTTAATGTAAGGGCATTGTGATCATTTGGTGTTCTCAGGCTCCCTACAAAAAAGAGTAACACACATTGTAAAAAGTAAAAGCTCACGCACCTTTCTGGGATATGGAAGCACAAAATAAGCTGTTTAAATAAACCTTTGCATTTCCTGAACTTGGACCTTATTATCCCGCAGCAAACGTTAGAGAAGGATGACAGCTGTGTTAGCCATGCCCATTGGAAACAGCTGGTCCTCAGGGATCCAATACAGCAGGCATGGATAAGTGAAGCATACCGGCACACTGATCATATCCTCTTTCCCTCCAGTTGTGTCCCTCCATGCCAGGCAGGAGGGGCAAGCGGAAGAGTAGAATATGCATCATTATGTTGACTCTGCATCACTACACTACTGGATCTCCCTACTTTTGGGAAATCCTCTTCTATAGTCATAGAACATCTATAGTTCAATTAATTCAAAGATCTCAACAACTATCACTTGCATTAGGGGACAGATTTTCCACAGGGCTAAGCTCCCTGGCAGGTCTCATTAGCAGCTATTGGCTACTGAACATTTTTGAAACCTGACCTCTCAGTTTAGGTGCCTACCTGAGAGCTGTTAGGTACTGAGTTCTTTTGAAAAAAATCTGTCCCTAATAAGAGAAAACCAGACCTTTCATTGTATAATAACTTCAGTAAGTTTAGAAATCCCCATTTTAGTTATGAATAAATTAAACACAAAGGTTTCATTGGTTTCTTCAAGTTCAGTGACTAAATGGAGTTTTTGATGAACAATCTGGACTCTTGTTCACCTGTCTTATTTAGTAGGCCCTACTTAAAGATGATGTGACTCTTCAAAAGAATGGCAAGGCAGTAAGACAAGACTTTGCACCCTCCCTTATTTTCTGGCATACTTATTAAGAAACAACAAGTGAGGGAAAAGTCTTGTGACTCAGTTCTACTTAGAACACAGTTATGTGTGGAGTGGGGGGGGGAGGAAGGGACGTATTTAATTAATCACAAGAACCAAAGAACTGATATACTGGGTCACAAATGGTCCATTGTGCTCAGCATCCTATGTTTCACAAAAATGAACAGAACAGATTATGATGCCTCTGTCTATGCCTTCAGAACCACTGGCTGCTGACAGGTTCCAGTGGCACCCAGTAAGCTGTCCTCAGTGTTGACTCCCTCAGCCAGCCTGCTCGGGAGAGAACCTTTTGTTTTAAATCTAGCTGAATTTAGAAATGAAGTATTATTTCCAACTGAAAAGTTGAAACATTTCATTTAGAAAATGTCAAAATGATTTGGACTTTTTCAAAAGAAAAATATTGGTGGGTGCAATGGGATGGAATGCTCCCCACTGGATGGGCACCTTCTGGTGTTGATACTGGGAAATCAGTTTCAGTGGTCCCCCATCCAGCTCGTGCTCCTTCACTCTTCAGCTGCTCAGCCCTATGGCTGAGCACCACAGGCTACTCAGCCTTCTGGTTGAGTACCTTAGTCCAGGAAATCCCTTCTTCTGGGGGATAAGTCTGACTCCCATGTCCAGGCCACTCCTCAATGACTCAGTGGCCTGAGATACAGTGCTGCCTCTGATACTCTGGAGAAGCTGGGAGGGACCCAAGCCTGGCCACTTCCCAGGGCCCCAGCCCAGTGCCCTATGTGCAGCATCCTCGGCACTGATCCCATCTTCCCCCAGGCTCTCTCTAGTCAATTTCCCTGGGCTGCTTCCCCCACAGCCTTGTGTGTACCCTCACCTCAGGGCTACCTCACAGTTTGCTCCTGACTTGCTGCTCCGGGGTTTCCAGTGGTGGTCTGCTGCTCTAGTCTGTGCCTCCATCTGCATCTTCAGAAGCACCAGCTGCTGACAGCTCCCAGGGGCACCCAGTGAGCTGTCCTTAGTGCTGGCTCCCTCAGCCAGCCAGCTAGGGACAGAACCTTCTTCCTTGAGCTCCCAAGGCTAAGTGCCCTTTTAGCCCCTGCAACTCCCTTTTATTCAGGGCCCTCAGCCCTTGACTGGCCCAGCAGCCCTCCTGCCTGATTGGCTGCTGCTCACAGGTCCTTTTTAACCCTGTAAATGCCATTATAGGGCAACTACCCCATCACAGTGGGGAATTAGGGGTAAGGTCAAACTATTTACAGAAATAGACCCTAATTCAAGAATATTTTTGGACAAGTCAAAACTGCATTTTTCAGTGAATAAACAGTTATCCCACAAATCAAATCAAATATCAAATCAAAATCAATCACAATAAAGCCACACAAGTACAGTTGGAAACCAAGAGGAAGAGAATCCAATGCCAAAAAAAGGAGGGTGGATTTAGAAAAAAAAAAAAGTTCAGGGTAGAATGAATCTGTGAATGAATTTTTCTATGTATGTTTCAAAATGTGAAAAAGAGGGAGAGGGTTGACATTTGAGGGACTCTCATTCCTGTTAAATTAGTCCATCCATAGTGAGTAGTAAGTCTGATATTCAGGAAACCACCCAACCTATCTGTGCCTCTGCTTTCCTGGGTAGTTATTAGGTTAAAACACACACATTTGTTATTATCTAGTATTTATTCCAACAGAATGGCATATATCCAAATATTAATGGATATTTTATAAATTTTGAGTTAAATCCTGCAGTCCTTACTTAGGTCAAATTTTCACTGAAGCCAAAGTAGACAAGTGAATACAAATCACAAGACTAGACATCAATTTTTACAGTAGATTTCATAAAGAGGAGCATTTACTACAACAAATATACTTGTATTATTTGCATATTGCATTTAATATTCTCCATTGTTATCTTGCTTGTCCTGCATTTGCCTTTGTTTACTACTCTAAACAACAATTTACGCATTCATATGGGATTTTAAAACTATTTCTGCCCAGGAGGCACAAATAATATGAAGGTGCCTTTAGGGTACTGAAGTTTTCTAGGACCACAGGGATAAACAAGCAGATAAACATTAATTCTACAACTGATACTTAAATATTTGTTTCTGCCCAAGAAGGAAACATGTGGCTCTCCTGGGTATCAGTGTTAATGAAGAGCTGCTGCCTGATATTATGAAATAGAATAGGGCTTCACAGTCTGGAACAGTGCTAATAAAATATCTGTAAAATCAGAGTGAATTGTCATTATCTAATTAGATCCACATTTAGAGTTCTATGACACTAGTAGAGAGAGCTTAGGTCCATGTAATTTTTACAAAAATTCTTTCACTGTATTCCAAGCAGCTGCCCATAAATATAAAGGCCACATTTTCCAGTTGTGAGTGCACAATTATATATCCTGAAATTACATGTGAAATCTCTTTATGGACATATATGATGTGAGTTTTACTTGTGAAGATGCTATCATTTAATATGTACACAGGACAGCTCATTGAAAAGTGTATGCAATAAATGATTGCATACTCAGTAGTGTCTATTCCTAAATTGAGGCCAAGTTTTGAAAATGTGTCTTTAAAATAACTCAAATTAATTTGGTTTATGATGCTGTTTATTGGGTAAGGCATACAATTGGTCTTACTAGACAGATCCTTTGAAATGTAAATGGCTTGTTTTTCCTCCCATTAATTAATTAAATTAATTAAATTAATATTATTATTATACATTTACTAAAAGTCTTTGGTCATTTGTACCCACCCATTCCTAACCTCTTTTTCTACTATGTTTTGAGCCTAAGAGGATGGGCATGCAAGTAGGATGAGCAGATGTCCCATTTTTATAGGGAAAGTCCTGATGTTCAGGGCTTTGTTTTACATAGGTGCCTATTACTCTTCACCACCACCCCATTCCCATTTTTTTTCCCCACACTCACTACCTGCTCACACTACTTGCAAGCCTAATACTTAACCTAACCTTTACCTTGCAAAGCACTCACACTTGTGCTTGAGTTCAACCACCATGTTTCCTGCCACACATTATGTAAAGACTTATAGAATTAAGGCTGAGATAAGGATGTTGTCTTCATTGTTCTCCCTATCTACGGAGCCAATCCTGTGGCAAGTGTTCTAAACATATTTTTCTGTATCTTTCTTGTAAAAAGTAGATCTTACAAAAGAGCGTTTATGTTTGAACTGAAGGGCAAATAATTTTATAGAACTAACATTAATAATCAGTGCTTCCTTGAGTGGTAATAATCTCTCATACTAATCCTTTTCAATATTTTCCTATTTTGTTCCAATGCACATGAGCATAACATGCAAATGTTCAGGCAGCCTTTTTCCCCAGTTGACTAGGTGCCCTTTACAAATTGCAATTCTCAGTGATGTGTAAATGCGAGGTGAACAATAAAGTAGAGAGAAGATATTTACCAATCAAAAAGAAGAAGAAAAAAGCAAGCACGACAAGTGTGATATGCAAATTTTTGACTTTTTCTAGAATTCCAAAGGACAAACTTTATGAATCTGGTTGCAAAGGCGCAGGAGAATAACCTAACATAATTTTGTAGCACTTGCATATTAACCAATATTAATTTATAAGATCAAGTGATCAAAGAAGTCTTCTAAAAACAGCTGAAATTTAGCAAGTTTAACTTCTCAGATATATGCACTCAAAGGTCAACTAGTTAGAAACTCATTTGTCACTCATTACAGGTTTGCATTCATGTGAGACTAAGTATAGATTAAGAGACCATTTTGAAAATTTGGCCATAACTGACATGTCCTAGAACTGCTTGATTCAATATTATCAATAGAACTGAGCAAACTGTTTGTTGCAAACATATTCATAGGATTTGATCCCTTTTTCTCTTCAGCTGCAGCCAATGAAGTCAGACCAGAGTCCCAATTGGCAAAAGGGGATAATGCTTTGATTGTTGGATCAGATTATGCATAGGTGCTAGGCCTCTGGGAAGGCAAGACCTAATACAGAACCTTAGGTCTTCTAGGATGCCAGTTGATACACAGCAAGACAAAAAGGGGCAAAATACTTTTCTTTAAAAATCAGTATTGGCCTCAGATTAATTGTAGTCTTCTCCCTAACAAATTAAGATTTTATTCCCACTGGATTATCTTTCCCCACCTTTGGCAGCAGCTATTGTTCCACTCTGAGACTGAATTCATCTCAGATGCAAGAGAATGCAACTCTGTTGCACTGAATGGAACCACTTATACCAAGGCTGAAGCTGGCCCAAAGTGTTCAAATAAGGAAATTAAGACATCAGGTTCCAAGATTCATCACTTGGAAATCCAGAAATCATATTATAAGTACTTTAAATCCATACTACCCAAGATATTTGCATGATATATTGAGTTTGAATGCAATGTCTCATCATTAAGTAATAAAGCATTTGATTAGGCTTGCAGCCTGATAAACATAACCGATAGAATATTTTATGTATGGTTTCTATAAATACTTTTGAAAACATGTGCATCAGTAAGGGCATAGAAATCTTTCTTCCATTTTAAATGATATTGGAATTCTTACTCTTAATTAGAAGAAGAAACTTTCAAAATGTGATTGCTGAACTTTATGTAGTGTTTTATATCATTTCTAACAATTAGTGTATGCAATGCATTTATTGGTTGCCACACCCACACAAACATGTTATAATGTTGTAAGCTATATGATGTTTCCTAGAGACTTTAGTTGTATATTTTATATAGTATTCTTTACCAATTAACTCAAGCAAAGATTCAAAGTGTACATCTCATCTATCTTTAATAATTCTGTGGAAACTGCAATTGCTAATATGTGCAATTTTTACCAGAATGTCTTTTTTATAACAAGTCTGAAGTTCCTAAAGTGCAAATTAAGCAATTAATTAACTTTAGCTGGTCTTTTTGAATGACTTTATCCGTCCAATATTCTTAGTAATTAGAGAATGACTGCCAAAAAGAAAGCAACATGTTGTGTAAAAATCTAGCAAAGGAAGTAGCAACACCATATAAAAGGTTCAAGGTCACCCAACAGAGCACCTGTACTCATGACAACAAGCACAGAAAGTTATTTAAAATACAATCAAATGACTTATTCCCCAGTGTTCTTGCTTCCTTGCTGCAGATCCCATGGAAATCCCATGAATCGTTTGAGCACCAGCAGCTATTCCCTACTAGATTCAATAAAATAACACCTTTTTTTCCTTGACAAGTTGCCTAAGTCACCACAACTCATGTCTGCCACCACTGTCTCAGGTCTGTCTCCAGTCTGTCTAGCACTTGTGTTAATGGACTATAGGGAAAAAAATACTCTATCTCCTACCAGGTGTCTTAGGGAGCAGGGAAAGCTATAGTCTGCCAGACAAAGGAAATTCTTCATAGAAATTAAATTGAACCAGCTTTCATGTAGGAGACCTATTGTTCTGAAGACAAATGAGGATCACAGGTGAGGAAGGCAAAGAGAGGCCATTAATGGCCCAGACCATCTAATCTTATAGAGCTATGCTTGATGCATGACTAGTGTCAGGGGCAGGAATGCAAAGATGGCCTTCATACTCCTCCCCAAAATTAGGCAGCCTTCTCTCATATGTCACTTTTCTTCCCTTTTCCCTGAGAAAACTGTCCTAGAATGCACCCCACATAATCAACCTTCTAGCATTTATAGAACCTCAGAAGACTCTGGAAGCCAGGCCAAATAGGGCCTCAAAGTCTCAAGAACCTGATTTCCATGGTTAAAAACCATGGCTCTAAATCCAAGGTAAACAAATGTTATTTCAGGCTAACAAGACTACACTGTTGGCTCAGGTATGCCATCAAACCTAAACATCACATAAATTATTGCATTGTGCATCATTCCTCACAGTGCAACAATAGCTCTCAAAAGCCACTTATGACTGCAATTCCAGTGTGCTCAATGGGAGAAGATAATGACAAATAACTACTCAATCCTAACAAACTATAATAATTCCTCAGGGGCATTTAATATGTTGAGTATTTCATAAATACCATCAGAATTCTCACCATTTTAAGGAAAGACATATATCATTTATGTTGAAATGCCTTGTATACTATTCCTCACTGTTTCTGCTGAAACAGAAATGACCTAGAGTTGAAATTTTGAAGCGTGATTTCTAGGGAATTTTTAAAATAACATTTGACATGGAACTGGTACTTCAGGACAGTTACAAAATAATTGTACAAACTGAGTGTTTAAAGAACTGTGGCTTGTTTGTAAGACCTTTCTTCCAGGAAAATCAACGTCTCTCTTTATATTGGCCTCTCCCCACAAAACATACTTCCTCTTCCTTACTCCTCCTCTTCTCTCCACCCTGCTTTTAGAGTTACTGAGTCAGATTTTCAGAACAGCTTCAGTATCACTTAGGAACCCAAGTTTTCTAGCCAAGTATTTGAAAGTGAACTATATCTAGTACCTCGCATTGGGGACACTGAAAATATCTAAGTGAGAGCTTTTGAGTACTCATCTTGTTTCTAAAATCTAGCCCTTTATCAACATTTATTGTGAGTCCTTCATGTAAGTTATTGAGAGATGTTCATGTAGCCACATAAGGTGTTTTGTAGTAATGACTCCTCCAAGTAATGTATGAAATAGCATGAAAAGGGCATAAACATTTTCTTCTGTACTTTTCTGCCTCATATTGCATTAGATTTTCTATTCTAGGGGGAAAAATGTAGCCCTTCTTACAGAATTGTCAGTAACAAAGGCTATGTCTACATTGGCAAGTTAGTTCAAACTAAGGAGGCTTAATTCGAACTAACTAAAGCCATGACTACACTAGGCTTTAATTAGTTCGAATTAAGGGCTTCCTTAATTCAAACTAATAAGTTCTAATAGGTTTTAGAAGTAAGGCTTTAATTCGAACTAAGTAGTTCGAATTAGCCAACGTGGCCATGTTAATTCGAACTAATTTCTTAGTTCGAACTAACCGGCCATTGAAATGAATGGGGATCGCTAATTCGAACTAAGCAAGTGCCATGAATGGCACTTGCTTAGTTTGAACTAACTTCTTCTAGTTCAAATTAAGTTAATTCGAATTAACTAAAATTAGTTCGAATTAGTTAGTTCGAACTAACTAATTCGAACTAATTTTAGCAAGTGTAGACATAGCCAAAGGGTTCAACATCTAGGGATTCCTTTCAATAATACAACACAAAACCGGCTTGAGCTCCCACTCAATCACCTGGGAAATTATATGCCACACCTCTGGTGCCCCCTCTTGCAGGAGTGGCCAGAGCAGTGGGCTGAGTATAAGAGCCCAGGAGCAGATGGCAGCTTGACACTGGGATGGTAAGCCCCTGAGGTTCCTGGATGGGCACAGGCTCACTGTGGGCAGGACACAAGCGAGCTGGACTAGGACCACTCGGAAGCAGTGGAGAAACTAACCACGCCCACTACCGCAAAATGGTCCGGTGGGATTAGTTGTACCCCAGAAGGGGTGGAGAGAAGGGCTTGGCCAGAGGGCTAAGACCCCATAACAGAGCTCCGAGCCAGAGGCCGGCATGGAGAGCAGAGCCAGACTATCAGCAGGGGGAGCCACTTGAGCTACATTCCTCAGCAACACCATCCGGAAGCACCCTGCTTGTGAGTCACAAGTGCTGACATTGCTGCACTACTCTACTATGAAGCAGAGAAAAAAATTTATTAAATATGTGACTGATGAAAATCCAACCATGCATAATATCAGCCACAGGGAGAAGATAACACATTGTCCAGTAGATCAGGAAAAGTTCATAAAGAATTTAGAGAGAAAAAAAAATCTTCTAGAAGACTTATGGGTATCTCAGTTTGAATGACCATAACAAAAAGGCTATCAAAATAATAGTTAGGACCAGTTCTGAAAACTGCACATTGAGGGCCATATATGACTGTATGGATTGTTCCATATGTAGAGCTCCTTCAAGGGATAGACATGCAGAGAAATTGATACACTAACGTGTTGCAGACATACAGATGGAAATGACTCTTTGATCAGAACAAGAGAATCATGAGGGCTAAGTGAGTTACTTTAACATCTGTAATTACTGTGCTGCTGCAGTTAAACATAAAATGCATTTTAAATGTAGCATTTAAGTGCAGTGAAATTCAATATTACATTAAAAAAACTACTTTGTTTCCTTGTTTTGTTAGTTTATAACCTTTGAAATTAAAGGTTTCAGGTTGAGCACCCCAGAGATCAAAGTCCTCAATTTATCCTCAAACCATGGGCAGTAGCATTTCCAAGTTCACTTCCATATACAATTCAAGGCATTCAACAAAGATTTTGCTACTTCTGTAAGCTTCCTCCTCAGTTCCCCACCCACATTCTTCAACAACGTCTCTGTCTGATGTGACTTCCAGCTCAAAGAGATGTACTTGTGCTAGATCTTCTCTGAAGCTGAAGATAGTGATGTAGTTGCAGAGGTGGCCCAGGTTAGCAACCCCAAATAGGTAATTCAGGCAGGTTTGTATTTGTGGCAGCTAGCCCATGCCACAACTTTCATGGCCTGTGCTATTAAGACTACATTACTATTTTTGGCATGCTAGTTCAGATAAGCGCTAGCACAAGAATGGCTACATGAACTGTAAATTACACTCCTTCATAATGTAGATATGGCAGATGACTGGGAAAGAACTATTCCTAATCCATGCCCACATGCAATCCTTGACTTCTTCATGAATATAAAGCACACTACCAAAAGGGAAATTCTGGTAGTGTTTTTTGCATGTGGACACTTATCCTCCAAAAACTGAAATGAGACCCTGTTGGTCATTTTGTACAGGCCACCCACTAGCCATGAGAAAAGAACAACTTTTATGCTCTCCTGCTCCAGGGTAAACTTAAAAGCCTTGTCCACACTTGTGGTGGAGTGTAGACTATGTGGAGCTCATCACCGCAGCAAAAAGCAGGCATGCTACAGTTTGTAGCTACACACAGCAGAAAAAGGAGACAGGTGGCAAGAAAAGTCTCTGCCACTGGGGAGCTGGCAGTGTTTATCTGCTGCCTCCCCTGTACCAGAGCCTTACCTTGCTACAGGAAATTTTCATTGCAATGGGGAAAAGCTTTGGCAATGGCCTGCTACACTGCTAAAAATAGCTAGGTAGAAAGGGGAGGCACTGCTTGCATATGAAGACACTGGTGTATGGTGCATACACCCACCTTCCAGCTTCTGGCGTGTCTATACTCTATTTACCTAAGCAGTGTCTTACCATCTAAATTGCTCTTTACATCCATGATAACAGGGCATGTAGTATCTTCTCAATCTGCCGCCATGAGAGTAGCTGTTGGCAAACTGGCAACTTAGACATGAAAGCTTCCATTTCTCCTTACCAGTCTCCTGATCCAGCCAATCATACAAATACAGTTTGTTTTCTATACAACTGGCTTCCTCCCATTTTACTTTACATCAGATTTAAACAGATTTCTAATAACAGCTTCAAACACTCCCCCCAGCTAGTTTAAAATTAGCATTGTGAAAAACTGACATTTTACATAGAACCAGGGCTACATGACAACTTCAGTCCACATGCTAAAATCCTGCTGACTCCAATGGCAGTTGCCTACATGGATGGATATTTTCCACATTTATATACAGTGTCCTTTACCTTGAGCTTTTATTTTGTCACTCTAGGATAATTTTATTTTATCCCCAAGTAACAAAAGCTTTTTAAGAGTGTTGCCAACTCTTGTGATTTTATTGTTTCTTCTGTGATTTGGGGCAGATTTTCAAAAGCATGCCAGGCAGTCAGGTGCCTAATTTACATTGACAGGCTGTGAGATTTGGGCATCTAACTGGAATTTTGCCCTTTAAAAATTTCCCCCATGGAGGTTTTTGTTTTTGTTTTTTTTTAAACCCTCAGCTCCTGGAGGCATGTAATTACAGGAAAATCTCAGCATTCATAAAAAAGGAGGGAGGGGGAAGGAGAGAAAGAGTTTGTAACCTTCATGGTTGCAGAATAAAGTTTGAAAACAATCTCAGTACATATTAATGACTCAAAAAAACAGAAGGCAAGAAAAGGGAGCCAAAACATTATTTTTTTTAAATAAGCCTTATGATTTCTAAAATAATTTGATTATATGGTTGGGGGGAGGGGAGAGGGGAGGAATCATGAGTTTTGAATGCTTGGAACACTGTTATTCTATCAATCAGGTTTTTTTTTTTTCCAGTTGAAGAACATAAATGGTGATCTGGTTTTGTTTAGTGATCTCCAGTTCTGTCATGGAAATCTGCAGACACTGGGGATAAAGCCACTTCAGGGAGAGGAACCAGACGAAAGAGAAAGACTCTGCCAGTGACCTCCAGTCAGAAAGAAATGGATCTGATCATCCCTCTAGAGCTGTATTTTATGACAGGCAAGCCCCACACTGAGCAACATAGGATTAATCGGCTCAGATGACTCCTCCCCATCACACTTGTGAAAGCTATCAGAGCAAAGGGAAGAGCTTAAGGAGGAGAATCCCAGCTCAGCTGATGGGAGACTTAGGAGAAGAGTGGACCTTAAGTCTTCAGATCCTGAAGAGAGGTTCTGACTGAAGGCAGGAGCTTCCTAGATGACTGCTGATTGACAATCCCTTCAGGAAAGAAGGGAGGATGAGAAGGCAGGCTAGCCAGATGCTGACTCAGTTTGAAAGGGAACCATTCCCTTGTATTACCCATGAAGTCAGTTTAGGGCCAGGGTCTGCTAAGCAATCTCTAAAGGAAGAAATGATCCAACTTTGGAGTGATGGATTTGTGTTCGTTCTCTTTGCTTTTGTTAGTTGACTACCCCTGAGGGGAGAGACTTTAAAATGACTTGGCTGGAGGGCCAAGTCATAGGAAAAGGCAGACCACCACACTCCCAGGGTGACAGTTGGCAGGAAGCACCCACTGGGCCAAGAGGTGCTCATCACATAGGGATGTTAGCAGTGAGTCAGCGCCTTTGCAGCATGGATGGCCTCCTCCATAGGCTTAGGAGGCAGCAGATGCATGGGCAAAGGGGAGGAAGGATCAACCAATCTGTGAAGTATAAGATATACACATGAGCAGAAGGCATTGCACGATGAAAAAGGCATCACATATCATGTGCAAAATCACATGTTCAATACTCACACAAGTCTGTATTTGTACCTGAAGCTACCATGAACACTGAGATGCTTTCCATCCCCAACTCTATCCTTCTACCACACGCACTTCAAAAGGAGGGATTCCAGAGGGAGTCACCTGCAACATGGGCTTCATTGGAGTCTTTCTGCCAAGCGTTAGGTCTACTCTACAAAACAGAGGTATGACATACCTGAGCTAACTTTAATCTAGCTAGCTCAAGTAGTGGAGCAGTGAAAACATGACAGCCTGGGCTAGCTGCCCAGCTTAGGACACAGGGACTGGCTTATGGAGTCTGCACTGAAGTCTGTGTTCCTTTAACTTCACTGTTCTGGTACCCGAGCTAACAATTATCCCTCTAGATTGGGTATACTTACATAAATGGCAATCATAATCTGATATTGCAGAGTAAACACAGCCTATGAGACAAAGGCATCTGGGGATGTGAGGGCTGGGTATCCTGAAAATGATATGGAAATCTTGGGCTTCTACATGTGTTTGAGGGCCGTCACCTCCTGATGTTAGTTCTTTCAGCACTTAGGCTATGTCTACACTGACGGTAGCAAATTTGCTGCCATCAGTTTGAACTTCCAGGTTTGATGGAGGCGTCAGTCAAGACACATTCAATTGATCCGGAGTTCAATTTAGTAACTCCAGCCCAGCAATGAGAGTAGCTCTAAGTCGAACTTACGCTATTTGCATTCAACTTAGTGCTGCGTGTATGGCAGAGTTACTAAGTCGAATGGAGATACGCAAGGTATTTTATATACCTTACATATCTCCCTTTGACTGCCGCTGAAAACCGGTGGCATTATAGACAAATCTAGTTTCCTCACAATTCTGTTATGTAAGAGGAACCTCATGGAGTTTTTCTCTCTTTATAGATTCTTCCTTTGGGTTTTCTTCCATGGACAGAGCCATGAGAATACACTTGTTACAGCCAGGCATCTCTCCATTTTCACCTATGCCAGAGTGTGGCAACTTTGCTAACAACTTCTCTGCCCCTGAGCTTCTCCTGAGCTCTTGCAATGAACTGTACAAACTAGTCTGGGTTCCATAACCTCAAGCTACTGAACTGTTCTTAAAAAACAACACACATCTTTTAAAACAAAAGCTGAAGTACCACAGAGGGCGAGATCAACAGAATCTTTTAAAATTTTAGCATAAGTTCCATATGCAATGATTTATGATGTTTGCAGTTCTATGTTGAACAGCTAGAGCATTAGCTTCTTGGAAACAGAATCTTGAAGATGTTTTTATTACTTACGTAAGATACAATAAACTGATTCAATTCACAAACCAAAGAAAAAGTTTCTGACAGCTTGTTGCTATACACTGATAGGGTAAAGTCTAGATAAGAATAAACTATAAATCACTATAAATTGACAGTGGAAGAGCACTTGTTAATATAGAACAGAGGTGCACAACCTGCGGCCCCCAGGCCACATGCGGCCCATGAGCATGTTCTGTATGGCCCTCTGGGAGTGGAGCGAGCGGGGGATCATGTGACGTGACCCTCCCAAACATCCCACACATTGCATTTGTGGCCCTCGAGTGGCCTTAGAAAATGCATTTTGGTGCACCCCTGATATAGAAAATAGTGTTTTTAGAATTTTCCAGAAGTTCTCCCTGTTAGAAAGTACTATCAGAATAAATAGCTTAGATATTTCTTATTATGGAAGCTGCCACATTTTGAAGGCTTTGGCAATTTGGTTTTTGTGTAACTGACTTCAAATGTCTGAGCTTGTGAAAAACAAACAACGAAACCACTTTATTTTGTTAATTAATATCTGAAGGTTTTGTGGCAAAAGATAGAGTAGGGGAGTTCATTTTCATTTCTGAGAGAATACTGAAGCATGGTGATACATGAAAATAAATTTATCCTACCCTTCCCTCAGCTTTGCAAATAAATAATGGTCAGAATCAACCACCAAACAACTGGTAACAGGTGATCAATCAATGAAACAGCAATCTTTTATAATATACCAACCAATCAAAATACTCTGAAAGATCAAAGCACTTTGGTCCTTTAAGGAAAGAGTAAACTAATTGTATATATAAAGTGACATAACTGTGATCCCTTAATGCAAGAGAGAAAGAATGACAATGCATAATTGTGTGTCAGAGCTAGATCAGTAACAATCAATCAAGTTTATGAATACTCATAAAGCCTGGTGTGAAAAGTAACATGTTTAAGTCAACTTGAATTTAATTGTGTCAAGTGAAAGAAGAGTATACTTTAATATCAGTCTAAAGCAAAGCTACAAATTATATTTTTCCAGTATAGCATCTCCTCACACCTTGTTGTTGTTGGGTTTTTTTTTATATAGATAAATTGCTTTGGACATCATTATAACAAAAGTAAGCACTCTTTAAGAAACACAAATAGTGTATTTAGTTAATATTTCTCACTGTTCCATGTACCTTAGTTTCCTGGAAAGATCTCAGTTTTGATGGGCAAGAGGTGAATGGTTTTAATCATACGTTAATTATATTATTAATATTAAAACAATAGTAGCATCTAGTATTAATAGTGATTTTCATAGGTGTTATATTACATTATGAACACTAATGTCAACTTATCTCAACAACCTGCATTTTCATGCATACTTAAAAGCTTTGAAAAGTAAAATCTCATCTTTTTCATGATAATTTCCTCCCTCCACAAACCAAAAATATTACACTTAAAAAAAAAAAAAAAAAAAAAAAAAAAAAGAGCTGCTAAAAAATTGGAGCATTTTATGAACATTATGCAGAAGTATGAAGAAATGTCTGGATTTTGTTTTCCAAGTGTTTTATGAAAATACTTTTGAAAATGTTTTTTTTTTCAATTTTGAAATAAAAATCTTTAAAACAAAATAAATAAAAATCAACCAGATGACTAAACAAGCTAATCGATATAGTGGCATCAAAATAAAACAAAACACAAAACGCTACAGAAAAAAATGAAAAAAAAATGGGAACTCAAAACGTGTGCAAAAATCAGCACTTTTTCCCCAATAAATTATATGAAAAAATTGATTATTTAAAAAAAACCCCATAATTCTATTTTTGAGAAATAGCCTAATATTGGGGGGAAGGTAAAATAGCTTTCAAAAATTCTAACTGTACGTAACTCTACCCTTTAATCAAAACTCTTAATATGTGTTTTCATAGGAGAAAGTAAATGAAATCTAAACAATCTGAACTAGAAATGCTTTGCAGCAACATTCCAGCTCAAAACTCCTTCCAGCTTGCAAGAAACTTGGATCTGAATCCACACTTAGCAGCTGTTGCCTAATTTACCTCTAAAATATGCTGATCCAAAACCTTAGATCCCATTACACTTGCTCTTCAGGGAAGTTTGGATATAGGTTCAAATCCAAACTCTGTGGCTTAGGCTCATGTCTAATCTGAAAATATTTTTAGAGCACTTTTTTCAGTATATCAGCAAAAGCTTAGCATGGGAATTATCCCCAAAACACTTTATATTTATGCAGAGGGAAATTACTTGCTTTTCAATACGAAAAGAATATTCAGTATAGAATATAATAGCTCAAGAGAGCTGCCTGTGAATGGCCAGAATATAACAACAGAAAGGGACATCCTTTGTAATAATTTCTCAAACCTTAGTCACCTAATTTTCCACAAATAATATGAAGAGACAGCTGACCTCACAGTTCCTCTCAGGCATACCCAAGGGATAAATTGTAGTTGTATCTACAAGTAAGAAAGGCTGTTTCCCCTTAGGGTTTGAGGTGTTGGATCAGTATCTGTATTATTTTAATACCAAGGAACACTTGCGCATTCATGTCATCATTTTAATAGTATCTACAGGATATTAACAAATATGAGCACTTTCACCGAAAAAAAAATAATGAAGGCAGGAAAAGTGCTACATATTTTGATAACAATAAGTGTATTACATTGAAGTCTAATGGAGGTTTGGGAGTCTAATTGCCTTTGTCTTCATTAAGGTTCCAGAATGGGATTTTAAAAGAAGTAAATCGAATAAATAAATAAAACGTGTGGCCTGCACGGACAAAAGGAATATGCTAAAATACCTAGAAAATGTTTCTTCAGGTAAGCCAATTTATCCTAGTCCACTCATTGCATTTCCCTCAATAATGAGATGGGGCAGTTATGCCTCCAGTGACTGCTTCATTGCAGTGACAGCTTTTAGGCTCTACTTGGAGGCAACCCTGAATGATATTAGTTTTTCCAGCTGTATCCATTTATTGGTATACTGCCCAAAAAATCTCAGATGAGTACTATTAACCAAAATATTTCAAAATTGAGTCCTTCCCTGAGCTCAAATGGACAATAAGTTTTACCCTTCACAAAGAAAGCCAATCCCACATGCATACAAAGGCCAGTCTTTGCTAAACAAAATGAGTTTGTGCATGTGACTGCTCTCCATAAATTTTAGATGTGCTCAGATACCACAGTGACTGGTTCCATATAAGAACCTAGACTGATAGATTTAGTAATTTGTCCTTGGTCACAGAACAAGGTATCTGAAGAGCTGGGTACGGAATCCAGGAGTCTTGATTGCCAATTGCCTGCAATGCTATGGGAAACATTGACTCATTTATTTTCTTCACTTTTATAATACTCATAACAAGCTGTAAACTGATCTCCCCACCTCCAACACACCCTTTAAACCTTCTCTATTCAGATTCTGAGAAAATGAAACCTCTTTTTAGATGATTATACTACTTCTATGTAACCTAATTCTAAAGAGGGAAATTACCCTTCTAACAGCCTATTCTTTTTACAAATCATCATAAAGAATGGCATTAGGAGTTAAAGAACATTATGAGAGAAAACAGAAAAGGCTTCTTAATCTAATGTATTGGAGTAAAGGATACAAAATCCACTGGAGGCAATTTATCTGCAAAGGAACTACCAAAAATTGGAAATACGGAAAAAACAGTGAAACAAGCAAGTATGTAGACAATGCTTTCCAATAGCTATATTCAAAATCCTGCAAAGGATCCATCACTGATATGATTTGCATAATGTAGGCTAAAGCAAGTGTTTGAGGAAGGGATGGAATGAGCTAAAACTTTTTACCTACTGGCCAACATTTCAGAACAATTTTGCCAGGTCACCTTAGAATCATAGAATCTTAGGGTTGGAAGGGACCTCACGAGGTCATCTAGTCCAACACCCTGCTAAAAGCAGGACCACTCCCACTAAATCATCCCAGCTAGGGTTTTGTCTAACCGGGCCTTAAATGTTTCCAAAGACAGAGATTCACCACCTCCCTAGGTAGCCCATTCCAATGCTTCACCACCCTCCTAGTGAGCAAGTTTTTTCTAATATCCAACCTCAACCTCCCCAGCTGCAACTTGAAACCATTGGTCCTTGTTCTGTCCTCTGTTACTACTGAGAACAGCCTAGTTCCCTCCTCTTTGGAGCACCCCTTCAAGTAGTTGAAGGTTGCTATCAAATCTCTCCTCAGTCTTCTCTTCTGTAGACTAAATAAGCCAAGTTCCTTCAGTCACTCCTCGTGAGTCATGTGCCCCAGTCCCCTAATCATTTTCGTTGCCCTCCGCTGAACTCTTTCTAATTTGTCCACATCCTTTCTATAGCGGGGAGCCCAAAACAGGACACAGTATTCCAGATGCGGCCTCAGCAGTGCCGAATAGAGGGTAATAATCACATCCCTCGATCTGGTGGCAACACTCCTACTAATGCAGCCCTTTTGGCAACAAGAGCACACTCATATTCAGCTTCCTGTCCACCATAAGCCCCAGGTCCTTTTCTACAGTGCTGCTACTTAGCTGATCGATCTCTAGCCTATAGCAGTACATGGGATTTTTCCTCCCTAAGAGCAGGACTTGTAAGCCAAAAGAAACTGATTTTCCCATCTCAATCCAAGTTATAGTTGTAAAGCATCTATCAAAATCAGCACCCATGTGGAGAGTTTCAGAGAAGGGACCCAGGTCAATGAGTAGATCCTATGCCCATTTTTTCAGAGGTGGTCTCTTAAGGACAATGCTGAAAAACATCATGGGGGAGCTTTGCACAGCTGTTTAATTGGTTCTGTTGTTAAATAGAAGACCTCAGTCCTTAAACCTGTCAAGCTGGCCCTTTACAGTGCCACCAAAATATTTGTATCTAAAAAACCCAAATGTATACAGGAGTGAATAAAACTGATCAAAACATAGCTTAGTATCAGAAACTGCAAGTCATTTTGCAGAATGTAATGTTGACTGAATGGCAAAAAAACCCACCAAGATTGAATACTATATTCAGCAGTGTTTCAGGCTGATGTGGCTCAGGAATTGGTAGTTTGGTTAACTCTGACAGTCAGTGTTGAAAATGCTCCATGGCCCGTAACCAGATCCCCTTTGATTTTTCAGTCTGAACTTTACAGACTTTTGTATGTACACTGCCAAACAATCTCACTTGACATATTGTAAACAGCAGCTCAGCAAACAAAGACAGAGCCTGACATTTTTCCCCCTCAAACTACAAGGAGATTTTCAAGGATCAGAAGGAGAGCCAACAAAAATATTTCTTTACAAATTGCAGGACGGGAGAAAACCACCATACGTCATACTTTAGTTTAACAAACCACTCTCAGCACCACTGAATGCTAAATAGGTTGAAATTTTTAAATGAAAATGTCAATTTTTTAAAAAAAGGTTTAAAATAATCTTTTTGAAAAGCAGTCAATTTACCATATGCAAGGGCTTCTTTGCTCCTGGAAAAAAAATAAATTGGTTTAAATGCATTATGCTCTATTCAAAGCATGGATATTTTGAAATAATGATATCAGAACATTGCATTATGGGACCTGAAACTAACAAAAGTTTAATGCAATAGTAAGCTACATTTATGTCAAAACTGCATGTAGTTATCTCCCTGGGAGGATTGAATTGGTTTTGCATCAATGGCACAAAATCCTATTGCTGAAATGTAAGGCATAAGTTCACAACTGAAGGGACTAACTCATATTTCTTTGCTAGAAATATAAAATATTTTGCCACTAATCCCTCTCAATTCCCCAACAAAGTCAAATTGTCACCAACCCCTTGACTCAAGAGAAAACAAGCCAATCCTGTCTCCCTAATCTTGATTCTTGTCCATTCCATGCTAGCACTCTGTTATACACTATTGCAAATGAACACCACAATATGAATGTTCATAATGAAGTAGCCACGTGTCCCTGAAAATCATGAATGCCCGTGCTTTTGGGGCTGCCCCATCAGCTTCACAGAAACCATTGTTTTCTTCTGGTTTTAGAAAGCTTCAACAGACTCACTGACAGCCTAACTGCTGAATCAAAAGCAGTGTAGGCAAGTAAATATATATAAGACAGGCACCACACAAGGTTTTCCACACAATAATGCTTCACCATGCTCTCTCTGAGTGTCTTACTCAGCAATCCTTCTAACTAGCTTTCACATACCTTATATGCATTTTCATCCTTTCATCCTAATATTTCCTGCCATTGTTACCATTAGTTCAGGATCGCCACTGGTACCAGTGGTAGGTGTGCTAATGTAAGGAGGAATTTGAGTGATATTAAGTAATCATCTAATAGTAGTTCAGGAAAGATCTATATGATACAGCACCTAAAACATTGGAAGCCATCAATCTCTACAAACACTTTCACCATGGCTTTCAGCAGTGGAAGTGAACTATTGGCTGCTCAATGAAGGAACTGACTTAGCCAGAGGCATCAGTTTGCCTTTCTTGCACTTTGAAGTTTCTTTTCATAATGATTGGGGCTACAAACCCTCTCCATTTTCAATAAAAGTTGGGGTTCTCCTTTGTGTATCTTGGTCCTCCAGATTATGTGATATAGGAGGGAAATTTGGGGGGGAGGGGTTGCATGATCAAAGAGTAGCTCTGTTGACTAGTACCCAGTTAATAGAAAACTGGTTAAAAAGGGAAAGTGGCATATAATTAGAACGCCTCCAAATTTAATATTACTATTCACAAATAGCAACAATGCCATATTTCCTTATAGTATTGTACCATTTATTAGTCTCTTTAAACTGAAGTGAAACATCTTTGATTAAGTGAAGTCTGAAAAGTTTTGGAACTTTTCAGTTCCGGACCTTTTGTGGTCAAAAGTTATGAGAGTATGTCTTGGGGAAAGAGGAGTAAGTCAAAGTTTCCTTTGCATGCTAGACACTGGTTGACAGACTAGAACTGATGTAATTTTATTTTAAAGTGGCCACCCTTATTGGTGCACACATGGATCGCTGAAACCTGACTAAGGAGATTGCATTTCCCCAATATTGACAAGTTCATGGAGATAAATTTATTACCTTTGATATATAAGGGACTGAGTATTTGTATCAAGGTTAATAGTTAGAATAAAAAGAAATGTTGCATAGGGAAATCTAATACATAGTCACTTACATTCAATCTATAAGTGTCTGTGCAAAGAAGACACCCTTCCAAAAGACACCTGGATGATGTTACCTTCCTTCATATTGTATCATACCAAATAGGAGACAAAAATAGAATATTACATAATTGAATTTCAGTGGGTCCTTCAGTTCTGTCACCACATCCCATGCCATAGTGGGAATGCTCTATAAGATGTCTCAGCTGCTGGTTAATAATGAGAGGTTAAGCAGTCATGCTTGAAATTGTGGGTCACTTTTGATTAAACTTCTTAAAAAGGTAAATAAAGCATGGCATTATCAGAGTGAGTTTCCAATGCGATATGCAAGAGCTTAACAGCTAAACTCATTCATGGTGATAAATGTTAAACTAAGTAGCAGGTACCGGAAGAACCAGTTCAGATAAACTAAGAACAGACTTCACCATTAGCTAAAAACTCAGAATGAAGGTGCAGGAAAGATTAAGGTAACATTTCAGAAATGTTAGTTAAAACACTTGCGCATGGATTTCCTAGTTTCTGTCAGGCCCAGAAAAGCTAAAATATTAGAAGGCTGCTTCTCACCCAACTGGAAAGTAGATATTAAAAATATCTGACATCTCAAGAAATCCCATTCTTACAAGACTTTCCAAATCATTTTTTCCTTGGAGGGTAACATAATGAAGAGCATCCAAAAGTAAATTTAACAGGAGGCTTACCCCACTCCTTATACATATGCTCAGTGAGATGACAGAAATTGAAATATTGTAATTAATAGCATTTTAGCATAATAGCAATTGCCACCCTAAAAGGACCAAGGACCTTTAATTGTATTTGTATTGTATGTCCAAGAGAGTCAAGATAATTCTAGGAAAATAGATTTGGGGGTCAAATTCCACTGGTCCAGGCAAATGAAAACTAGCATATCATTTTGGAGGCACATTCAGTAGGACCTTTAAACCCCTTTGCAAATGATCTGTCACAAAACAAGTTATTTTAAAAACCAGTTATTTCACAAAAACAATTGGAATGAAATAATGAATGGTTTCTCTAAATAGCTTAAAGATGACAACATATGACTGATTTTATGCTTTATGGTTTCTAATTGCTTTAGATGTCCTTAGTCCATCTTAGCTGAATAATGTCATTTAAATATTTTAGGTAATTTTCCTTTAACAGGCTCTTAGACTTAATGTTTCTGCCTAGCTTCAGGACAACATCTTTTAATTGCTTTAAATTATCAGTGATGTCTCCAGAATTTTCACTGAACATGGATTGATTTCAATTAACTTTCTCACGCTTTAGCATAAAAGCAGTCTTATTCAATTTAGCCTAATTAGATCACATAACCTCTTGAAACTAAAGCAATGGCAGTCATTAAAAGGTTATAAAGGGAGAGACAATCAAGGTTGTTTACTACGTAGTTAGCCGTTTTGTAATTTTGAAGCTTCATTTGACCAAAGAGAGTCTATTTCTGTTGATGTTCGGAGAATTTTAAAGAGTGTCCATAGGTAACCCACAAGTCTTGGAATTTTGCAGATTAGTCTTTGAAGCAAGATTCAGAGTGTGAAGCTGATTTTATTCCACTACCATAGTGGTAGTGCCAGAAATTCCATGCATGCAATATTGACTGTTAGAAGTTCAGAATTCCAGAATCCCTGTTTTTATCATTACTCATTAACTATGTGAAGATTTTATTGAATCAATTTACCCTTTGTTATAGAGTGAAGAAGATATAGAAATCAAAGAATCACAACAATGAATGGGTGTAATTATTCTATATCTCTTTGTATAGCCTTGAAAATTTCCTCTCCTCGCCTTTGCCAAATTGCTCACAAAATCTGGCTGACAGAAGGCAAATCATCCATACACATAATGTAAACTGGTTAGTGAAGGAAAATGGAAATATGGCATAAAATGTTATGCTGGCTATGAGAGAATGAAAGTTCTAGAAACTTTCATGGAAGGAAAAGAGAAATTGGTTTGGTAGCCTGGAGGAATCTTTTCCTTAGAGCTGAATTGAAGGTCAAAGTTCAGTTGGTGAGTGGACTGAAGGATCAGTTGTCATGAGTAAGTGTGAAGTCTAGCTGTTGGTTTGGTTAATAATCTTTAGGTTTTAACATGAATGGCCTTATTCTGCTTAAGAAGTTAATACATTTATCTATTGCATTTGATAAGGACAGAATTAGATCCAGAGTCTGGGGTGGAGTGGGAAAGAGAAAATGATTATAAATATACAGGGAACTTTCCTAGGGATATTACTAAACAGTTAAAAAGTGGGTCATTAGCCTTAGGGCTCTGGGTCAAATATGTTCTGGAAGAAGCACCCCAGATAAAGTTGTAATCTTTCCATGTGTTCTACATTGGATAGTAAGGATTTACTGATCCTGTTAGAAACAGATCTATACTTCCCTTTCCTTTACACACCATTTAACACACAATGTACATACCAGGTACAACTTTTGAAAGGAAATTTAGAGTATTTATGAATAGGAGCATTTCAAAGTGAATGGTTGTGACACAGCAAAGAAAACAAAGGAACATGTGGTGGAAGAGTATGGATTCCTCCCCCCCAAGGTCTATTTGTTTAAAAGTTCTTATGATGCTAAATATTTTAGAGAGAATTTCTGGTTCCACTGAAGTCAGTTGAAAATCTCTTATTAATTACAACTGGACCAAGATTTGGCCCTTAATTACATAGGCGTAAACAAGAGCAGAATATGAAACTTATCCTGAATCCAAATCCTATTTAGTCAATGAGTCATTCATAGACTGAATTCTTCAGTGCTGCACATCTTGAACTATAACAGTGACAAAGCTCTGGACCACTAGTTACAAGGCAACTTCGTCAGGTTGTGACATTTCTGGTGAAATCAAAGAAATGCCTGTAGCTCTTTCTAGATAGCATACCTTCTGTCAGCAGGGTTAGTTATCATATCTGTCATGTGGGTCACAAGTTGGTTAACACTATGGATTATAGTTCAGTGTTAGAAAAATGCTAGATACATTATGGCTCTTGATTCCCACATAGGAACTGACATTTCTGCAAGCAAAATCATCAGTTACTGGCCTTAGAAGTGAAGGCATTTATCCTTTGTCAAATGGGGTTAGTCAAAAGAAACATATATTAATAAGGAGGTTGTAACCCGGGCCTCCTAGAATAACCACCTGAATATGCATAGATCAGGGCAAGCTGCAAAAAGGAGATCATATTCTCCCAGCACTGGTGGGTTACCTGGAGATAAACTCCCCAACCAGTCACAATCAATGTTTCGGATCCCCTCCCCCCACTGGATATCAAGAAGCCACTATAAGACATACTCAGCCCACTTTACACCCACTGGTCTCCCAGTTGCCATTGGGTCTGGTAAAGAGAGAAACTGCTTAAAACTCCAAGCTCTTTACCCAGAAAGGTTTCTCCTGAGTCAGTCACATTACCCAGAACAATATAGGTTTGGAGCTTACCCAAAATATCACGCTGCCAGCCAATCCTTCAGCAACTAAAACTAAAGGTTTATCGTACAAGGAAAGAAACAAATTATGAGAGTACTGTTAAAGGATTAAAGTAATCACATACATACAATGATTTTGAAAGTCCAATACATCAGGTTTCCAGTAGAATTCAAAGTTTGCAGATCTTAAGCATAATTCCAATACCTGGATGGGTTTAAGTCCTTGTTTCACAGCTTCAGTTGTTAGAAATCCAGTTCAACAGAATATAGACCAAATAGTCCAAGTGTAGAATTTGTTTTAATTCTCCTATGAGAATTAGAAGGGTGATTGCAAGCCAGTTCTGGCTGGAATCTCAATCCTGCGAGCCAAACTTTCCCTGGGAAACTTAGACAGATGTGAGATCAAGAGATTACATTCCCAACTTCCTTTAATAGGTATAGCAATGTGGGCATTTGCAGGTAATTTTTTTTCACGTGGGCTTTGATGACAGTTCACAGATACTTTTTTAAGTGGAGAATAGTAGGGTATATTGTCCTCTGAAGTAAAACCTTCACATCTTGGGCATCACAAGTAATTAGCTGCATTAGCACTGTTAATAGACAGTTTACATTGGTACATCAAAGATCCATCTAGATGTTAATGTTCCCTTTTGACCTCTTCTAATAGAGCAATAGTAGCAGACAGGGAAACAGTTCATTTACTTTGCTACCCTCGAACAATATAAATGTAAACATCAATAAATAACTACTAACAATACACATGCATATAAAAGCCCTAGCCTACTTGTAACACTAACATCATATTTTCCTACAATATGTCTTTTAAGATTAGATTTGGGTCATGTATTTTACAAAATGGCTTGGCCTTTTCAGGTCTACCATAACAGAGGTGTCCTGAATGTGACATGATAATTTCAAATATGTATTTAATCAGTTTCATGGAGTCAGAATGTAAGTCTAGAAAGGACCACCAGGTCATCTACTCTGTACTCCTGTTAATCGTAAGTCACCAGAATAAGTATCTGCACAATGAGTTAGAACAGTATGCCTGTGAGGTTAATTATACTGCTATAGTTATGCCAGTAATTTTCCCTGTAGACAAGTCCTGAGTAAAGACTTCATGATTTTTCCTAAAGGCAGCTTGAATAAAAGCTGTGTAATTTGTCTCAAAATAAATACTATATGTTACAAACACCCACACATTTCTTTGGACAAGTCCTATAAAGTTCTATACAAATTAGATGCTTGAAAGAAAGAAAGAAAGAAAGAAAGAAAGAAAGAAAGAAAGAAAGAAAGAAA